>JZKD02S1104581.1:249896-265623 GCA_000966675.3 Picea glauca
TTAGATCTGTGACCTTATAATGAACGGTCCAGATTTACAATGAAATTACAATATACTTTTAAAAGGAAATTTTTGCTTCGGGGGCTTCGCCCCCGAACCCCTGCTGGGGGCCCGCTTGCCCTCGGACCCCTCAAAGGGGGTACCCCCCTTCTTCACTCCCCCATGTGGAAGAGTGTACATACTTCTGGGGTGTAAATACTTCATGGGGTATAAACACAGTTGAAAGTAAAAGACCTATAAATAAGGAAGATAATCATGCTCCACAACCAACAACACCCCATATGAATTGGTGTATGTAAAGACAATACTATTTCTGATTAAAATAGAGATCTAGAGACTTAGAACAATTGTACAAATTGAAATGGACTTAACTGAATCTCATAAGTAAAGGCTCCTCCAAATAAATGAACTAGATGAACTTCATCAATATTGTCAATGTTTCATAATGTTAGGGACCTAACCTCCCTAACCACTCATGTAGGTAGAATAATATAATTCCATGTAATAAAGGAATATATTAATAAGACCTATAAATAAGGAAGAATAATTCAAATGTAAGAAGCCCTAATAGAAGCATCGATTTCTAGAAGGATGTTCCTCTAGATTGTTTGTTTGGATAGATAGCGTATAAATAGAAGTAGAGGGTATGGGAAATATTGTCTTGGATAGTATTGTAATAGACCGCTTCTCTACTGGAGGTTTCCCCCTCAAAGAGGCAAGTGATCATTGCTATCAGTAATCAAAGTGCTCTTTCTGGTGTTATTTTGGTATTATTTTGATTATATCATTGCTTCTCTGCCATTTCTAGCTAAAATTTTTATATTCTGCATACTATTTTATATTTGAAATACTACCAATGGTATTAGAGGATCTTCCTTGAAAGAAAATTGTGGGTTAAATTTTTTTCAGGGTAGAGACGTATTTCATCATCTTAAAGACATAGACATCTGTCGTAACTCACATAAACCTGCAATCAGGGAGTCATACATGCATGAAATACAAGTGGTACCTAAGCACACATCTATTGGTCACCCTTGTAACCCCTATTGGTACCCCTTCGAGTCGTAGTGCATTAGAGAAAACCTGCATATGGATTAGCCTAGATGTCCTTATGTGCTCAATACTTCACCAAATTGGATCTACGTTCTAGATACCACCAGATCCGTATGAAAGAATAAGACATTCCCAACACCGCATGTCACACTCATGAGGGTCATTATGAATTATTGGCAATTCTCTTTGGATTATGTAATTCTCCTTCCACTTTCCAAAGTCTTATGAATCATTTCTTCCATCCTTTTCTCTGTCATTTTGTCTTAGTTTTCTTTGATTATATTCTCATCTATATTAAAACTTGGCCATCCTATCTCTCCCATGTGAATCAAGTTCTCCATCTACTCTCTAAGCATCAACTTTTCCTCAAACAATCTAAATGTGCCTTTGCTTCCTCATAAGTTGAATACTTGAGTAATATTTTTGGCAAGGATGGTGTTCGAGTGGATCCTAAGAAAATTGAATCTATGCAAGATTGGCCTCTCCATAAAATATTAAGAGATTGCATGGTTTTCTAGGTTTAATGGGCTATTATAGGAAGTTTGTTTGGAATTATGAAGAGATTACATCTCCTCTCACTTCCCTTCTTAAAGAGAATACTTTCACTTGGAATTTAGCTGTGGATCATGCATTATAAGACTTAAAAGATGATATGTGCTTGACCCATGTCCTAGATCTCCCAGACTTCACAAAGACATTTGTATTGAAATGTGATGCTTTTGGGAAAAGAATTGGAGTCTTTCTCATGCAAGATGGCAAACCCTTGGACTTCACTAGAAAACAAGTTTCAAAGTGACATTTGGCCCAATCCATTTATGAAAAAGAAATGTTAGCTATTATGCATGTTGTCAATATCTGGAATCCTTATTTATTGGGTCAATGATTCCAAATCAAAATTGATCATCAAAGTCTCAAGTATTTCCTGAAACAATGAATTTAATCCATGGTGCAACAAAAATGGGTGACCAAGCTATTTGTCTATGATTATGAGATCATTTACAAGAAGGGAAAGAAAAATGTAGTGGTAAATTCTCTTTCTCAGAAATATGAATAAGATGGGTCCCTTTTCTCCCTCTCCTTCATTGTACCATATTGGCTCCAAGATGTTGGTCAAGAATGGTTGCAAGACCCCAAAATGTCTAGCCTTCTCCACCAATTGCAACACAATTCTTCAGTTTATATAGGGTAATCTTGGCATAATGAAGAGCTTTGCTACAAAGTCCATTTGTATTTATGAAATCAATCCCAACTTAAATCCACAGTGATTTTTGAACTTCATGCCTCACCCACAACTGGGCATTCAGGGTTTACCAAAACCTATGAACAGGTCAAACGTTCTTTTTTCTGGAAGGGTATGAAATAGGATGTTCGCACCTCTGTCATTGAATGTGAGGCCTTTCAGTGCAATAAGGGAGAAACTTTCAAAGCCCCATACACACTCCAACTTCTTTTTATTCCCCCTTCTATTTCATGAGATATTTCTATGGATTTCATTGTAGGCTTACCTAAATTGGGCAATAAGTCAGTCATCATGGTGGTATTAGATTGTCTCCAAATATTATCATTTTTGTTCTCTTCAACACCCATTCACAACCACCAAAGTGGCTCAAATATTCATGGATAATATCTTCAAGCTTCATGGAATTCCTAATTATATTTTCTCTGAAAGAGACCCCAATTTCACCAACATTTTTTGGCAAGAATTGTTCAAGCTACAGGGCACCCAATTGCATCTCAGCATTATCTATCACCCCCACAGGGATGGAAAGACTGAAGTTTTCAACAATTTTTCGGAACATATTTGAGGTGTTTTGCATATGACCGAAACAATTGGTGGTATCAACGGTTACCCTTAGTTGAATGGTGGTACAACACATCTTACCATACAACTAATTGCATGACTCCTTTTTAAGAAGTCTATGTCCAAAAGCCTCCATCAGTTCTCTCCTATATTTCAGGGGTCTCGAAGTTTTAGGAGGTTGAAAAAAATATTACAGTCTGTGAGGCTATTCTTCTTTCCCTCAAATAAAATGTGTTCATGGCTCAGAATCCCATGAAGAAACAAGCAAATCAAGGTTGTTCTGAATGCCATTTTGTTGAAGGGGAACATGTATTTCTCTAACTACAACCTTATAAGAAGAATTCACTCAAAGCTCAACACTATCAGAAAATTATGACCAAATGTTATGGTCCTTATACAGTTCTCAAGTGTGTTGGATTGATCACCTATTAGTTATCTCTACCCAGTCATTCGAAGCTCCATCCTGTTTTTCATGTTTCCTTCTTAAAGAAGGTGATTGGAACTAAGTTCCACAATCAAACTAGTATCCCTGAGTTGGATGAAGAAGTTTCCATGTGGTTGCATCCACACGCAGTATTGGACCAGAGAGAGCATCATCTCCATCAATGCACCATCTAGGAAGTGTTATTCCAATGGAAAGATACACCTCCAGAAGATGCCACCTGGGAGTCGACCACCATTCTACAACAATTTCCACATTTGAATCCTTGAGGAAAAGGATTTTCTTCAAGGGGGAGGGCATGTTAGGTACCTAACCTCCCTAACCACTCATGCAAGTAGAATAATATAATTCCATTTAATAAAGGACAATATTAATAAGGCCTAGAAATAAGGAAGAATAAGTCAAATGTAAGAAGACCCAATAGAAGCTTCTGCTTCTAGAAGGATCTTCCACTAGATTGTTCTTTTGGATAGATAGAGTATAAATAGAAGTAAAGGGTATGAGAAATATTTTCTTGGATGCTATTGTAATAGAGATCTTCTCTACTAGAGCTTTCCCCCTCGAAGAGGCAAGTGAACATTTCTATTAGTAATCAAAGTGATCTTGCGGGTGTTATTCTAGTATTATTATGGTATTGTTTTGATTATATCGTTGCTTCTCTGTCATTTCTAGCTAAAATATTTTTGTTTTGCATACTATTTTATATATGGAATACTGCACATCGAAACCTGCACATGATATCTAGCTAAAGAAAGTACAAACAAAGATTATCAAGAAATGAAGATAGATTGAATATGGAAGAATGAGAAAATACATTCACACTACTCCAATGAAATGATGATTGATACATAGATGATGATCAATATGATACAATGAATGAGTGTAATATAGTCATATATAGGACATAAAATTCCATAATAGCATAATGCATGCATGCATAATAACATAATAGTGATGATCTGAAATAGAAAGTATAAAATAGAACTAGTCAGTTAACTCCCACTGCACTAGTGTGCCAAAAATGTAAATTTCTCCACCACCACCCCCCCTGAACATCACTATGGAGTAAAACATGAGTCCTAGAAACTAGGCCATATTAGGTACTCATGTACAATGCAACTAATGAACACTGAATAAAAATTAGGAAAGAGGGAAAACCACATGGGAACCCTCACCCCCCCTCAAAAGACAATGCATCAAAAGAAGAAAAGGTAGTTGCTAGGAAACTGTGTTCTTCACTGCAAGACGATCTCGCAAAGTCTGAAACTTCTTCTCACTAAAATTCTTAGTGAAGATGTAGAAATACTTATGAATATGATGAAGTCCTTTGGAAACCTGTATAGCCATGTACCTCTTGATCCTGTGGACCCATATGAACCTAAAAATATTCTTTTATGGTGGAAGTGGAACTATATCACAAGTTTGATTCTCTAGGAGTGATTCATACTCCTTCTACATGGCTTCTTTCAATAATGGATTTCCCATAGCCTCATTGTAGTTTTGTGGATTGGAATATTGAACCATATAGAAATGCATGAACATTGTTGGTTCAAAAGTTGAAGGTACATGAGAAGGATCCTCATGATGAGATTGAGTACTCCTCGAATCCAATGGATTCCATGCAAGGATAGTTGTTGCTTGAAGTGTGAGCTTCACCTTCTTGGGCATCTACTGAAGCTTCAACGCTGGCTTCTTATCTAGCTGTACTACTTGCTTATTTCCATGTACAAAATTTGAGTGTATGGAATCATTTTTGATGTCTGAAACTGATGGAATCACAATAGTATCTACATGTTTCACTGGAGGTGCATGCAAAGTACTCTCCTTATGTGTAAGTAGAAAAGAGGATTCATCATCATAAAACTTAGTGAATTTATACAACCTTGACTTGTGATCCACCTCACCAATTGCAATGATGGAATTTTCATGCATGTCAAGTACATAAATTGAATTTGATGTAAATTCAACATTTTTACCTTTCTGAGTGATCTGATAAACTAAGAGCATATTCATAGAAATATTTGGAACATGTAAAACATTTTCAAAACTGCCATTATGGAGTTCCACTCTCTCCTATTGCTAGATTACCATACCCCATGAGAATAGGGGGTCTTGAGCATGAACTCAAAGAAGTTAAAACTTCCCTTTTTGCTGACATATGATGTGATGTGCCAAAATCTATATCCATGAATCATATGAGGAATTAATTACAACAAGAGCATGATGTTTACCTTTCTTAGGAGCAGGATCTTATTCGTTCTACTTCTTGACTCCCTCTGGAATATAGTTTCCAAGGTTGTTTTGCTAAAGTGCATGTGCCATAAGATCGATATGTTTCATCATGCATGTGGATTCTTCATGATTTGGTTTATTGCAATAAGTGCACTTCTTTCCCTTGTTCTTCTTCTTGGAATCTAAAGAGGCTTTGGAACCTAAAGAATCGTTGAAGGGTTTGGAATATCCCCCCTTGTCGTTTTGTTTCTCCATTTTTTTTTCTATTTGGATAATACTTTTCCATCATGCATGGTGAGTGCATGTGCTTTGGGATCCTTGATTAGGCCCATCTAAATTATTTTTTATTGCTCATGTGTGAGAGAATTAATAAATTGTTCCATGGTAGGAATCTTCCAATTTGTTCCCATGAGATACTTTCCTAAATGGAAAGTGGAAACATAGACAACATATTTTGGTCCTATATTGGCCAAGATTTTTAGAATAAGTTGGTAGAATTGTTTAGACTTATCAATACCACAAGTTTCTAAGATAAATATCAAAGATTTAAACTTAGTAAAGAAATCATGTATATTATCAAAACTTTTAGGATCCAAAGTATTCAACTCTACCTCAAGCATATGACCTCTCATCTCATCCTTCTTTCCAAACAAACTTTCCAACGTGGTCTAGATCTCATTTGGAGTCTTGGATGCGGCAACATGAAACCATGTATCAGTTTAAATAAATTCAAGAAGAATTCCTATGGCCTCATCTTTTCGGTTCACCCATCTCATCTTCTCAATTGCTGATGTAGGTTCTATTTCTATCCCCATCATAAAGTTGTACACTCCTTTCCTTATGAGTTGGAAGTCTTCCTTGGGATTCCAATAAAAATAATTGTATGGTGTGAGGATTACCACCAATTTTGACTATAGAATAGGTTTTTTATCCATCTCTCCCATTGTTTTTGAGAACCCCTAAAAGTTTGATCTCAATCTGCAAGTGAAAAACTGAGAAATCACTGCAGAAAATGGCACTTTAAGTGAAAATTCATAACGATTTTAGGAGATGATATTCCAACTTACTTTATGAGCAAACAATGAGGAATTTTTCCAAATGGTTGAAAAACCACTTCCATAATGGGTCGATTTACTTCTCACGTGATATGTTTCCTAAAAAAGTTAATATTTTGGGAGAAATCATTTTAGAAAGGTAGAACCATGAATTCGTATCAGTTTAAGGAGGCGATCTTCCAGCTTCCATTCTAAGAAAATGGTGAAGAATTTCACCAAATGGTTGAAAAACCACTTGTAGAATTGGTCGATTTACTTTCGTTGCATGTTGGTTCCTCATAAAGTTAATATTTTGGGAGAAATCACTGTCGAAATGTACGACCATGGATTTTTCTCGCCAAAACTCTGATTTTCCTTATTCTATGGATTTTCTAGATTGATCGAAGTAGTATAGATTTGATAGAATGTCAATGTTTCATTGAAAAATGAACAATATATCTAGCTAAATAAAGTACAAACAAATCTTATCAAGAAAGGAAGAGAGATTCAATATGGAAGAATGCGAAAATATATTCACACTACTCCAATGAAATGATGATTGGTACATAAATGATGATCAATATGATACAACATGATACAATGAATGAGTGGAATACACTCATATATAGGACATAACATTCCATAATAGCATATTGTGTGCATGCATAATAACATAATAGTGATGATCTAAAATAGAAAGTCTAAAATAGAACTAGTCAGTTAACTCCCACTGAACTAGTGTGCCAAAAATATAAATTTCTCCAACAAATATGTCGTGCGCCACACAATAGTAATACAACATCAAAGATATTGGTGGCATTAAAATTTCATTAAAAAGAAGAAATTCAAAGTTGGAGACTGGGCCTTGTTATTTGACTCCAAGTTCAAATATTTTAGAGGGAAGTTCCACACTCAATTGCATGGGCCTTGTGAGATTTATAGTGTATATGAAAATGGAGCCATCAAACTTCACACTATTGATGAAGACAGAAATCCTCTAATGGAAAATGGAAACATGCTTCAATTGTATCATAGAACTCTATCCAAGGAAGCCTTTCCGAATAATATCACTAGTGGATGGATAAAAAATGATCTGGATATTGTAAAAGGGGGGGAACCCTTGTTGAATGATTAATTCCTTTACAAAAAAAAATGAAATGATGATAGTAAAATCCCATCTATGAAAATCCTTAGGGACATGATTGGGGGAATGTTTTTTGAAAATCCTCGTATACTAGCACATGACATGATAAAAAGAGAGAGAGAGAAGGGAACTTCATGGTTTCGTGATGGTTATGTCAGGATACTTCTGATCAATTTTTTAGTAAAGTCTTGCTTTTTTAAGAAATTGTTTTGCAAGATATCTAGGGTAGATGAATGTTGTTTCTACAACTTTGGTTTTTCTAGCTCTTGTTGCTACAAATCTGGTTTCTACAACTATTTTTGTTGGGACTTTGGTTGCTACAACTATAAATGTTGTCACTGTAACTCTGGAGTGTTGTTGTTGCAACTCGTATTGCTACAAATCTGCATATGGATGTTATAAATCCAATGCTAAGATATGAACAACTGATTTGGGAAAACACGACTCTTGCCAAGATAGCATGTCAAGTTGTAGTCCTGCCAAACACTTTTCTACTAATTTTGAACATTGTTGCAACTATGGAACATTTCTACAACCTTACACATTTTTGATGCAAATATATGAATTGATACCACTCTAAAACATTGTTGCAACTCCTCATGTTATTGCTACAAATTTGTACCTTGTTGCAAATCTATGCACCATTGTTGCAACTTTGCAATATGGTTGAAAGTATGAACATTGTTGCAATTTCACACATTGCTGCATCTTTGAACCTCAAATGATTTGTTGCAACTTGGAAGCACTATTCTTGCTACTCTGACTTCTACTACAACTCTTAAAATATGACTATTGCTACAACTCTTGATGCCAACAAGGATCCTAGCTATCCCATGGGGCTGATATGCCAGCTTGACAAAGGTATGAGCTATCATGAACACCCATGGTAAGTCATAAGTTTGTCTCCTGAGATGCATAATGAGTAGGTATTTATTGGTATAATTATGACCTAATTTCATCACCAAATGTCATCACGCATTCATAATCTCCCAAACTGTGACATAATTACCCTGTCCCACCATCATTCTCATCCATACTTCGAAATCGTCACCCTCCAAAAACATGCATTATGTGTTGCATCCATAATTTCTTGAGATATGAGAAAGAAGAATGGGAGGCTCACTAGATTGAATATAACCCACACATATTCTCCTACTTGAAGCATATGATAATATTGAAGACATTTTCTAGCAGGGAGGCTGGATGGAGTACTTAAATAGGGTTCGAGGAGATGACTACAATGTGGGACTTGAAATTTCCATAAATTTAAGGGAGATTAGGACCAAATTAGTAGGAATAACGGTGCAGGTGACAGAGGATGTGGTGACATAGGTGATTGGGATTCCTTAGAAAAGTGGACGATGGTATTGTTAGCAAAGGCTGAGCAGAAAATCCTCAAGTAGTTCCTTGAACCGGGAAAATATTTGGTCAATAAGAGAATGGAATTTTATAGGACCTCATTACTGATCCCATGGAAATATGTTTCCATGGTAGTGAAGTGATAAATAACCTTTAAGGGTCATTATGGGGCCATATACCTATAACATATCCATCTACTAGATCACCTATGACATGGAAATCTAGTTAAAATGTCATTTTTCCTCTAGAGGAAACTGTAGACCATGTCCACACATGAACATAAATTAATCCACCCTAGAGAACCCATCACACACCACATGATCCTCAAAATTTTGGTCAAGCATGCATTGCACAGGGAAGGAAGAACATGGAATGAGACAGTGAGAGAATCATCCACCACTCTAAGCTTTCCCAGAAGAGTCGTAGCTACTGCAAATCCACCACGAGACAACGATGCTACAACTCTAGAGGATGAGGTTTCTACAACTCTATAGGTCTTGGATGTTGTAGCTCTTGAATTTGTAGCTAATATAGCTCTGGAGGATGAAAAATCTACAACTCCCAGAACTGTAATCACTGCAAAATAAACCCACAAGAGTTTTGGTGGAACTCCTTAGTGAGATGAAGGAATCCATGGGAGAAACATAGAGATAAAACAAAGAAAAACCCCAACCAAAATACTTTTGAGGAAAATGAAGAGGAAATCATATCGGATGACCCAAAAGAAGAAGAGGGAAAGATATAGTTCTTCAACCTAGAAAAGGAAAACCCCTTATGTTACACAAGAACCAACAGAGGAGGAATAGGACAAATAAATAGTTGTAGTACAAGACACAATGGGCGATTCACACGACTCTACCAAGCCTACATATGATGAAGAGATAAGGGTATAAAACCTTGTTTTTACACAAGAACCATTAAGGAAAACCATAGGAGAGGGCCTTGCTACAATTCTAGAGGTCTACATGGACAATGAAGAAGCTACAACTCTATAAGAAAACAAGGCAACTACTACTCCATAGATGAGAAAAATCAAGAAATAAAAAATAGAAGTGCCCCTTTACTTTTTCTTTTGTATTCATCACTTTTAAGGAAACAATGAATACTTGAGAAGAAGAATAAGAGACTTCAAACCTCTCACAAGTTGTTAGGAGATGATCTTATAAAGGAAATTCATTTGGTTAAGTTATATTAGCTTTCCTAGGCAAAAGGACCCATTGCTACAAAACCAAGAGAGGAGAGTCACCATGCTACACCAGTTGAAGACACTCACCCTACTATCTCAGAAGCTAATCAACCTACTGAACCAGTAGAAGAAACTATCCTTGCTGGCCTAGTAGTGGCCAGTCACCCTATTGAGTTAGGAGAAGCAACCCAACCTATTGTCACAGAGGGTAGTCAAATTTTTGAACCAACAGAGGAAACTATCCATGTTGAACCAACATAATCCAATCACTCTATTGATCCAGTAGAGGAAAATCATCCCACTGTCAAATAGGACAATTTATGTACTATCACATAGGAAGCAAAAGACTCCAATCACCTTGTTGTCACAAACGAACCATCATAGAAAATTCACTCTGATGGTATACCAAAACTAGCAAGAGAAGCATAGGACAAATAAACAATGGAAGAACAAGAGGACCCTACTATTACACAAGAACTAGAAGGGGAGATTTAGGAAAATTCCTTGTTGTAATCTTGTAGGAATACTAAGAAGAGAAAGAACTTATTGTTACCCAAGAACTAGCAGGGAGATAGAAGATGAAAATGATGAACTGCACTGAAAACAATAAATGGGATTATTGATCATTGTACACAAGAAAGGGAAACTCCCATCACACAAAGGGCGGTGAATCAATTACTGTGCAAAAAAGAGGACCAACAGAGAATTTAGATTTAGTGCACAAATTGGGGAATATGACGTGGATAATGTTATATTGGAATTGGGGTCTAATGTGAATGTATTTCCTAAACACACATGGGAGATGATGGGAAAACCCATTCTAGTATGGTCTCTTGTTCAGTTAAGGCTCATGAATCAACACAAAATAGTATCGATTGTTCGATTCACAGGTGTCACATACCCACTACAACGTAATAAAATTTTAGTTTTTCCTCAAGGGACAAAATCCCTGAAGTCCTACGGGGGTCTAGTGCAGGCTAGTTCTTCCCT
Source organism: Picea glauca (assembly GCA_000966675.3). NCBI lineage: Eukaryota > Viridiplantae > Streptophyta > Pinopsida > Pinales > Pinaceae > Picea > Picea glauca. The sequence continues at coordinate 261,138 of JZKD02S1104581.1, forward strand.
GTTCACCTCCCTGTGATCGTGGGTTAGGACCATAGGCCAAATAAACCAGGTGCCTTTTCATGTTTTGTGACTCAGCGATAAAATTGAGTCCAATCTTGAAGGTAGAATGGCGAGGGGGCTTTAGAATGAAACCCTGACCGTAGATTTAGGCGTCTAGATTTTGGTCGTCCAGATCTACCCGCCTCTTAACGACAAAGCACTAGCTCCCTTTCTTTAGTCCCTAGTTTTATAGGACCACATACGTGCCTAAATGCAGGTGCCTTTCACAACTCGCGACCTTGCGAGTCGTGAGTCGAAGACCCTTGAATTTTATTCACAAAACACCGATACCAGAGATCACGAAATTGGTATAGCTTCCTTCTGTCAGCGTCCTCTGCACATGACCACTGGCTAGGCTAAACTCTAGCTCCTCTCGCTATTCTTCGCTTCGTGAGTTCAACGGTTGAACTCTTGTTCCTCCATTATGCGATCCTCTGAGACTTGAAAGTCAGCGAAGGTTGACCTTCCCTTCGTACTGCTCGCAACTCACCCCTTCACGAGTTGTAGCGTCAAATATTGGCACCTTACCTTCACTAACCCTCGAGAAGCGACATTTAATTTTCCCTCTTGTGTTCTTGCTACTCGCAACTTCATAAGTCCAAGTGTTGAGCTCTCATGCCCTTCTCCCATGAATTCCTGAGACACAAGAAGTCAACGGAGCATTGACTCCCTTCTCTAGGCGATGTGTGTCCACTCGTCAATCATGTGGGCCCCACCTTGAGCTTTTCCCATGTGTTCTCTCGTGCTCGGCTCTCGGCACTTCACTACTCGTGACTTGGAGCACCCAACATTTGGGCTCTTACCTTGCGAACCTCCGATTTTGCGAGATCCCTGAATTATCTACCACTTGTCCTCCTTGGATGGATGGTCCTGATCCTCTCGCGGTTTCGCCACTCGCGAATTGGAGCATCCAACCTTTAGGCTCTTACCTTGCAAACCTCTGAGATCGCGAGATCCCTGGATCTCTGCTACCTGTCCTCCTCGGATAGGTGGCTCAGATTCTTTTTCCCCTATTCATGAGGGCTTAGCCCTCATCTATCTCCCTATACATCTAACGAATGTCGGGTTTTCTAGCTAAGATCTGACGGATCATATCGGTCCCGATGTCGTGCCCTTTCCCACTGCTCCTTGGACGTGGAAAAACCAACGGTCCAGATGTTCTCATGGACCCTAGGGGTCTACGATTCCAATTTCCTCTCTATTCACAAAGATAGAGGAAAAAGGGTTAAGGCAATTAACGCCCTCATTTATACCTTCGATTTAACGTTCGTGAATGACCGCAAATCCCCCGACAGGATCTCATCCGTTGATAAATACTTATCCCTACGCTGCTACCTCAGGATTTTAAGAGGGTCATTCCTCTTCGTATAGGGTTGTTAAGACTTACACATTCAAGTCCTTTTTCCAGGTTCTTGGTAAACCTTTCCAAGGAGGGAATATCTGGGAACAGGTCTATTCTGGGGCATTCCTGGAGACAGATAGGGGGGAAAAAATTCCCGAGAACAGACTGGAAGTCTAACTTGGTTCAACTTATGCATAATTAGATTCATTTATCAACATAAGCCATGCGTGGTTTTTCTGTTATAACCATATACAACTAATATTACTGATCAAAATACCACAAAGACCTTCTTATAATGAAAACATTCACAGTTTCATAGATTATGAACATAATTATCAGAATACATATATTTCCAGATGCCAGAGGTAAAACACTTATCAGAAATAACACCAGGGTTAAGGAACTGCTGAGAGGGGTGCCCATTTCCACCCAACCGTAGGCTTAGCGACTCCCAACAGATTTACCACTAGCCACCCCAGAGCTGAGACCACGATGCTGTGAGACTGCGTCTCCATTTTTCCAATGACTAGGAGTGAAGGTTGCAATCCTTCCTCTCTGATATCACTCACTCTGTGTGTTTCTAGTGTTCTTCCCTCGCGTCTGCCCCTAATTGCTTCTACCCCATGCCTTGCCCTCTTGCGAGGTTGTGTGTGGCACAATTACCCTCGCACTGGTCAGGACTGACGGCTCTACAGATGGGTGTTTCACCTCCCATCCCTCATTAAACCATCTACCTATCAGCCTACGAGACATTTAATTCAGGGCCAGCGAGCCACTTTTGGTTCTCCGGGCCAGTGGAGTCCAAATATGGTATTAATTCTCGGTGGAAGTTAACGCCACCTTTCCAGGTGCCTTCCATCACCATCGTGGTCTCTTTTTCTGCACATCCCCTCTCAGCAGTCCTGTAATAAAATTCATAATGTTATTCAAATTCATTGACCTTTTCCTCAAGGTCCATTTACATTACATATTCACATTTATGAGTTTGCCATAGTTCTTGGCCAGTCCAATTATTTTTACAAACTGGGGGAAACAGGGTGTTACAATTCCCTCCACCTTAAAAGGGAACATCGTCCTTGATGTTCTTATCTACTAACATGAATTTCATTTACAGAAGTAAACAAAATCGGATATGCTTGTCTTCTGGAATCCTCCATTTCCCATGTAGCCTCATCTGGGCCAAAATGTTTCCACTGCACCTTGACCTATGCAATGGTTCGGTTCTGGAGCGGGGTTTCCTTTCTGTCCAATATGCATTGGGGTTCTAGTAGAAATTATCCCTCCGGTTCCACCTGGATCACAGACCAATCAATTATATGGTTAGCATCATGTACATATTTCTTCAATAATGAAACATGAAAAACATTATGTGCTTTTACTGTGGGAGGAAGTGCTAGACGATAGGCTACAAGTCCCACTTTATCTAGAACCTCAAAGGGTCCACAATACCGGGATGCCAACTTGGCACAAGCTCCAATTTTCAGGGAACTCCTTCTGGGCTTAATTCTGAGATATACATGGTCTCCCATTTTGAACTCTCTTGGATTTCTCTTTTGATCAGCATAACTTTTCTGTCGGTTATGAGCGACCTTCAGATTTTGTTTTATCTGAGTCACTTGTTGTTCCATTTCTTTCAACATGTCGGGTCCAAAAGAAATCTTATTTACAGGATTACTCCAGTTGACTAGAGTATTACACGGTCTACCATAGAGGACCTCGAAGGGACTCATCTTTAAGGAGGTCTGGTAGTCGTTGTTGTAGGCGAATTATACCAATGGCAGGTAGTCTTCCCATTTCCTGGGTTGATGCATTACATGCATCCTTAACATATCCTCTAATACTTGATTCACTCTTTCTGTCTGTCTGTCGGTCTAAGCGTGATAGGTGGTTCTAAAAAAAAATTTGGTCTCTAAACCCGCCATCAGTGATTTCCAAAAATTGGAAGTAAATTTTGTGTCTCTATCAGATATTATCTCTCTCGGCATACCGTGCAGTCAAAATATCTCTTTCATGAATATCTGGGCGATATTTATCGCCTTGCAGGTTGATTTGACAGGGATGAAATGAGAATACTTGCTCAGTTTATCCTCCACCACCATAATGGCATTATTCTGTTTGGTTGAAGTTGGTAATCCAATGATAAAATCCATGGAGATGGTTTCCCATTTCCATTTTGGGATGGGTAAAGGGTGTAATAGTCCTGTTGGGTGTCGATGTTTTTCTTTAACCTGTTGGCACTCTATGCATTGGGCCAAATATTTGGCTATGTCTTTCTTCAATCCAGACCAATAAAATTGTTTCCGGGTGGCAATGATCATTTTCTGGTATCCTGGGTGACCAGTGTAGGGCCTTTTATGTAGTTAATCCATGATGAACCTCTTCAAGTTGTCATGCTTTGGAATGTACATTCTATCTCTGTAGGTGAGCAGACCTCCTTCGGTCATTTGGTAGCCTTCATACTTTACTTCAGAGGGTTCTTGCTGTAGGTACAGGGTCACAGTTTGAACGAAGGGATCTGTTTCTTATGCATTTCTGACTCTATTCTTGACATCTGTCTCGCAGGTACTCACCGCTACCAGGTGAATTGTTCTCATGCTTCTGCTAAGGGCATCGACCACCCTATTCTCTTTCCCTTTAATGTGTTTGATTTCAAAATCAAATTCGCTAAGGAGGGCCATCCATCTGGCTTGTCTAGCATTGAGCATTGGTTGATCAAACAAATACCATAATCCACAATGATCTATCATAAGCATAAATTTTCTTCCCAAGAGGTAATGCCTCCACATTTTTAAGGCGTGCACTATGGCAACTAGTTCTAGATCATGAGTCACCTAGTTGACCTCATGTTCATTCAATTTTTGGGATTCATAGCAGATCACCTTCCCTTCCTGCATAAGGACTCCTCCGAGCTCTTCCTTACAGGAATCTGTTCACTAAAGGAATTCGGCTTCTGGGTCAGTGATTTTCAACACAGGTGCATGGGTTAGTAAATGTTTCAAGGTTTGAAATCTTTCTTCACATTGTTGTGTCCACAGGAATTTTGTCCCCTTATTCTGGAGGGCAGTGATTGGACAACCAATCTTGGAGAATCCTTTTATAAATCTC
>JZKD02S1104581.1:267257-284245 GCA_000966675.3 Picea glauca
GGAGGTTTGGCCTTTCTGAATTCCTCAAATTTATGACCCTTGGAAGTCTTTTGCTTCTTTTGTTTTCTTCAAGAATAGGAACTGGTCCTACTGCTGGAAGAGCCTTCTGAATCGCTAGCTTCCTTCTTAGTGGAATCGTCTGGCACTGGTCCTTTACCTCTAGGGTGGAACTTTCTTGATGTGCTTCTCTCAGTATGGCCACTGATACGACCATGATTATGCATCTCAGGTTCATGCTGCATTTGTCGTTGTAGGTCGGATAAGCTCTGCAGTAAAACTGCATTGATTTCAGTTTGCTTTTCTTGTTCTTTCATCATCCTTTCATTGTCGGCCTTGCAACTTTGCAATTCAACCATGAGACTCCTCACAGTATTGGCTAGGTCGGGAGGGGTTCCTATTGCTCTTCTTTCGTCAGACTCTTTATCTTTGTTGTGGGAGCCTTATCCCACCTCTTGGTGATTCACCATACTCTGCGTCTATAGATTCCCATCGCTGATCATCCGCTTGAGTGAAAAGACAAACGTTGGTTATTAGTCAAGAGTTAAATACCTTTTTATAATTTGCGCATAATTTATAACTCTTTCACATGCATACACAGTCGGGTTCTCATTTTCCAAGTTTTTAATCCTGGACAAGAGAGTTAAGTTAGGGGGTTACTCCTCATAGGGGTGCTTCGAACGGAGCTTATGCGCAACTCATTCATGAGCCCAATCAGGCCGAGTGTTGTAACCATGCTCTGATACCAATTTGTCACATACCCACTACAACGTAATAAAATTTTCATTTTTCCTCAAGGGATAGAATCCCCGAAGTCCTACGGGGGTCTAGTGCAGGCTAGTTCTTCCCTGTTCACCTCCCTATGATAATGGGTTAGGACCACAGGCCAAACAAACCAGACATCTTTTCATGTTTCGTGACTCAGCGATACAATTGAGTCCAATCTTGAAGGTAGAATGGCAAGGGGTCTTCAGAATGAAACCCTGGCCGTAGATCTGGGTGCGTAGATTTTGGCCGTCCAAATATACCCATCGCTTAACGACAAAGCACTAGCTCCCTTTCTTTAGTCCCTAGTTCTATAGGACCACATACGCGCCTAAATGTAGGTGCCTTTCAAAACTTGCAACCTCGCGAATCGTGAGTCGAAGACCCTCAAATTTTCTTCACAAATCACCGATACCCAAGATCACAAAATGGGTATAGCTTCCTTTTGTCAGCTTCCTCTACGCATGAATGTCAACGTCCTCTGCGCATGACTTCCAGCTAGGATAAACTCTAGCTCCTCTCACTATTCACCACTTTGTGAGTTCAATGGTTGAACTCTCGTTCCTCCCTTATGCGATCCTCCGAGAATCGAAAGTCAGTGAAGGTTGACCTTCCCTTCGTATTGCTCACAACTTGCCCCTTCACGAGTTGTAGTGTCAAATCTTGGCACCTTCCCTTCACGAACCCTCGAGAAGCAACATTTAATTTTCCCTCCCGCGTTCTCGCTACTCACGACTTCGTAAGTCCAAGTGTTGAGCTCTCATGCCCTTCTCCCGCGAATCCTTGAGACACGAGAAGTCAACAGAGCATTGACTCCCTTCTCTAGGCAATGCGTGTCCACCCATCAATCTCACGGGCCCCACCTTGAGGTTTTTCCATGTGTTCTCTCATGCTCGGATCTCGACACTTCTCTACTCGCGACTTGGAGCACCCAACCTTTGGGCTCTTACTTTGCAAACCTCCGAGTTTGCGAAATCCCTGGATTCTCTGCCACTTGTCCTCCTCGGATGGACGATCCTGATCCTCTCATGGCTTCGCCACTCGCGACTTGGAGCATCCAACCTTTGGGCTCTTACCTTGCGAACCTCCGAGTTCGCGAGATCCCTGGATCTCTGCCACCTGTCCTCCTCGGATAAGCGGCTCAGATTCTTTTGCCCCTATTCACGAGGGCTTAACCCTCATCTATCTCCCTATAGATCTAATGATTATCGGGATTTCTAGCTAAGATCTGACTGATCAGATCGGTCCCGATGCCGTGCCCTTTCCCACTACTCCTTAGACATGGAAAAACCAACGGTCCAGATGTTCTCATGGACCCTGGGGGTCTACGATTTTGATTTCCTCACTATTCACAAAGATAGAGAGAAAAGGGTTAAGGCAATTAACGCCCTCATTTATACCTTCGATTTAACAGTCGTGAATGACCGCATATCCCCCGACAGGATCTCATCCGTTGATCAATACTTATTCCTACACTGCTACTTCAGGATTTTAAGAGGGTCATTCCTCTTCGTACAGGGTTGTTAATACTAGCACATTCAAGTCCTTTTTCCAAGTTCTTGGTAAACCTTTCCAAGGAGGGAATCTCTGCGAAGAGGTCTATTCCGAGGCATTCCTGGAGACAGATAAGGGGAAACAAATTCTTGAGAACAGACTGGAAGTCTGACTTGGTTCAACTTATACATAATTAGATTCATTTATCAACATAAGACATGCATGATTTTTCTTTTATAAGCATATACAACTACTAGTACTGATCAAAATACCACACAGACCTTCTTATAATGAAAACATTCACAGTTTCACAGCTTATGAACATAATTATCAGAATACATATATTTACAGATGCCAAAGGAAAAACACTTATCAAAAATAACACCAGGGTTAAGCAACTATTGAGAGGGGTGCCCGTTTCAACCCAACCGTAGGCTTAGTGACTCCCAGTAGATTTACCACTAGCCAACCTCGAGCTGAGACCACGATGTTGTGAGACTGCATCTATGTTTTTCCAGTGAACAAGAGTGAAGGTTGCAATCCTTCCTCTCTGCTATCACTCACTCTGTGTGTTTCCAGTGTTCTCCCCTCGCGTCTTCCCCTAATCGCTTCTACCCCATGCCTTACCCTCTTGCGAGGTTGTGTGTGGCATGATTACCATCGCCCTGGTCAGGCCTGACGACTCTACGGATGGGTGGTTCACCTCCCATCCCTCATTAAACCATCTACCTACCAGCCTGCGAGACATTTAATTCAGGGCCAGCGAGCCACTTTTGGTTCTCCAGCCCAGTGGAGTCCAAATACAGTATTAATTCTCGTTGGAAGTTAACGCCACCTTTCCAGGTGCCTTCCACCACCATCGTGGTCTCTTTTTCTGCACATCCCCTCTCAGCAGTCCTGCAATAAAATTCATAATGTTATTCACATTCATTGACCTTTTCCTCAAGGTCCATTTACATCACATATTCACATTTATGATTTTTCCATAGTTCTTGTCCAATCCAATTATTTTTACAAACTAGGGGAAACAGGGTGTTACAATAGGAATACCTATGAACATGGATGGGGTGCATAGTGTGGCAGACTTTGAGGTTATTGAGATAGTGGATGACAATCAACCATATCCAACAATGATGGGATTGGAATGGTATTTTGATAACTGAAAAATCATTAACTTGAAGAGGAGGGAAATGATATTTGAAGTTAGAGATTCCAGAGTTACTGGACCATTGGACCGAACAAAAGGAAAAAGATACATAAAGCTAAAAAGAGGAAATGAGATTGACAGTTTGTATAACATGAATGCATGGATGGATGATTATGTCAACCCCACTGCAGATGATGCACTAAGTTGGAGAGTTATTAGTTCGTGTGCATCAAACTTAGACGATTTTCTGGAGCATTGACAATAAACAATGCATGAAGTTCCAACTAGACGATGTGCACGCATGATGTCATCCTTGCACTGGATTGGAATAAAGATATGTGGTCCACCCAAGTATGATGAATTAAATTATATAAGTTTGTTTGTAAAGGAATTTTTGCAGGTAACTGAACAACAAAGGCGCTTAACACTATATGTTGTCCTAAAAGTTACTCCAACCAAATGGTGGGTTTCACATAGAGAGGGGATGAAATACTAGTCACCTTAATGTAGAAGACTAATGCAAGTAAGGTTTTGCACCAAGGTAGAAAAAATTGTTTCTGAGTATACAAGAGAAAGCGATCCAACAGGTCATGTTGTGTAGTGCAGGATCTTATGGTGTTCGGAACCAGAGACAAAATGGATGCACAAATTTATACACACATTGGACACAATTTTGAAGAACTCGTATTTGGAATTGGAAATGTGCATAGAGACATCAATATGGGATGAGTTGATCCATAGGTTCAAAGTCACATTTACATTTGAACATGAATCCCAAACAATATATGCAGTGCTACAGGTTATTCGAGCTAAGATCTTCTCAGAAGAAGGGTCGATGGAAGTGGTACCACAATTCCTTGTGCACAGAGCCAATATAACGGTTCGTGATTTATTGGAGTGATAAAATGTTTCTAAGGAAGAGAAAGATGAATAAGATCACAGGAATGTAGAAGTACCTGAAACAAAAGGAGAATGAGCAGTAGAAGGACCAAATATTGACTATGTCGCATACACACAGCCTACAAAGACATTGATGGTAAACATTGGGACAATAACGAATCCCAAGCTTGCATAGATAGGAGATTATTGGAGTGATGAGATACTAGAGAATATTTCAAACTTTCTACGAGAATATTGGGACCTATTCCCAAATACATTGTCAAAGATGATGGGGATAGATAGGGACTTAGGAAATATGAATATTCCATTGAAACTAGGAACTAAGCCAGTATGAAAGAGACCTTATAGGTTAAATCCAAAGTAAAAAGAGAACGTGAAAGATGAAATAGACAGGATATTGGATGCAAGAACCATTGATCCCATGGAGGAATCAAAGTGGTTCAATCCAATGGTAGTGCAAGACACGAAGACAATAGCAATCAAGATCATCATGGATATGAGGAAGATGAATGATGCATGTTTACATGACCCATCTCCAACACCATTCAAAAATGAGGTACTATAGAACGTAGGAGGTCAAGAGACTCACTTGTCAACATATGGATTCTTGAGGTACCATCATATAAAAATTTTGCAGGAAGACATGTACAATACCACGTTCAATAAAAAGTGGGGAAGTTACACACATTGGACACAATTTTGAAGAACTGGTATTTGGAATTGCAAACGCGCATAGAGACATCAATATGGGATAACGAGTTCCATGTTCAATGTAGATTTTTCCATATTTGGATAACAAGTTCCATGTTCATGTAGATGCATAGTCTATAACATTAGGCACAATAATGTCTCAACCATGGGAGGGGACATAGATCACCCAATTGCATTTACAAGTAGGAAGTTGTTTATAGCTGAAAATAATTATACCACTAGAAAATGAGAAGGATTGGCAATGGTATACACGCTATAAAAATTCAGAATTTATTTATTGGGGTCTCACTTTAAGATGTACAAACCATTCTACATTAAAATATCTAGTCAATGAGATAGTGTTGGGGTGGAGAATACGAAGATGGCTATTGTTGTTCTCGAAATATGTTTTTGAGGTTGTGGTGAAACCCAAGAAGTTGAATGTAGGGCCAGATCATCTATCGCGCTTATTATCAGGAGAAGATGCGGGAAATTTAGATGATAGCTTACCATATTCACAACTATTTTTAGTTAAAATGGTGGATAATTACTTCTGGGACATCGTAAAGTTTCTAAGTATAGGAATGGCTCCATTAGAGATGATAGTGGCGTAGAAGAAAAACTTGGTAGTCAAAGTAGCAAATTATCAATTGATTGCAGGGAATTTATACAAGTTGGGAGAAAAGAGAATATTAAGACAATGTGAGTTGGAACATGAAAGACTGATGATACACATATAATCACATGCATGATAGAAGGAGGACAATATGTAGGGAAGGTGACTGCACAAAATACTTTTTGCATAGGGATCTAGTGGCCTACACTTCACAAATATGCTAAGGAATATTGGCAGTCATGTGATGTATGTCAAAGAGTGGGAAAGTGATCCAGGAGGGATGAAATTATTTTAAATTCCTTGATAAGTGGGCCATATATTTTTGGGGGCCAAACAACCCACAAGCAAAAATATCAGGGGAAGGGTACATAATCACTGCGACAGAGTACTTGACAAGATGGGAAGAAGCATCACTAGTTCTACATTGCACCATAGAAAATGTTGTGAGGTTTTAATTTGAGAATGTATTCACATTGTTTGGTTGTCTGTGCATATTACTCAGTGATCAAGGAAGCCACTTTTTGAATAAAACAATTGCAACATTGACCGAGGAGTTTCAAATTCATCATCAGAAGAGTACCCTGTATCATCCTCGGGCCATTGGGACAATGGAACCTTTTAATAAAATATTGGATAATGTTTTGACAAAAAATTTCAACGTAGGGAGAGATGATTGGGACCTAAGAGTTCTTGTAGTGTTATGGGCTTATCAGACTACAAGTAAAAATTTGGCAGGGAAGACACCTTTCAAGTTGGTCTATGGGGAATAAACATTGATGCCAATGGAGTTTATTCTACCTAGCCTACACATTGATGCAATCACTGATCTATCGGACCCTGGTGCAATAAATGAGAGATTGGCACAATTAGTACAACTTGAGGAAGATCAGTTTGTTTTAGGTTTCCATCAACAAGTTCAGAAGGAAAGAAAGAAGGCTTAGAATGATAGACACGTTAAACATAAAAAGTTTAAAGTGGGAGACTTAGTACTACTTTATGACATTAAATTTATGCAACATCTATGGAAGTTTAGAATGCACTGGTTAGGACCATATGTGATTCAACATGTAATAGAGATAGGTGTTGCGCAGTTGGAAACCCTAAATGGAGAAGTTATTGGAGGATTGGTGAATGGAAGTCGGTTCAAAATCTATAGAGATGGTCGACAATCTACCTGGGTTGCACCAGACCACATGTATCATAGTAGTTGTGCTATAGTAGGAAGTAAAAGCATAGAAAACCAAATAAAAAGTAGAAAAAGGAAGAAAATAAAATAAAAAGTAGATAATGAAAAAATAAAAAGATTATAGAGTACAAGGCATAGGAGATTGTGCAAAGGGAAATATTATTGCACATCATGACAATAGATTAAATCATAGAAGAGAAAAATACAAAGGGGTAATGAAAGGTCATAAAGACATCACATAATCTTAAATTGAAAAATCCATGGGAAATCATGACAATTTGGTAGTATGAGGAAACAATAATACAATGGATTCGGTAATAAAGACACACATTTATTCAATCATTCATCAACCACATTAGCGGATTGGACAAGTGAGTTAAGGCGTGAAGATACATGCATAGTTGGCAAGGAGGCACAAAAATAGTCGAGGGTCACTAAGTGTAAATCATTGTTACTAAGAGATGCATGCAAGTGAGAGTGAACTAGAGAAAAACAGAGTGAACCTGAGTGCTTTAGATAAGAACTACAACTACCATAAAACAACCAGAGAGTAAGTAAAGGAATTTGTTTCACAAGACAATGGCCTCGCCAAAAGTTGGAGTGTCATCAACAGTGGTGTGAAAGAAGTCAAAACAACCAATGAATACATAATAGGTTGAGGAGATACCTGAATCTTCTTCTTTGGATTGACAAGTTAGTTTTCATAGGGATTATGGCCCACCAAGGAATGATAACACACCACCAATAAAATTACCAACAAATGGGAAATACCCACTGGAAATGTCACCTGTCCCACCTAGTGTAAGTATTGAAGGATATATGCTCGACAAGGTTTTCAGCCTCAAGTTCACAAATCATGATATCACCAGATAGAATAAATTTTTGGAGCAGGCCAAGGAAAAATACTTGTGCGCTAAGAGTGTACAAGGAACATGAGCGATACTACTAGAGACCCATGTGTGGGAAACCAGATTGGAGAAACTAGGCATATTGAACCTGATGGAGATCCCACACTTTGGACGCATTTTAGAAATTAATTCTTATGTGAAGATACTTCTTAGTTGCGTTCATGGGAAAACATATTGACCCCCCAGTATCAATTGATACTGTGTTTATTACACAAATTACAAGGATCCCGAAAGCTAGAGAGGATCCAACCATTTTTTTCAACAAGGCAAGAGAGAGAGCCCTCTCAAAAGAAATGAAGGAAAAGTTCCAAAATTTAAGGGGAAAAGTGGGATTGGATGTTAAAAGCATTAATGATGACAATGTTTGGTTTGCAACGTAGGTATTGACCTGCAAGTTGTTGCGCAAATGTTGGAAGGATGAAGAACTAGCTGTAGTAATTGCATTTGTAGAAAAATGCATTGAAGGGGTTCAAATGAATTGGGACGCCTTCTTGGTGAACCCATTTTTTCAATATTACATTGAGGCCCAGGAAAAGGGCACAAAATTTCACTATGCATGGATTTTGAAATTGATTGCACTGGTCGGATGGTAGGGACCAGAATACTATCAACGCATGGGAACATATGGTTGAGGTAGTATGGTTGCATGGTATGCCAACCTATGGAATACACCAAACAAGAGAAGGAAACATGAAACTAATGTCACATTCTTTGTATACTTTAATACTATTAGGTATCTAATCGAGCATACACCACACATTTTAGGTGAGACGGTGGAAACATGAAAAGAAATTGAGAAATTCAAAGAAGACACGCGCGCATGTATGTGCAGGCAAAGAAGGACCCATCACGCCAGTGGTTTCCAACCAGCTAGAGGTTGACATAGGAGGACGTATGCCTAATTTGGAAAGATTGGGAAGACGGGAGGAAAATCCCAACATAGAAAATGAGGCACTTGAAAGAACCAGGTTAGTATCAGTGCACGGGCACATCTGGTAGAGGTAGTATGGTTCGCGGTATGCCAATCTATGGCATACACCAAACAAGAGAAGGAAACATGACAATAATGTCACATTCTTTGTATACTTTGATACTATCAGGTATCTAATTGAGCATACGTTGCATATTTCAAGCGAAATAGTGGAAACATGCAAATAAATTGCACGATTCAAAGAAGACATGCACCACATGTATGTGCAAGCAAAGAAGGACCCATCACACCACTGGTTTCCAAACAGCTAGAGGTTGACATTTAAAGGATTATGCCTAATTGGGAATGATTGGGAAGATGGGAGGAAAATCCCAACAGAGAAAATGAGGCACTTGGAAGACGAAGAAGAGAGGGATAAGAGTGATTGAGAACCAGACGAGGATGAGGAACATGGGAGCGATCAAAACAATGGAGCATGAGATATGCATGGCCCATCAACAACATAAGTTCAACAAATAGTGCCCACAACAGGTGCAAAAAGGAAACATAAGGGGAAGGAACCGATAGGAGGGGTACGCAAGAATACTAAAGTGCATAGAGAAACCCTAGTATATACTTTGATCAATGATGATATGGACCACATAAGCTAGCAAGTATGGGATGCCACAAAATATAAAGATTTACATACCATTAAAGATAATTTATTTTAACCACACAAGTGTAGATTAGATGAGACAAATAATCATCTATTTGATAAATTTTCCAAAGTTAAAAAATAAATTCTCAAAATTGTAATTTCCACCAAAATTTCCCTCCTATACATTTTTTTTTCTAATTTCCTTGAACACATGAGATAGTGATTTTATTTTTGATATTAATGATCAATTTCAAAAACAAAACCATTTTATTATTATAAAAAAGTAACAAGAATATTAATAAAATAAAATTATTTTTCAAATTTATATGGAATGCCCAAAATAACAATAAATGGTACATTCACTTTTAGAGTCAATTTTGAGGACCATTATGCTACAAGTTAGGACAATAAATTGGTGTTCACTTGTTCCAATCATCTACAAAATTATGGATTTAATTAATGGGACAATAAATTGGTGTTTACTTGTTCCAATCATCTACAAAATCGAAGGCAATTAATGTAATTATAGATTTAATTCATGGTTAAGAAACTATGGATTTTGGTGGATTCCATTGATGAGAAAATTACTAAATATTAAAAAATAAGAAAAATATTTATAAATAAAAAAATTGATAACATTATAAAAAAAATCACATTTAAAAATAAACACAATAAACTAAACTGTAAAAACATAAAAAATTAATAAAAAAAATCCATATAAATTAACAAAAAAATAATACACAAAACAAATATGCTTGGAAGACAATCTAACAACGGTCAATGAAACTTGCAACCAAGATATAATATAAACATTGGTAAACACTTAACTACCATATAGATGTAGAGATGAAGTGGATGTATACAAGCTAACTGTTACTACATCATAAATTAATTGCAGTGGCCTGACTTTGAGCCTAAAAGCCTTAAAAATAGATAATAATCCATTATTTTTAAAAAAAAATTTAAAAAAAAAACAGAGATTTACATTTGAGTACATGCCATAAATACATTCGTCAATAAAAGCCCGTGAATTCAAAGAAGAGTACTTTTGAATGGAATTCATGAAAATTCATCGATTAGATTACTTTACGACATGTAGCCGCTCCGCACCTGCAATGTAATTTAAAGCCACCCTTGCTTAATCTGTAATCGTACGTTATCTCTTCGCCAGCTTCAATGTCTTTGTTCGCGAAAAATGCAATTCGATTCTCAACACCATCGACTGCCAATATTCTCGAAAAACAATTGGGTTCACAGGAATGATTGATAAGACGTGCTGTATTTCCCAGGTTGGTGGCATCAATCACGGTATCTTCGTCGATTTTGAAGAAGTAGGTTGAATGTTTACCCTGTAAATGATATCGCTTTTCTCTTACATTGGCAACACTATTTCTCACAATGTCGCCCCGATACTCTATCACCATGTCTCCTCTTCCAATGTGTTTCATAGCAAAAAGACCATATCCATGAAGTCCAGATTTCCCAAAGCAAAATCGGTGCTTTTCATTTTTCTGGTTGTAAAAAAGACGCTCTTTGTATGAGAAAAATTGTGGTGGATCTACTATCTGTTCTGGTTTTAATCTGTTGTCTATAACTTCTCTGGGATGGTGGGAGTATCCCATAGGTCGGTGAATTATGGTACCTAAGCCACATTTCTCTTTCAAAGGATTGTAAACAGAACATTTGGATGCGTATGGTTCATCTATTTTGGAGAGGCAAACTTCTTGTAGGTTATTATCATCGTTTGAAGCCGAACTCACATCGGATGAATCCTCTGATTGTATCACTACAGGAGCTTCATTTTTATTAGGCCTACCTATAGATTTTAACTCAGGGATTATTATACCCACATTTGGATCTGGAACCTTATGAGAGGCGCAATAGGAAATGTAGCTACATACATTTTTTTTTTTTTTTTCCCAATATACCATCTCCATGTGATACCCTTTTATAAGGGCACACGTCGGGTGGTAAAAAGTTGTACATTTGAGACACTTGATGCAAGATCCATGCACTTTGTTACAGATTACACATGACTTCCGAAAAGAGGCTGGATCGATTTTCAATATGCCATCTACAGGTTCCAAAGTTTTATCATTCCCAAACGTTACTTTATTAGAAAAACAAGCACAAATAACATGCACCCAAAATCCAGATGTTGTGGTAGGTTTCAGGGCGCCACCCATTACAGGGCAGAGACAACAGCATTGCGGCCAAGTCTCTGTCTCTGCTCTCTGGCAAGCTGTGCAAATCCAGTTGTCCAGTGATTTGCTCGCACCATAACAACTTTGATGAACTCCAATATCGCATCCATTGCAGACAATGATTTTATCATGCGCCCAATCCTCAATTTCACGGCATACTGCACACCTTTCTGCTGTCCAGATTTCTTTTATTGGCTCGTATGGTTCTAGCAGCAATCTTGTTAATTCTCTCTCCCAGGTGCTCAATGGCATTTGACCTTCAGAGCTAAAGAATCCAAGGCCACGAGCCCCAGATTCATAGGATTTGTTGAGCCAATTTATGAGATACTGATTGGAATCCCTGACTCTAATACTTTGTTTCCATTTCTTCATCTTAGAGCCTACGTGCTTTTCCCATCCCGAGAGGCTCATCGACTTACCTTTTCGACATTCACTGCATTTACAGAGGATTAAGTGGCTGTTAGTCACATAATCCGCTTCCTTGCCATTACAAACAACAGTAATTCTCTCTGGAAGAATGAAAGGCGTATTGTTTTTCTCCTTTAGAACAGTTTCCAGGGTGGGTTGCTTCAGCGTGCATTGAGGACAAGAATATTCAATATGGTCTTGTAGTTGTTCAGTGCTTATATTATCACAATCCGCATGAACCCAAATTTTGCATTTTTTACATTGAACCCAACGTTTTTTCAATGTGGGAGTCATACACACCTTTTTGCAAATGCCACAGTACTGATTGTACTCATACAACTTGCAGCAGCGTGGACAGATCACCGCACCGTTCTTAGATGAATTACTCAGTTGTTTCACCTTAACAGACTGTACTAATTTTGAAGCTGTAAACTTCTGGCTACAGCTGATGCATGTTGTTTCTTCTCCTTGATGTGTATCTTGATCTTGCATAACCCTGTATTCAGAAGAAAATTCTGCTACAAAGGCTTCCTCAATGGCCTCAAGAAACTCACGCTTAAGGTGTTTAGAAGTACTTTCCAACAATTTGCTCCCCTCATATGCTAATTCCTCCAAGCTTTCAGAAAAAGGGAACATCATTTCTTCTTTCACCCATGCATATGCGCAATCCCAGCTATTTTTCATGTGGAAAAACCTAACACACCGTCTCCCAGGAACCCAAACGCTATCCACAGATTCTGGGGCATCTTGCGACGGTTCGATAACCTTAGCAGGCCAAGCAGGGAAGTCCTTTATCCTGTCAGACCTGGCCCAAACAATATCACCCACGCGAAACTGTTCCAGACGCAGGACCTTTGAACATCCAAACGCCATAGAATTCTGCAGAGGAGATGGTTTGCAAACCCTAAAATCGCCATACTGCTGCTCGTTCTGATCTGCCTCTGTCACCCGCTTCTTCATGGGTTCGTTAGTATTAATCGTTCCTGCAACCTCTAATGTAGCACTTCGGCCCTGCAATTTTATGCTTCGTTCACTGCTAATATCTATGATGCGCTTTTTCGGGCTTTTGTTGAATTTCTCTGATTCAACCACAAAGTCGCTACATCTGGCCGGAAGCCTCCCATTTCCGGGCACCCCGTCATCTTCTCCCCTATTTAGAGGGCGTAATCCATACTCCAATGATTCCGCATTGCCGCTCTCGCCTCTCAGATCTCTATTCCTCTTCCTAGAATTCCCCATGCTAAAAATAAAATGTTTGCTAGCGTAACTTTTCCTAGAACGATGGAACGATGGCATTGAAACCCTCACTAGAGTGGATTGTTACTGTTAGCCTGTCAGACAACAATGCTTACAGGTTTGTGCGATATCAGAGGGCTTTAAAATCTCTCTGCGCTAAGTGACCATTGTTTGATCTGTGGCCGGACCAGCCAACGTTATTTTTATAGTCGTTGGAGTGGAAATAATGCAAAGCAAAGCGCTATAAGACTTGTGGCTCTTTAAATTGGAAGAAAGGAATCAGAAAAATCAATAAACAACGAAAGAGAAAGCCCAAATTAGGTGGTATATGGGGGCAAAAACAAAATCGCAAAATCACGCCGACAACAATCGAAGCGGTTATTTTTTGTATTTCTTCTCCTGTTCTCGATTTAGAAGCAAACTGTCCGTTGTATCTTCGTCTCCATTTTCTATGTCGAAGTGGGAACCGTCATAAATTGTCAAGGTATTTATCGATACGTCGATTGGCAGAAATTAGTTTAGCCACAACACAAGTTATCCAGTAAAATCCCAGCTTAACTTATGTGAATTTAACTCATTTT
Source organism: Picea glauca (assembly GCA_000966675.3). Taxonomy (NCBI): domain Eukaryota; kingdom Viridiplantae; phylum Streptophyta; class Pinopsida; order Pinales; family Pinaceae; genus Picea; species Picea glauca. The sequence continues at coordinate 280,958 of JZKD02S1104581.1, forward strand.
AGTTTAGATACATACTCTGATAATTTTATCATCTAAGTACTATTTATAGATTGGTTAACTTGAAGGCCACGGTATAACAGAGCAACTTTAAATACAAATAACAAGTGGTATGTAACGATCTATTGACAAACTTAGGTAATTTGAGTGTTACGGTGCCTCTACAAGGATCAGCAAGCCGGCCAAATTAGGTTGCATGAATTCGAAATTGGAATTAAATTAGTAGACAGAGAGGGAGAGAGCAGTTCGCAGCAGCCGGGTGGGAATTGCAGGGTCGTGTCGCTCAAGATCTGCATGGATTAAAAAGAATAACAAACATGACACCATCACCCAAACTATAAACCTTAAGACTATTATATTAATTAATTATTGGAAATTTAGGTAAAAAATTAACAAACTAAAGCATTTACATTAATTAATTATCCTGAATCTAGGTAAAAAAAATAACAAATCTGATACCTATCACCCAAGTTATAAACCTAAACCTATTATTCAAGATCTGCATGGATTAAAAAAATAATAAACATGATACACATCACCCAAACTATAAACCTAAAACTATTATATTAATTAATTATCGGGAATTTAGATAAAAAAAAATAACAAACTAAAATTATTATATTAATTAATTATATAAAATCTAAGTAAAAATAAATAAAAAATCTGATACCCATCACCTAAATTATAAACCTAAATCTATTATTCAAGATCTGCATGAATTAAAAGAATAATAAACATAATACCCATCACTCAAATTATAAATCTAAAACTATTATATTAATTAATTATCCTAAATCTAAGTAAAAATAATAACAAATCGGATACCCATCACCTAAATTATAAACCTAAACTTATTATATTAATTAATTATCGAAAACCATTTGTAATTAAAATTAATATATCTACTTTAATGGAATTGAATCTAGTTAAAAAAAATAACAAACTAAAACTATTATATTAATTAATTATCTGGAATCTAGGTAAAAAGAATAACAAATCTGATAGGCATCACCCAAACTATAAACCTAAACTTATTATATTAATTAATTATCCAAACCTATTTGTATTTAAAATTAATATGTCCACTTTAAACTCCTTTGAGAAATCGATACTTGGTGTCACCATGAACATTCCCATTATCCTACATCATAAGAATATTAACTCCTTTGTACCCTCCATTACCATCATGGAGGGCCAATCCAAAAGCCTTGGAGCAAATGAACTCGGTGCATGGGGGACGTTGAAGTGAAGAGACAACTTCCAACATCACTGCCACCCGATTATATGCATGCAAGCGAGTTGTCACCTAATATGGGGAAATGATAATATTTATGAAGCTTACAATAAATGTGTTATTACACGTGGTTATACATATTCGTCTTTACAAAATTTTGGGTCATTTTCACCTTAAAAAAACATTCAATGGATCTTCTATTTTAATATCCCATTAAAGCCGTTTCTTATGTGATTACTCATGTTAACATTGGACATTACATAATTTGTAAAGAAAGTATTTTGGAATGACTAAAACGAGTTTTTCATAATGTATAAAACAATGTTTATCACAAATTCTAAATATATGTAATTATGGACAAAAATATTTGTAAGGAAAGTCTTTTGTAATGATTAAAACAATCCTCTCAATGTCTAAAAAAAACATTTATCACAACCTCTAAATATATGTATTTGTGGAGAAAACAATCGAAAAACTATTTAAGATGATGTTAAGTCTTATGTCAATGAGGTTTTGGTTAGTTGGTGACGTAGCATCTTTCCACGTACCCACTACACCTCTTAACCCATATGACCCTTAAGGGCCCTTGCATGATGTTTATTTGCAAAAAAACGCAATGGAAAACCCATGAACACACTTACATAGGAATGCATACATTTATTTTAAACTAGACCCGAGGCTTTGCAAACTACCACAAAAGCGTTCCAGGGAGTCCACTAAATAATATTTCAACAAATGTGTGCATCTTCTAGAAATGTGGATGCATTCCTTTGTATAAGAATAGAAAAAGTAGGTTGTATATTTTCTATTGCGATAATACTACAATGTGCCTTTTTGGAAGGGGAAAGGGATGTTTTGGAGCAATGGAGGAGTGTATATAACAATGATGAGGATAAGGGATGTTAGGATCATCACCACTCATAGTTTCCAAAAGGGTGGGTGCAAGCTAATGATGGTCTCTCATGACAAGTTCAAGGCGATGCAAACATGAAAAACAATAATATGTTAACTTTGAGGGATTATTTGAGGTACTTATGCAATGAATTTAAATACCATGTAATAAGATAAAACTTAGAAAATTGAAATAGCTTTCCGAATATATAATTTTTATTTATATAATTTGTGAATAACTATACGAAATTTGAGTTTTTCTAATAGTGATGTTATTTTTCAAGAAAATATAATATATATATTTCCATTAGTGCAAGTGTTGAGTACCTTAGAAATGGATTTTTCTTAATTGTTTTTGTATAAATGTAGAGAACCCAATGTTCTAGTGGGAGGTATCTCCTCAAAATTGATAATATTAATTTTTATTTATTTATTTTAGATTACGAAAGTCATTATATCTTTGAAATTACAACACCTTGTGTTAGTGCAAGATATGAGGGTTTTGACATTATCAAGAAATTTTATTTTAATTTTAGAGTGTAGATCTTAGACTCTTCTAGTGCATCGTATAACTTATTTTTAAAATGGTTTAGCTAATAAAAAGTTAAAAAAAAATAGATGTGTATTTTAGGATTTTCATATATGTCAAGACAAAAATATATTAAAAATAGTAAACAATATTTTTATTTATTTTTAAATGTACCTCTAGAATCTCCATAGCCAACTCTATAAGTTTCTATATTTTCATCGAGAATGGATTTGAGTTCCCTATAGAAAAATAACATAAAAAATATAGATATTGAGAAGTATTCATAAAAATGGAGGTTTTAATGCATTTTCAATCCAAACCACTAGGTTTGTCATATCGAACTTAAATCCAATGCAACCAATTGAATAAACACATGTGCTAGAGTTGTCCCTCCTTCACGAAAAAAATCGAAATGAAAATAACATGCATGTTCTCTAAGAACATGCACAGATTCTAGGAACGAGTATGCATTCTAGAGAGAATGTGTTCTCGTATTCCTAATGCCATTTTTCTCCCTCTCTCTCTTTATCCCCCACTCCCCATCTCTCCTTCTCTTCCCCTCTCTCTCTCGCGCGCTCTTTCCTTCCTTGTTTCCCTCTATCTTTTTCCCTTACCTTCTCTCTTTCCCTTCCCCTCT
>JZKD02S1104581.1:294179-316643 GCA_000966675.3 Picea glauca
TCCCCCCCACTCCCTACTCTCTCAATATCTCTCTCTTCCCCCCCTTTGTTCCTCTATGTGAGCGAGAGAGGGAGAGAGGGAGAGATATTGGGGGGAGACTGAGTATTATATGTAAAATTTTCACATTTCCTACTGTCGTACTAAGTGTCACACTTATGTCACTTTTTCATTAAGTTTCACACTTATGTACAATTGCATTGTTGAGTGTCATAATTCCAAAATGATTCTTGACTAAGTGTCTCATTCATGTTTCATCACTTCGACACCATATAAAAACACTTTGTCATCATCCCTAAGCCTCGAGGATAAGAAAAACCCATTTTGGAGGTCGAAAACATGACTTTTTCCTTCAATTTTTGGTTTTGTTAAAAGGGCACCCCCTTCTCATGCATAGAGAGCGTTCCCCCCCCCCGGAAACTCCTTAGTACAAAATTTGGGAGCATCTATGATGCCATGTATTCCACTCTAGGGTAGCATCATTCCTGTTAGGAGAGTTTTAATCGATTCCTCCTTTTCTGTGGTATAAGTTTTGAGGATATTTGGGTTGTTATGGTTTGGGATGACTCATGAGATATATATTCTCTACTTTGGGAATTCAATATTAACCTAATAAGGATGAATATCAAGCTTATTCACCTAATCCTCAACCATTCCATTGATTCCCTATGTTGGTTAAACCTCCCAACCTCCTATATAAACTAGTTCTCTCAAGGTTGAAGGGAGTTCATACGAAAAGTATCAAACTTTTGATCTCATACTTTAAGAGTATTTTGGTAGTGCACATAAGGGGTTGGAAAGGGGAAGCATGGAGGAAGCTTACAACCCATTGTAAGTTCCATTGTTTCTTATATATATTAACTTGGCCTATTTCCTTGTTTCCATTGTTGTTTCTATTAATTTTTGAAAGAGTGTAACTTGATTAGGATAGTATTTAACTAACTTGTTGCAACTAGTATAAGATGTGGGTAGTCTTATTATTTTGTAGGTAGACTACATATGGGGCTAGCTTGAATCCAACTTTAGAGTGGCAAGGAGAAGTGAGGACAACTGACGTAAACATGTACTTTTCTCTCCTTCTCCTTTTCTCTCTCATTTCATGTATGAATGGATGAAATATTTAGGAATTTTAGGTACCATTTGTTAGAAAAATATTAGTTAAATAAAACCTAGCTAAGGAGAACTCAAGCTGTCTGCAAGGTGATATTTACCACAACATTGTTTGGAAACCATACTGGGGAAGGAGTGTTTCCTTGGTTTTTAGTTTCTTTCCTTTTGCATTGTTGATTTGAATGCTTTCTTTTTGAGGTTCACTGTGTTTTCACCCTCTATGAGTAGTAGACAAAGTCCTTAGCTAGTTTTCTATTGAGTCTTGACTGAATTGCACTTGATCTGGAGCTTGTTTTTGGCCTATTTAGGGCTAGGATGCCCCCCCCCCTTAGTGGCCTACAGAGTGTTATTTCCTTAGGGACACCCTCTGCTAGTGTATTAGGGAGCATCCTCCTCCCTTTTATGCCCTATCGACTTGATTATAGGAGTGTACGCCCTGTTTTGGGATTGTTTTTCGGCCCTTTTCCTCTATGTTTCTGGATCCTTTTCTACTCAGAAGTAAGCCTCAGATCCTTGTTGGATTTATTAGGACTTTGTTTGTTTGAAAGGTTTTTTTCTATCACTCTTTTTATATTTTGATAATATATTGTCTTGAATCAAGTTTTGAAAGGTCACACATCCAAGTTTCATATGATCCTTGGATGCTATTTTGATTATCGGTGGTTCTGATTTTTGGGTGATTTTCCAATCACCATACTTTTGTCTTTCTCTTTCTGAAAACTTTCAAGCTCTTTTCTTGTCAATTTAGAAATATTATTTCATTAACTTGGAGAAAATAGAGTGCATCAAACCCTGTTATTTCAATTTTGTTTTGGTAATTGTTGATCCATCAAGTCAATATTGAATCTTTTAGGGTCTGCTACAACATCATCATATATATTGGTTTGAAATCCCTCTTTAGAGTGTTTTTTTTGTTCAAACTGTCTACTTGAATGAATGATAAAGGTCATTTATACATTTGATTCTTTTAGTTTTCGAGCTTCTGAATGCATCTTTGTATGGATATTCTTTCTTCTTCATGTTCTTCTCTATATCAGCCTTGAAATATTTCATTTCATTTGAAAGAAAAGAGGCATTAAGAAATTTAATTTGATTACATTGCATTTTAGAACCAAACAAAGAGAATTTGATTGCATTCTACTTAACAACATTGTATTGAACATTTTCTTGGGATTTAGGAATTGTTTTTGCTGCATTATATTGGTTTTATGCATTTGAGAATGGAAAAAAGAATATTCTCCTTTCCATAGTTAGCATTCATCAAAATTCAATTTTTTGAATTTATTTTTGTGTTGCATGGTTTTAAGAGTGGAGTCCAAATATCATCAGTTTCATTTCCATACCTTTGAGTAATGAACAATGATACAATCAAAGAACTAATTAAAATCTATCTAGAAACTTTTCTTTCTAGGGATATGCAAACCTACATTAGATTATTTGTAGGGCTTTGGAATAGGTGGTCAAGATAAGTTTCCAAAGATATAAAACAAATATAGAATATTGAGATAGGGAGAGAAATCCATTTTCTACATCACAATCCTTGGCAACCCTTCTCACACAAGGGTCAGTCACGAGGTCACATTGGAGCCAGTGGAGTAACTACCCTTGATTTGTTAGTCTTGGTGGAGTGGTCTGCATGTATTACAAACGGTGTTGTTAGACACTTAGGGATCACCTAGGAGGTTCACACCACATTTAGAGGCACCTCTCAAGGGGATTTCAGGTTTCCACCCTGACCTTGTGTGTATACCAGACTAGAAATTGTTTCCCCATGCTCTGTTATTGTAAGTGGTAGCATTAGTGGCCATAATATTTAGGGTTCATACACAAGGTGATGGTGAAGAGGAAAGTATTTTTTGTTCTTGGAATAAACATTTGTGAAACTCACTCGCACTCCTTGGAGGGTAAACCACAATTGTGGAGTGCGAAAAATTGCACCACAGTGTAAGTCCATTAAGTAGGTCATCAATGTAACTGCTCCACCCGCCCTATATTATCCCCTTCCTATATAGATCCCGTGACATTGGATTTCATCGCCAACTAGTGGTTTCATTATGGGAAGGTTTGTTTTCCTGTTTGCTTCCTAGAGTTTTTAGCACATGTTGTTTGTTTTCCCTTGATGACATTAGGTTGAATCAATGTATATGCCATCAAGTTCTGGAAATACCAACGAAGGAATCCATTTTCTAGGGGAACCTTTCATTTTTGCTTCTTTTGGAAACATTGGTCCTCCTTATATTGCCACATTGAGTCTACTTGGACTCACTGTCGAGTTACCGGTATGTTTTTTTTCCACCCTGGTGATTTTGAATGTTCCTTGTGCTTCAAATTCAATCCCTTCACCCAAATAAAATCCACTTCATGTTGACCCTTCACCTTCTTCTCATGTTTCTTCTTCTTCCCTTTCTTCTCCTTCACTTACTGAAAGATCAAAAGCTAGTAACTAAGTGGATAAGAAGAAGAAGAAAAGGAATACTAATAAGAAGAAAAATAAGAAGGGGGCCAAACATCCAACAACTAGAGGACATGTTGGAAGAAAAAAAACAATTACTTTCAATCAGGAAGGGAATATTGATGAGGTTCATAATCCTAGCAAGACAACTCGAAAGCCCAAATTCCCTTGTAGGATTTGTAAGGGTGGCAACCTTCTTAAGGATTTCCCTGGTATTCCCAAGGTTTTATATGTGTGGTCCACGAGCTCCAAACAACTTTTGTCATCAGTCTATGTAGGTCATGCTGGTGACAACTTATGAACTAGTGAAAGTAATGTTGGGAAGAAGAAAAGTAGAGTCAAGTTCCCTTGTAGGTTATGTGAATTTAGTAATCAAAATCACCTTTTCCCTCATATTGATGAAGCCTCAAAATTGTTGGAATACCTTGATGTTTCCCAAAAACACCTTCCAACTAGTTATCATAATTTTTCTCTCTACCTACTATTGGTTGATGAAGAGGTGGATCTAATCCCATAATCGGTCGATCCCACTCTTCCTTTGAAGAGTGAATTTAAAGTGATCAATATGATCCCATCATCGATTGATCCCACTCTCCCCTTAGAGAGTGAGATTCATGAAGTGGTCAATATGATCTCATCATCGGTCGATCCATCTCCCCCCTTAAAGACTAACATTCACCACGTGGTCGATCTGATCCCATCATCGGTCGATCCCACTTTCCCGTTAGAGAGTGAAGTTGATATCACTCATGTTTTTATTTTTAATATCGATTATTCCATACAATGGGGACTTTTTCCTTCTACAATGGAACCCCCTCCAAGTAGTGAGGCTATTCTTGTTGGATTACTAAGAGGGGGGGTGAATCAATAATAGAAAAATTTAATCCTTTTTAACCATATAATCCAAGTGTTATATCAATGTATCATTATCATCCAATGATCGTAGAGTAAATAAGAAATGAACAAATTAACAATCATACACATACACAATACACCCGTGTTTTACGTGGAAACCCAAAGTGGGAGAAAAGCATAGAATGTTTTTTCTTATATGTCTTGAAGAATTACATTCATTGGAAGCACCAACTTCCTTTGTTTTTCAGATGAAATTGGAAGGAGGCTTAAAACCCCTAGGTTCTAATGCTACAACATGAGGGAAGCTCCAAATCCCAAATTCTCTGGCTACAACTAGAAGGAGGCTACAACCCCTATGTTCATTGGATACAACTGGAAGCTGAGTACAACCACCTGTCCTTTCTCCGTCCAACCGCCCTGAAGTATATGTAGAATGATGGAACCATTGTCACACTATCACTCTGAGATATGCTATTGTAAACCTGTACCAATCAACCTGAACCAAAGAACCTACACCAATAACCTAAACCATGCATCAACAATGCATCAACCTGTACCTCAACCTGTAATCAACTTATACCATAAAAAGTGCATCAACCATGCACCAACCTGTACCAAACAACCTGTAATCAACTTGTACCATAAACAAGTGCATCATCCATGAAACAACCTATTGGCAGGCCTTGCAGTTTGCACAGAACTTGGTTTTGTCATTAATGTCAAACATTAAAATGCCAGAGGGGGAGTTTGTTGGTCAGTTTTCATAGGCACCGTGGATCAGTTTTCATAGGCAGGGTGGTTCCTAATTTGGATATCAACATGCCTCTCAACATACCAAAATGCGAAACTGTGAAGAACCCAGGAGGTGAGCCTTTGGTTATAACTCGAGGTCACATGTGAAACGAGCCTTGGAAGAGGAGTCAGAACCCTTATCTTAAATTTCAGATATTAGAGATTGACCCGAACATGACACGTCATCCTAAGTAACGTCATTATGATACGTCACTCCGGGAATTTCTATTTCAGTATTTTTGCATGGTAAGCAAAAAACCTCCAACATCACGAAGTCCCGAATGCCGAAATACTGAAAGGGACACATGTCACATGATCTACAGTTTCAAGATTTTTTGAATTATTGGAGGTCATGAAGACCTGATGGCCAAAGTACCAAAAACCTGACAACCATCTATCTCGATGAATGATTAACTCATGTTCGTCGGATTAAGCATTGGAGGGGTAATATAAGAGTCATGTATGATTGTTGATATGTCCCCAAGAAGTTAACAAGAGTCGTCTGATCTATGTCCACCAAATCAAATGTGAAGCCGTCAGATCATTTCAGGGATCGCAACTTGGAGTGTCGAAACACTTCATCACAGAAACGTCGAAATGCTGAAATGTCGAAATGCGAAAACGCGAAAATGATAAAACACTAAAATCCGAAATGCCAAAATGTGAAATGTCGAAACGTCGAAATGTGAAACATCGAAATACCTTTTTGTATAGGTTGTAGTCACTGCCATTGGTCATGTGAGAAGGAGGATCTAGCACCAAGTTAAAGCTCTTTTTCAGAGATTGCAACATGAAGAGACGAGATGTCTTCACCTTAGGATTGTTGATATGCAAATCACGAAGCTGCCTTTTGGTAAAGGCCCATGGTCACAGCCAATGGGAATATGGAGTAAGCAGGAGACCCATATTCTACATCGAATGGTGCAGATTAAATACTTAAACTGATTGTGTGGTTGTTGTTCTTCTAGATGCCTTGGCCAATAATAATCACTGTAAGGTAGTTATTCAGTTATTGTAACTGAATCTTCGAAGCCTAAGGGTTCGAGTGTACACTCTGAATGTATAGGGTAGAAATAAGTGAAATTGGGTGAGATGAACACTTGTGTGTATGGACTTAATAGTATAGTCGTATCTCTAAAGTAAAATTCATTTCTATAAATGAAGATAAATATGAAATAAAATTATACAAGAACAGTGAGGAGAAAAGATGGGGTAAGAGGATTATGGGAGAAAGATGGCTCTGTAAAATTTGAGGAGAAAATTTAATGCTTATTCTTTGACAAAGAAGATAAGAGTTGGTTTGCATATTCTTTGTGACATAGACGGATTCCAGGGTGGTAGGGAGGAGCAATGGGAGACTGTAAAAGTCTCCCGTACAAGTTGGTGCTTGTACATCTGGGAGTTGTATCTTCCATTCAGTAGGTGCTGAAGAAACAAAGGTAGCAACCTCATCTGGGTTGTAGCTCAGATAAAATAAGAATGTAAAGAGGAGTTGGAGCTTGCCTTTCATTCATAAGAAGAAGAGGTTTTTCCCTTTTGAGTTTCCTCATGAAAAATCACTGTGTCACTGTTTCATTTATGTGATTGTATATTTATTGGTTAAATGTATTACTGAAAGTTAAATGTTAAAGGCATGATTTATTGATTAATAAGTGATCTTCTTATAAAATTAAAGAAATTTTATACAACTGATTCACCCCCCCCCCCTTCTCAATTGACTTATCCTATTCAAAAATTGGTATCAGAGCAAGGTTACTTCAAGATATCAGTTTAACCACTGCAAGTTTTTGATCATTCATAATGGATAATAAGTCAGAATTTACAAAACATGGATTGCCTTTATTTGATGGTCATAATTATGTTTTTTGGAGTATCAGGATGAATTTGTTTTTACAAACTCAAGGAGTAGATATCTGGTAGGTTGTACTAAATGAATATAAAGTCCCAACAACCATTCCGATAGATGCTACAGGTAAGAGATTCTATGAGAGTAATTCCAAAGCTATGTATGCAATACTAGGAGGTCTAGCAAGGTCAAAATTTGTTAAAGTTATGAATTGTGCATAAGAAAAAGAAATATGGGATAAATTGAAAAATGTATATGAAGGAGACAACAAGGTAAAGAGTGCTAAGCTACAATCATATAGAAGTCAATTTGAAAGCCTGAAAATGGAAGAATCTGAAGATATAGCTACCTACTTTATTTGTATTGATGAAGTTTTTAATACCATGAGAGGTCTAGGAGAAACAGTTAATATTAATATTATTTTGGAAAACATACTTAGATCACTTCCTGCAAGATTTGATTCAAAAATATCTGCATTAGAAGAAAGAACAAATCTTGATACTTTAGAAATGGATGAATTACATGGAATACTAACAACATATGAGATGAGAACCTTTGGTAAGAATTCTTTCAGGAAAGAAGAAACTTTCAAGGTAGCAAAGAAAGATAAGAAAAAGATTGAAGCAGAAATCAACAGTCATGAGGAGTTAGAAGGTGATGTGGAAGAAGCAAATTTTGTTAAAAATATGAAAAGAGGTACTGGTAAGTATAAAGGTAAGCTTCCTCTAAAATGCTTTGGTTGTGGTAGAATAGGACATTTTTCATCTAAGTTTCCTTACAATAAGCATACTGATAATGAAGAATACAGTGATAGAAAACCTAAGGATTTCAAGAATAGACATAAGAAGTTTTTTCAAAGAAAAACTTACAAAAAGAAAAGCCTGTGTATAAAAGATGACAGTGATATTTCAGAATCTGGTGAGAGTGATGACAGTTCAGATGTACATCTTTTTATGGCTATGGAAAAGCAGGATGATCAGTCTGGTGAAGAAGAAGAAAGTGAAGTTGATCTAGAAGCTAAACTGGTAAGTGCTTTAAGTGAATTAAGAAAAGTGAGAAGGGAATGCAAACATTTTAAAAGAGAAATTGAGAATCTAGAATTTGAATTACAGAGATCAAATGGTTTGATTGAGAGCACTGAAATCATGGTAGTTGACTTAAAACTTAAAATAGAAGAGGCTAGAGTGACTGAAGACGCTCTAACTAAAATTCTTGCGGAAAAGGATAAGGAAAATGAAGGTTTAAAATTTGAAGTAGTCTCATTAAGAAAGAAAGTACAAAAAAATAACATGAATCATAGTTCTCAAGTGTTAGATCAAATTATTAGTAGTCAAAGATCAACATATGATAAGACTGGAATTCGTTATAAATCTACAATAACTAATGGATGTTCTAGTTCAAGTGTTGAGAAAGAAGGAACATAGGATAATCATGAGAAAATTACTAGCAAGAAGATGGAATCAGAAAGGAAAGAAGAAAATCAGGGTTCAACAGTGAATAAAAGAAGTTATGGCAGACATCAAAATAGGTTTGAAGGCCACTGTTTCTTTTGTTATAAGTATGGACATAAGGCTGCATTTTGTAATAGTTTTTCAAGAAAGATAAATGCACATAACAATCATGAAAGGTCTAATTTTGAATATGGAAGAGGACATGGTAAAACTAGTCAAAACAATATAAACTACTCTTACAACAGATTTGACACCTTAATATATGAGACTGAATGTTACAAGTGTAACAACTTTGGGCATGTGTCAAGAAATTGTCCTATGAGTTTTTAGAAATTTAATGAACCCACTTACACAGATCTAAAAAACAAATATTGGAAAAAGAAAAGTGAAGATATGAACACTGAAAAATGCACTATAGCTCTACAAGAAGAACATAAAGTAAAATGGGTTGTGTATAGTGGATGTTCAAAGCATATGACAAGTAGAAAACAACTCTTTGTTGAACTAGATGAAGGAAAAGAAGCTCGGTAAACTAGCACCGACAAGATGTCTATTCAAAACCATTTTAATAAGTGTGATAAAGACAAGATCACTTGGCCATTTTTTCATTTTTAAGGAGTCTGAAAAAAGCTTAACTATGGACTCTGTTAGGAAAGTTCTTCTAGGCCATTTTAATGAGTGTGAAAGAATAAGGTCACTTGACGATCTTTTCAATTTTAGGGAGTATGAAAAGAGCTTAACTATGGACTCCGTGGGGGTTCATTTTTCATAAATTTAGTCCCTCAGGCCCGAAAAAGGGTTAAAATGATACCTGAGAGTACTCTTCTACATAAATGAAGTTCCATAGAGTATACCTTTGTTCATACAGTTGACCGTCTAGACCGAAAAAGGGGTAAACTACCATCAGACAGATGTGACTTGAAATTTCAGTTTAACGAGCATGAAATGCCACAAGATCTCTCAACAATATTTTCATGTTTAGAGGGTATGAAAAGGGCTTAAAAGAAGACCTGTTATGTATTTTGGGAATCCCGAGGGCGAGGTCAAGAGTGAAAAAGAATCATGCAAATGAGGCTCAAACTCATAATCAGGAAAAACAACAAGGATTTCCGAGCCTACAGTTATTAGAGACAGCATGGACACCATAATGCAACCAGGATCTACCTAGGGCATCCATGTTCTAGTAAGCTCTACCACCAACTCACAACACTTCTAAAGCAGTAAATATGGTTCTATGTCGCAACCTGATGGGATCTATCCTATGGAAAAGAGATAAATACAACGAGATACAAAAGTCAGGGTAGAAACCTAACCTATATGTGCAAGTTGATCATCTGAGATTTTTCCACAGACCGTCAAAAGTTAAAGAAAAATCCAAAAAATTGTCTCGATACCCAATCAAACCCCTCCAATGCAACTCCTGAATCACTCTAAATGGTTTTTGTTTTAAAGAAAATGATAAGGGGGGCCAAAAAAGTGACAAAAAGAGGCCCAAAAGTCTATAAATAGAAGTTGACAACTCCTTATCACCATTGTTGATTTGGAAATTGACTCTGGAGCAAAAAAACCCCATCTGATAAAAGTGGTGATTCTAGGAGATATAGTGGACGAAACGACCATCTGTCTGGACCAAGTAAGTACAAACTCTCTTATCTTGCAATTTAAATCTTTATTTTTTCTTTGGGTTCCGAGCTTCAGTCCTTGAATAGTGGTACGAGGACATTAGGCCTCTCTTCCTGCAGTTTGTAGATGGGTAGTGTTACTGCCACGATAGGGTGCTGGAAGGACCAATAAGTCCTTCGATGATGATTTCTTCGCTTGGATTTTGCGATAGATCCCATTTATAGAGGACTACCCCTATGCTGGGATTGATTTCTCGAGAGATCCTAAGATACTCGTACCTCCTGGTGAGGAGCGTGGTCAGATGGGTATGTTCACTTCATTGGTTTTTTTTTTTGTTTTTTTTGTGAAACATATGTAATTTTTATGTTTCGTTTGTTATATATCAATTTTTTTTTATACCAGAGTATTTGACGGATATGTGTGCAGATGTGTGCAGATGTGGAACCAGTGCAACCTGCGAAATATGCGAGGAACGTGCGTCGTCCTCGGCCAGGGGCTACACCTGCTATCGTAGGGGGACCAACAACAACAGGAGATCTTGCAGCTGGGGAGGCTAAGAGGGTGTTGAGACGAGTGGAGCAGAACTTCACTGCGCTCACTCGCATGTTCCCTATGGCAGAGATTGAGGACCTGCCACCATCTATGCAGCCTCATGTAGTGGGGGCACCACGGATGTGAGTTCGATTGTTTTGACGTTTGACAAATGTTGTTGATCAGTACAATAGGGCCCACAAGCCTTGACCTTAGTTAGACTTTTCACATGCCGAGAGAACTACTTGTATATATATTTTGAGGGCATAAAACCCATGGCTCGTTATTGGTCATATTTTTTAGGCGCTTGCGTCCACCTATCTACTCTGGTGACTATGATGTTATATATGGATTTTTATGTCTTTTTTGTGGCTTATGGATCATTTTTGCAAAAAATGTATTTACATGTTTATGTGTATGTCCTTTCATATGTGTGCAAGATGCCAATCTAAAATTTGATTAGCTAGAGTATCTGTAATGTGGTTTAAACTCCTAGGAACATGAAAATATGTAATATAATCAAAGCTTCATTCTAAGAGATGTACCCGAAGGAATCGTCGGTGTAAATTCAGATCATGAGCATGATAGACTCTATTTAACTGAGACACAACCATCTAAGTGTTGAGATAGACCTAGAGATGAGAGATACCAACTGACAAGGTGTCACGAAGCAACTCAATAACTGCACTATACTTAGCGACATTATTTGTGGCGTCACCTAAGAATATACCTCCGGAAGATAATAATTGGCCTCGAGGTGAAAAAATTACCCAAGTTGTGGAGGCAAGCCTCCAAGTGTGTCAACTAGAATCATCCGCGTACCCAATGAACACCTCAGATTCACTTGACATCTACCACAGTGATGAAAGATACATCAAAAAACAACATGTCCATAACACTAAAAGAAACTAGAAAGTAATAGTACAAAGATTATACATATGTTACAAAAAGTTACCCACGGTGACCTACCTATGAGTAATACTTCTTGAGGTAGAGTCCATTTCTAGGCTCTGCCAAAGCATTCCCTTCAAAATCAACCAGAGGATAAGCGCCCTTTTTTAGAACCTCTTTTATAATGAAAGGTCTGAACCACATGGTTTGAATTTTCCTGCCCCCGGGGGGTCCTTATCTTGGTCATAGACTAGGACAAGGTCACCTTCAGTGAAAATTTGAGACGAACGGACCTATCATACTGACACTTGACTTTATGTTTGTGAGCCTCATTGGTCAGGGCCACAGCGACGCTACTCATTGAGCTGCTCAAGGTATAATAACCGCTCTTCAAGTGGAGAAGTGTCTATCAATAATTGTACTACCAACTTTAGGGAAAAAATCTGACATTCTATAAGAAAGACTGCTTCCAGACCGTAAATGAGTTGAAAAGGTGAGAAACCGGTGGCAGTATTAACAGATGTTCGGTAAGCCCATAATGCTGAGTATAAAATCAAATGCCAATTTGACTTGGCTGAGTTGATAGTTCACTGTAGGATGGTATTGAGAGATTTATTCATAGCTTACACCTGACCATTTGCTTGGGGGTAGTAGGGTGATGAATGTTCCTGTCATAACCCAATCTTTGACGTTAACTCATTCATCATCTGGTTCTAAAAGTGACTGCCATGGTCAGTGACAATCTCCCTCGGGATGCCGAACCTTGCTATTATCTAGTTGAATAAAAAGAGAGTTGCAGCCTCTCCATCATCTTTAAATGTTGGCATCGCTTCAACTAACTTCGTGAAGTAGTCAACAATTACGATGATGTAACGATGCCCCCTTGCTAAAGGAGGGTTGCATGTAGTGTAATCAATCCCCCACTTGGTGAAGGGACCAACTATGATGACAAAAAACATGGGAGCGAGATGTGCCCTCATCTTCTGAGAGACAATCTGGCATGGGTGGCACTTCTTGACCAATTCGATACAATCTTTGATTAGTGTCGGCCAGAAGTAGCCTGCTCATAGAATCTTTTGGGTTGTTTCCAACCCAAACAAATGACCACCACAGGCTCCAGTATGGAAATCGTTAAGCACGATAACTGCTTTTTCATGAGTGAGACATCGACGCAGGATGCAGTCTACACCTCTCTGATACAATGTATCATCGAGTATGAGATAATTATTAGCTTGATGGCATATGCGTCGATGCTCATCACGAGAAGAAGAGGTGGGGCACTTCAAAGTTTGGATATAGATAAGTATATATCCATACTAGGGATCCGAAGAGGTGATAAAAAACATATCTCCTCTGATAGGCGACTCTTCAGGCACAAAATCACTTGACTCAACTGGAAGTTCCGAAATAAGTTCTGCGAAGACCAATGTCTTTTTGGATTTCACTGAAATGAAGTCTAATTCAAACTCCTGAAGGATGACTATCCATCTACTGATATTTCTGCCTATTACCCATCATGTCAACATGTACTAGAATGGATTCATCACAGAAATGATGGTGGTCTTGTGAAGAAAAACATAATGACGGAATCGTTGAACAACATGAACTGATTCCAGCGAAAGTTTTTCGATACGAGAATAATTGAGTTTTGGTCCTTCGAGGCCTCGACTCAGGTAATAAATCACATACTCTATGAACAGGTCATCCTCCTAAACTAAGACCATGTCGATGGTTGACTCTACTGCAACCAGGTATAATAAGAAATCTTTGTTATATTTAGGTGGCCGAAGCAGAGGGGAAGTCATGAGGGCATGTTTCAATGCATCAAAAGAGTGTTGGGTGACATTGTCCCAATGAAAAGGAACGTATTTCTTCAGTAAGAACATAAATCCCTTTGTGATATTGGCATAGTTGGCGATGAAACGTCTTAAAAAGTTTGCCTTGCCCTGTAGACTCTAAAGTTGAAGGATTGTGCATGGGGGAGGCAACTGAATTATTGCCTCAACCTTGAGAGGATCGACCATGATGCCTATTGTTGATACTATGAAACCTAACAAACATCCTGATGTTACACAAAAGCTGCACTTGTTTGGATTCAAGCGAATCTGGAAGTAGCGACAACGCTCAAATATAAGTCGGAGGTGTGTGGGATGATCTATTCTCTTGTGAGATCAAGATGCTAAATCATCTAAATAGGCCTCAACTATAAGCTTGAGGTCATGGAAAGCAAAAGAAATGGCCTACTGAAAGGTCGTTCCAGCATTTTTGAGACCAAAAGGCATCTTACAATATGCGAATGTACCCCATGGAAAAATGAATGTCGTTTTGTGATGGTTTTCAGGTTTGATTTGTATTTGGTTATATCCCCAAAAACCGTCATGAAAGATAAGGCCTCGCAACCTCCACATTTATCAATTATCTGGTCAATGAATGGTGTGAGAAAATTATCTTTGGGACAGGCCTTGTTCAAATCACAGAAGTTTGTACATACATGAATCGTGCCTTGTTTTTTATTGATCAGCAGGGGGTTTGACACCCATTGGGTCAGTTTCTGAACTTCAACCTTAATGGATGCTGCTTTCCTGGGGTTAACTGGACGAAGCTTCTGCCGGATAGGCTTGGCATCTGGATAAGTTGTGATTTCATGTTCGACTATTTCTGGATCGATGCCTAGAATTTCCTCGTAAGACCTTGCAAAAATGTCACAAAATTCTTTAAATAGATCTGTGTAGACTTGAATCTCTCCGGGGGAGGAGTGAAATTCGATGAAAACATTCTCCAAAACGCTAGGGGTTCTGGAGATATTGATCGGTATGGTTTCAACGATGGTTTCCATATTACCCTCAACATAGACCTCGTGTGTAGCTAAGGGATTAATGGGACAAGACCTATCTCCACTCATAGTCAAGGTGAATTCTTCGACCTCGATTCTGCTTAACTCTGGGAGAAAGTATGATCTATGATGAAGATAATCCCAGGGTTTGTCTAGACTAGTCATTGCTTCAATTACTGCTTCATCATAGGGCAAGACTAAGTCTAATGAACCAGTGTTAGCGAGAGAACCTTGAGCCCAAATAGGCTCTAGAAGCGGATCAAACTCTTATGCAGGAGTTGGATCTGGGTTGGCTAAATCTTGCTGGACTAAAGAGTACACTACTTCAGCTATGGAAAAGGGAATTGACATGCCCGGGTGCCCTGTCCCTTCCATCATGGCTGATGGGGAAGGAAGTATACATGGATCGGTGATGTAAGTCATGCGAAATGATGAAACTTGGAAAATCTCAACCTTATGGTGGTTGGATATGAACTTGACATCACCTTGAGGGGGCGGGTAATCGAAGGTACCCATCAAATATGGGCACAAACCAACCCCTACGTTGACTATGCTTGGTTGAGGATTATCAATCATCGGGACTGTGGACACCCCCAATGAAGGGTCAGGTCTGGAGAAAGACAATTGATCAATGGTTACAATCCGGTCTTTGTGTGGAAACAACAAGACCCAAAAAACTGTAGCAACCACTACTTGCATGGCATAAGTCCAACTCCTTCCTAACAAGAGATTGTAGTCAAGGGATGCATCGACTAATTCTACCTCAATGCACATAGTCTTCCCTCCCAATTGCATGGGAAAAGAGGGAATGATACCATGTGGTCAGAACGAACGACCGTCAAAAGCAGTGAGAATAATAGGCAACGGAGACAAAACGGGCTGGCCAATGGCCTTCCAACATGCCAATGGCATAATGCATATCGAGGCGCCCTCATCAACCACCGTGCGAAAAATATTTCGAGTAAAAGTTTTTGTGGGGTGAGCCACTACTATCTAAAATGCTACGTGGTAAGGCAGACGAGGTTTTAAGTCAATTGTATCTAGCATGATGATACCCATATTACAAGTCTCAGTAGATCCTAAAGAGGTTAACAAAGCTTTCCTCTGAGAAGGGAAGCTTTGGAGGACCTCCAAAGAGGACATCGCACAAGGGGTTTGAGACAAATCCTCCACCAAAAAATAATTCTGGGCAGGCCTTGCTTTTGGGTTGTGAGAATCTTTTTTGAATGTGCCTTTTGGGATGCGTGTCATTGTTTTGCCCAAATTCTTCTCAATCTGTAGAGGAAGAGATGGGAGTTTTGCTTCTTTTCCCTTCTAAGAAGTGCTTGGTTTACTGTAGTCATGCGCTCTAGTCGATATGAAAGCATCACCCTTCACCATATATACATTCGTGGATGCATGATTGTTCGAAGATGAAGAGGGTCCTTGACTGCTCTCTTCCGCGCTTGGAAAGGCTTGGGTCAGGTTTTTCCCATGCTGAAATGGATTGGTTAACACAACAGACTATTGCTATGTCACAAACTTTTGGGCCTCTACAAGCTAGGGACATAGGTGGTTTAGGTGGTCTTTCATGCACAGGTTGCACGGATACCTTGCCTTCTGTTTCTCAGTGTTTCCCCTGCCATCATTATCAGTGGGTTTCTTATCCCCCTTACCCTTCTTTCATTGTTTTTTATTTCCTTCAGGCTGTTGGGTGGCCTTTGGATTTGTTGATTGCACTATGTGTACACCCGACATTTTAGTAGGGGAAGCAGCAAAAACAGTAGTTTGGTTGGTCGTTGTGTGTTGTATAGACAATTGCTGCAACTGCTTCATCAGTTGCTCAACGGGCTTTGTTTGTGCTAAACCAACAATACCATCAAAATGTGGTCCAACTCTCTGTCTGGTTTTATCAAGTATTGAGCATGGTGCATCTGGAAAGATATCATATAATAAACCGGAATGATAATAGATGAGCTCAAGCTATTGATCTCTCATGATGGCATCTTCTTTAGAAAACACTCCTAAAGTCGCAACGTATTTGGATAACTATGGGACCAAAGACTTAAGGAACCACTCAAGCAAGAATGATGGTGGGAATGGTACCTTAATTAAACTCTTTCGGTGTCTCTATTCTTGGATGTGATCAGAGATATGGTCCGCTTTTGTCTATCTGAAATCGACCTGCAATTTTGTGCCAGCATCGTATCTCATAGGTAATTGGAAATGGTTTAGGAGGGCCATTGCCAATTCCCCGAAGGAAGAGTATCTTGAGCGGTCGAGCTCAATGTACCATTTTGCGGCACTCCCAATGAGAGTACGTTGAAACAATAGAAACTGCACAAAGTTGTCCTTCAATGAGTTAGATGAGGACCAAAGGTGGAAGGTAGTCACATGATCACCTGGATCTTCATTCGGCTTGGTTTCAAACTTTGGTATGTCTGAAGGAAACTTCATTGGCATAGGAGGCCAACGCGGATCGTGATAGATAGGGTCATTCAACAACCTTGTCAAGTCTGGAAAATGCAAGGTTGCCAAGAAAGGTAGTTTGGGTTGTTGGTGATAACCTGGGAAAAAGGGACGTGGATTTTGACTGGCACCAGGTTGCCAGGAAAATTTTGACTACTGGCTTGGGTTCTGGTAAAAACTATGGCCATGACCAGCGTATGGATTCTGCATGTGAGGAGACATCGTCGACTGATTCCCAAAATAGGACATAGATGGATGGGCATGCATTACATTCAGAGGACTTTAGGAAGGGTTGCCCCATGCCGATCTCGTGGGGATAGGCATAGTACCTTGTCTGGGATTCCATTGACTATGGAAAGAATTTCCCTATATCGACATTCCTGATGAGGGAACTGATCCCTACCAAGAATTCCAAGGCCCTAATGTGCAAGAAGTTCCTTGGTTTGCCCCCTGTGCAGGAATAGTACCTTGCATAGGAATAGGTTGTCCGAAACCAGGGTTGCCCCCAGTCGGGAAACTAGATGACGAGAAGGCATTGTTAGCAAATGCACCGAACAAAGAAAATAGTGTCAAACCTACTGAAATATTATGCGAAGGAGGTCCTTGACTCCCTGCTCCAAATAAACTATGGTGTGCAGGTGGCCCGGCGGATTGCTGATGCGTGCCACCGAGCGAAGGGGATGAAGGAGGTATATGACCTCGCCCGTAAGGGAAATCATTAAAAGGAGATGAATTTCCCCCCATGTGGCCTTGCAGAGGAGTGTTAGAGCTCCTTTCCCTCAGACCTAAAGTCTGTGAAGTGGAGTAGGAAAGTACAAGACTTGTAAGTGAGCTAGGCATCCCGTATGAGAACGGACAGCCTGTTGCACTTGGTGGGAAAGGGGTTTTGGTTGCCTCCATAGATGGGATTAGACCACTATGTGAGGTAGAGATAGCCGAGACCATGGTGGCTCAGACCTATGACGGTGGGTTAGGAAGTGGAAACTCTCCTTTGGTGAGAACCGTAGTGGGAATTGAAGAATTCCCATAGGGAGTGACAACATTTGTTTCCATTGCTGTGTGCGACACTGTCTGGCACTCATAAGGGTGAATCAGTACGATGGTGGGTGCCAAAATATCAGTGGTTGGAGTTTTAGGTGGACCAAGGGATTTTGCTCCAAAGTTTGAAACAGTTGTTTCCTCTAGATGTTGGTCGGGCCCAATTTCTTGTGACCTGGTCACTTCAAAAGACCCTTGTTGGTCTAGATTTCGCCTTAGTGGTGGCAGGGGTGACTCTAGTGTAACCGGTGATAGGCATAGAAGCCTTCGTGACTAGCGGAGCTCATGATCCTCAACTATGTGAGAAGATCAAAGACACTCTAAGGATTTCTATTCATTCAAAAATAACACACACTAAAAAGTCCCTACAAGATAAAACAAACAAACACTAAACTAATTGGAAGAATAGTTACAACAAACAACACTAGAGAAACTTACCGGTGCAAGTGCAAATCGAACACAGAAGCACCCTCCGGGTATACTCTACAAAGCGTGGTCTGATGTCTATCCTAGGTACCACGGTATGCCCCCACAATCGCCTGTGTATGTCCCTAAAAAGATAGGCAACTAGGTTGCCAGCGTATGAACAATCACCAGGCGGGTACAGTCGAAAGTCAGGTAGATCACAATGAGCAGGGTATCGAGCCCGAAACCTATCAAGGGTATCGAAAGAAAGTGGCCTGGAAGACAATTGAGGACCTCAAATAGGTTCGAGACCCAAGAAGCTCCATGGAAAATGCAATTGACGAAATCCCAAGACAAGCCCTCTATATGTGTTCTCCACTATGATTGGTCCAGTTTTGGAGGGGTTATCTCCGCTACCTTCCCATAGATGACCTTGTGTTTATCCCCTATTTTAGAGGGGGTCTAGGATAACTTTCACGATACTGGACTTTGACACTCCCTAACTCAGACTCCAATGTTTGATTTTAATGGCCTTGAAGAGTTTCCTCTCCAACCTAATTCAAGGTCCTAACCCTAAAATAGTTGGTTGACCCTACAAACATAAAAAATTTAATGAATTTTATATTTATCATTAATTTTTATGGCTTGTCTTAAGTCAAAGGTTATGAAAGTGAAACTAGTGATGTTTGAAAGACGAAAGCAAGATAAACAGAAAGCTAGAAACAAAAGCCTTTACTTCACTTAACTCTTAAACAACTTTTCAAACTCAATATTTTTTCTAAGATCTTTGAACAAAAAAATCAAAGAAGGATTTCACTCAACTACGAGCTACTTATGATCTAAGTAAACTGTCCAGAACTTATGAAAGAAAAGACTTTTCTCTGGTTACTAATGCAAAACAACACTTTTTAACCAACAAAGAAATAAAATATTTTTTTTTTATTTGAATGCTCTCAAAGAAAAAAGGAAAAATATGAACTAGTCAAAACCAATAAAACTTTTTGGCCTAAGCATAGATCACAAAGAGTCACTTTAAAAAATCACACACAATCAAATTAAAATTGGACTCTCACACTTGTCTAAAAACCCTATAATATGAAAACTTTTGAGGAAAACTTCTAAATGAAAAAAGAAAGCTATGTTGTGATCAAACCTAAGTCACTGACCGCTATGACAAAGACCCAAACCTGAGAGGTATAATTCTTGTCAAAAGAAAAGATAACTGCCTTACCTTCCACAAAAATTCTCTCCATCAACACATTGTAGACAGTTCCACAACAAGTGTGTGCACACAAGCTGTGTAAAGTCAGAGAGCGTGTACACATGTTCTGGCCTTATACAAGCCGTGTGTATATCTGAAACTATGAAACACATAAAAATCCAAGTAAGCCAGCCCAGGCAGAGACTAGTGGTACTGAGAACCAAAATATCTTGAAGACTCAGACACTTACTTTAAACAGAAAAAGAAAACAATTCAAGGAAAACTTCATAGAAAAAACCAATCTGAGGTGAAACCTAAGCTATAGACTGCAAACAACAAAGACTAGATAGAGTTCCAGAAAACCTCTGAGAAGGACTAATTATGGCAGGGGAGAGGATGACTGCCTCTTTAAAACAAATTTTCTGGAATCATACACGCGACTGTCACCTCCTTAGCTAGCGTGTACACACGGGATGTGAGAATGTAGGGCACGGGTACACACATGCAGACATTATACAGGCCATGTGTACCTCTATGGGTCTTGGAAAAAAAAATTACAGTCAAGTAAAGAAACAAAGATAACTAGTATAGAAGACCAGAATCTCTGTTAACTCATAATTTTGCAGAAACTTTAAAAGAGGAAAGTATGGTCACCAATTCTGTTGTGAGTGGGAAATCCCTCTACATACTAGCACTTAGGGTTAAATTATGCATGCAAAAAAGACCTAAAGATTTCTACTTTCTACCATCGTCCCAGACCTAATCCCCATTATTCTTAAGAAAACACATAGTTAAGAAGATCAAGTGAGCATACCTTATTTCGGGCGTTTGATGTAGATCCTTCCTTACGCTTGATCGCTTTTTGATTGCAGCTCTCCTCCCAAGTCTGACTTGCATTCACACAAAACAAACAACAAACTCCACATGCATTTGATATATAGATTAATGGGTTAGAGATTCAATAAAACAAGTATGCAATAAACCGTGAAAACCTCATTTGGTGGGACAGGAAAAGTATTTATTTACTATTAACTTCAAAAAATCAACTTACAATGATGAAGCTGGCCGCTGCTCCATGAACCTGGTCCTGGGATCCTATTCAACTGTCCTTCAACTTCTTTTCTCTATCTTTCTCTTTGCACAAGGATGGCTAAAGGGTTGGGACAAAAGGAATGTGAAATTGGGTATAGTTTCTTTACTATGATTCTCCTCTCCCAAATGGGACCCTTAACCCTTCTTTTATAGGTTAGAATAAGTTAGGTATTTGGACAAACCTTCGGCCATGCATGGCCAGAAGGTTTAGTTAACTCACCCAAAGCTATGTGTTTTGTCATCAACTTTCCTTTTTCACTGCTTTTGTAGGTACATGCGGGTTGTTTTGGGTCAGTGAGCATGTACACGTGTGTAGTAATAGAGCAGGGTGCGTAGGCCTTTATAAAAAGTGTTTTTAAGAAGAGTTGTTCAGCAGTGCTTAGGCAAAGAAGGAATTTGAGATGGCCTGATGCCAGGTAAGCATGTCTGATGCAAATTAGGGATATAACAATAGTGATATTTTTGGATTTCCTTTATGCACATTTATTATGTAGGACTTCCCATCCTTGATCATTCGGTACTATTTGGCTCTATCCATGAAGATTTCATGGATCATATACATGTATAGGATACCAAATACTACTCCACATACGTCAAGGGGTACTACATCCAATTCCACTTCATCAATAAAGTTAGCACTTACAAACAATTTAGTCTTACATTGTTTCATTACCTTGATATTTCCATATTTGTTTAGCCATCCCAATGGATATGGGATAGGATCATCGCGAATCTCCAATCCAAGTTTTCTGACCAAATATGTTGTTATGAGATTAGTTGAACCCAAGTCCAACATGACATCTATGTTGGTATTCTAGATCTAGATCTTGATGTGGAAGAGTTTTATCATCTCCTTCTCTTCCTAATGATAAAGGATAATAAGATTCACCTCCTTTTGCACCGATGTTGAGAAAATATTCTCATCTAGATCGATGTTACCTTTAATCTAATTTCTAGAATCTGTGGCTAAAGGATTATTTTTCTTTTCACCGTTCTTGTTGTTCTTCAAGTTCAAATTTGGATGTACATTCCAACACTTTTACTTAATGTGCACACCAATATTTCAATGGTTAATATGGTTGTTAGTATGCTTGTACTGATGTGTAGTAGCTATCATATTCTTATTCTTTCCCACTTTCCACTTCTTCTTCCCCTCCTTGGAAGCTTCTTGGTTCTCTTTCTACTTGGAACCGCTTGGTTTCCCTTTCTTCTGGCCTATGATTTCTAGATATTGTTCCTTTACACATGCCTCATCAAATATCCTTGTATTGAAAAACATCACCTACTTTAGTATATGGCTATGTATACCCTCATATACTTGAGGATTACATATGGTCTCTTGGGAGAGATACCTAGTTAGATGGACATCTTTTTGAAATTAGTGGTTTACTCATGTACACTCTTGCCTTGCTTCTACCTAAAGTAGTGACACCAAATACATTGGTCCTATACAAAATTAATAGGTTAGAATTGAGACTTGGTGAGGGTTCTGAATTCATCCCACCTAGTTACGGGCAAATCACCCTCCACCCTAAGTGTTTCTATATAGATTCCCCACCATGTTAAAGCATGTCCTTCTAACCGCAGTCTGGAAAATGATATATTTTTTTCTTAATATATATGGTGAATGTTGAAATTAACTTCTAGTTATTTTGGTGTGTAGGTTTTGACAACTATTCATTATGTTGTTGACATTTTCTAGAAACAAACTATGTCATAATTTATTTTTATTCAATGTTTCGAGTGAACACACCATCCATCATAAGGAACACATAAAGCTGAAAACGGTAGTAGAAGAGGGTTGCTAGGTTAAAGTTTTTTATAGAGGATGATAAAATATAGCCATTGTAAAAAATGGGGTAAATATGTTTTTTTTCAAATGACCGTTGAGAATATAAT
>JZKD02S1104581.1:333593-351754 GCA_000966675.3 Picea glauca
TCTACCTTCCTTATCTACATCTCTCTATCTTCTCATCTATCTCTATTTGTCTCCTCTCTTACTATATTCCCATATCTCTCCACATTTATCCCTTTCCATATGTTTCCCTCTATCTCCCTCTCTCCCTAAATCCCTCCTTACTTTTGGATGGGAGCCTTATTATATTCTTGATTCAAAGGTTTATTTCAGTCATTATTGGACCCCATTACCTGAAGGGGGGTGTGGGCGGGCTTTCCCCCCCACAACTATCACCAGGGGGGTCCAAGGGGGGGGCAGAGATAACTTTTGTAGCCCCCCCTTGGAGGGGGATTCGGGGGTAGCTCCACCGAAGAGAAATTTTTCAAAAATTTGCCTTGTAAAATATTGTAATTTCATAGTCAATCTAGACTGTTCATTATAAGGTCTCATATTTGATGATAGAAGTTATTTTAGGTTTTTTTCCCTAGAAGGAAACCCTCTCTTATGAGGAAATTGTATTGCATCTATGTATTATCATGAATATTGTATTGTGAGAGAGGATACTGTGAGAGAAAGAAGAGGAAGTTACAACGGGTGTGTTGTAGGTTGTATCCCTTCTTTGTTGGATAATAATAAAGGAAGGAACTGGAAATTTCTATGGTGGACGTAGCCCACACTGGGTGAACCACATATATCTATGTCTCCATTGTATTGTGTATCTTTGTTTTATTTCCACAATTGTTTTATTTTATTGCTCTGCGATCATGTTTTTCTAACAACTGGTATCAGAGAAAAAGGTAACTCGAAGGAAAAGAGGGTTCCTAGTTTGAGTGGGAGCAATGGTGGAAGATGGAAATTTTAGGGTTGATAAATTTAATGGCCTACGAGTTATGGAAGATGAATATGGAACATTATTTAAATTAGAAGGATCTATTCCTACCATTGGGTGGAATAGAAAATAATCCAATGGAAATGAAGGGAAAAAATGGGAGGTTCCTGACAGAAAGGCACTAGGAACGATACGAATGAGCCTCACAACATCAGTGGCTTTCAATATGTCAAAAGAAATACAATGAAGTATTTGATGGACGTATTGGCTAAGTTGTATGAAAAACCCTCAGTGTCCAATAAGTTATTTCTAATGAAGATATTATTTAATATGAAGATGTCAGAAGGTGGTTCTGTTGTAGATCATTTAAATGAATTTACTGCCTCCTAATGTTCATTTTAATGAATTTAAATTATTTACTAATTTTCTTCTCAAAATGTATGAAATAGATAAAATGTAAAAAATGGAGAATATAATTAAATACCCACACACCATCCAAAAATAAACACAACATATAACCTTGGAAAATCAATATGGGAGAAAACCCAACTAGAAGGTGAGGTCACTCTACTCTCTTTTCTTCAAATGACAGTACAAAATAAAGATGCACTCTCTTTGGAGTTTCCTTTTCCACTATGGCCTGTATGGATACTATGGGATCTCTCCTCCTTTTTTATGCTCTCAAAATACCACTCCTATGTTCTCTTTTAAACTATGGAACAAATACAATGATAAATAATGTCTCCTCCTAGTGGCCCAATATTTAACATCGCTCGGTAGCCATATAGGGGTAGGGTTTTGACTTCCTCAACCCTCAATTGTGATAAGATTTTGAAAATTATATAATATTCTTGAAATTAAATATGTGGATAGCCCCATATCTGTGATTAATATTGGTTGACATGACATCCACTCATACCATGGTGTTCAAAATGGTAGGTCAACTTGTAGGAGGCATGACTTTCACATACGAACTCGAATTAATGTGATATTTTCACCATTGGAAATGTACCAATGTGTAGAATATAATTTAGGGGTCCAATATAAATATAGGATATTTTTTTCCTTAAACAAATTTGTTTTATGCCTCAAAATGGCTTGAGAAGGTTTCAAAGCCCAATTTTCCAAACTAGGACCTGCCATTAGGATGACCGTACGAGATTATTCCTGCAATTGTTTTTACTGCTAAATCATAGAGATAGATGGAAAATAATATAAATATCCAATATAGATAATACCTTCCCATATATGCAAGGTCCCAAAAATCTTTACTAAAAGAGGTGAGGAAATTTTTCCTGTACCTTATCCATGGAGTACCACTTTTCTTTGCCTTGAAGTTGTCCTTTGAACCCAATATTTAAAAGGTCATGATACCCATGTATGTTAGTTCTAGATTTATTCTATAAAATGGTCTCCTTTTCCAACCCTTCATAATAATATTGTGGTAATTCACATATGGAATGTATGAACTTCTCCTCCTCCTGATCCAACATGGAAGGCTCGTATAGTTTGAGATTCTCCACATTCACTACCGAGTAAATGCACATGTATGGGCATAGATTGAGACTGTAGGAATTATCTCTCACCTTTTACAATATGTCAAAAGGTCTATACTGTAGAGCCTTGATATTATTGCCAAGACTATATAGTATTTTCTTCCTCAACTGTAACAAAACTCTATATCCCACTTTGAATGACTTCTCATTTCTTTATTGATCATGTTTGGCCTTGTATTTTTCCTAAGACTTATTCAACATCTCTATACTCACAAATGCGTTTTCCTACTCTTCTAAAAAAAAAATGTTTCTCTCAATGAATCTCTTGTGACATGCTACATCACTCCTTCTTTTTTTCTGTATACAAGATCGAAAGGTGAAGGTGTAAAATATCCAAATAAAGTTTCAAAAGGTGACTTAATAGTGGAAGTGTGTACTAATATACTATAAGAGTGTTGTATGTAGATCAAATTTTCATCCCAGGTATGTGGATTCTTCTGATGGTAAACCCTCTAAAGTTTCACCAAAGCCTCATTTAATACTTTTCATACCAACTTGTCTATGGATGGAATGATGTATATATCTTCAAATTAGTATCCATCTTATCCAACTATGTAGTCCAAAATGTACTGAAAAATATGGTATCCCTGTCTGAGATGTTGCTCCTTCGTATACCAAAAAAAACCTAGATATGTTCAAAGAACATGTTTTTTGTCCCTTCTTTCTTATTGGTAAACCTCCCAAAAAATCCATGGAAATGATCTTCAAAGGTCGAGTGGATATAGGTAAGAGATGGTATAGACATCGCTTCCTCTTATTGAGATTTATACTACAAGAAAGTATACATAAATGGAAAGGGATAAATGGTAGGTTGCAGGACATACCTCTGTAATGTGGAAACTATATTCTACACTCCAAAATGTCCTGCAACCTTGGAGGTGTGAGACTCTTTGATAAGATGTAGTCACTCACCTTTAGGGACACAGAGCTTGTTGATATTGTAAAGTAACCCATTGTGTGAATGATAATGATTCTTTCCATCACCTTATTTTATAAGAATTTGTCCCTATAGTGATTGAAACACCTCCTTGAAGTCATGTATACCTCTCTGTATGCATCATGGGAAAATGTTCCATGTGCATCATAATTCCCAATGTTGTAATATTGGATGTGTGCAGCCTTTAAAGCATGTTTTCTAACATATTTGTGATTCCCTTTTGATGCTTGTTGACTAACTAAATTTGTTGTAAAATCCCCGTCCACTTGGAATGTATGGTTATTTGTATCTTACTTTCAACTTGAAAATACTATAGAAGTTGGTGATTGGTGTAGAGGATTATCTCCTTGCCCATCATATAGTGCTTCCACTTCTTGAAAACTTGAACTAGGGAATCAAGTTCCTTTTCATAGGTAGGGTAGTTGATAACTACTCGAAGGAATATTTTCTAATGATAGCATATAGGCCTTCCTACTTTCATCAAAAGTATTCCCATTCCATACCCACTTGCATATGTCTTCACTTTGAAAGTATTTTTCAAGTTTGGTAATGTGAGAACTAGTGCTTGAATGATCTTTATCTTCATCTCATAAAAATCATTCTACTGATTATCCCCCCACTCGATACTCTTACCACTCACTTTTATGGTGTGGATTGATGTATATACCATCTAAAATGAAGCTATGGACTTTTACAAGTATGGTTATGCCTAAAAAAAACTCTTGAATCAAGTGAAATTTGTAGGAATTGGCAATTTCATGATGTCCTCCATATTTGTGGAATTTATATTGACCTCCCCTTCACTGATCACATATCCAAAATACATAAAAGAATTCCAAGCAAGCTCACATTTCTTGTGGTTAGCTAGAAGATGGTCCTTCTTCAAAGTATCTAACACCTGCATGAGATATGATATTTTCTTCTCCAAGGTAGAAATATAAACCAATATATATTCCAAATAAACTATAAAAAATGAATCTAGATTTGGGTCTAATACATCATTCATTGGTCTCATAAATGTAGTTGGTGCATTACATAAACCGAATGGCATTTCCAATCATTCATATAAACCTTGTCGTGTCTTGAAGGAAATATTCTATCTGTCTTCTTCCTTGATGCATTCCTAGTTGTATGCCAATCTAAGATCCAACATAGTGAAGTATTTTTTGTGTTGCAAGTGATCTAACATATCATCAATCCTCGATAGAGGGTATTGATTTTTTAGTGTAAAATTATTCAATTCTCTTTTGTTGGTACACATTATCCAAGCCCCATCCTTTGTTGGTACAATTATGATATGTGACCTAGAAGGAGAGGTACTTGTTCAAATCATACCCTACTCCAAAATATGCCACAACTACTTCTTCACCTCATTTTCTTCTAGAATGAACTATCTATAAAACCCCATATTCAATAATGGGGAGTATGGGAATAATTGTATTTCATGCTCCACTTCCCTCTTGGGTGGTGTCTTTTTAGGCTCATGGAACAATCCTTTGTATTCCTGTAGTGATTCCTCTTAATGATGCTTGTGATATTTAGTACACACCTCCATGGATTATTTTACTCTTATTAACTCATCCTCGGTCTAATATTCTCTTAAGAAACATAATAAATATTTCTTACTCAATAACTAATCAACTTCTTGTCTTGGTTGGAAATTAAGAGTGAAATATTTGAATTTCCTTTATGCATGTTGATGATGTAGGACTTCCCATATTTGATTATTCAGTACTACTTGTCTCTCTGTATGAATACTTCATGTCTGATATACATGTACAGGATTCCAAACAGTACTCCACATACAACAAGGGGCACTACATCCAATTCCACTTCATCAATAAGGTCAACACTTACAACAAATTTAGTCTTAAATCATTTCATTACCTTGATATCTGCAACTTTCTTCACCCATACTAGTGGATATGGGATAGGATGATCGTGAACCTCCAATCCAATTTTTTCGACCAAATATTCTTCTATGAGATTACTTGAACCAAAGTCAAATGTGACATCTATGTTGGTCTTCTAGACCAAAATCTTGATACACAAGTTTTTTATAATCTCCTTCTCTTCCTAGTGTTGAAGGCTATTCAGATTCAACTCTTTCTGCATTGATGTTGAGACAATATTCTCATCCACATCGGATTTACCTTTAATCTAATTTCTTGAATTTGTGGCTAGAGGATTATTTTTCTTTGCATCATTCTTGCGGCTCTCTAGGTTCAAATTTGGATGTAGTTTCCAAAAATTTCCCTTAGTGTGCACACAAATATTTCAATGGTTATAATGGCTTTTAGGATCCTTGTACTGATGTTCTATGGATTTCATATTCTTACCCTTTCCCACTTTCCATTTCTTCTTCCCCTCCTTGGAAGCTTTCTGGTTCTCTTTCTACCTGGAACCACTTGGTTTCCCTTTGTCGTGGCCTAAGATTTCTAGATAATGTGCCTTTACACGTGCCTCATCATCTATATTTCTCTTGAAAATAATCACTTTCTTTAATAGATGGCTATGTAGACCCTTCGATACTTGAGCAGTACATATGGTCTCTTGCGAGAGATACCCAATCAGATGGCCATATTTTTGAACTTAGTGGTTTACTCATGTACACTCTTTTGTTTCTTCTACTTGAAGTATTGACACTAGATCCAATATCTAAAAGTTATCCTTGGAATTGGGACTAGATGATGGTTTTGAATTCCTCCCTCCTAGTTATTGGTGGATCACCTTTCGACGTAAGTGTTTTTGTATTGATTTACCACTAGGTTAAAGCATGGCCCTCTAACTTCACTCTGGAAAATGATATCTTTTGTTCTTCATCTATATGGCGAATGTTAAAATTAACTCCTAGTTATTCTGGTGTCTAGGTTTTGAAAATTATTTATAATGTTGTTGAAATTTTCTAGAAATAAACTATGTCACAATTTATTTTTGTCCATTGTTTCGAGTGGACACTCCATCGATCATTAAGGACACATAAAGATAAAAAAATATAGTAGAGGAGGGTCGTTAGGTTAAATATTTTGATAGACGATGATAAAATATAGTTGTTGTAAAAAATGGGCTAAATAAATTAGAATGATTGAATTGGACAGTGAAATCTAGAATATATATAATGTAATTGAAAAGTGAAGGTAAAGTGATTAAAAAGGTGGTGGAGGGAATGGAGTTGAGTGTGAAAAGAGGGGGGGGAATTAAGGATGAAAAATAAGAAAAGGTTAGGGGAGGAAAGATGAATCAAGGGGGGGAGATAGGAAGTGTGAATATTTTTAGTGACAAAATGATGAATGATGGTTTTCCAATATTGGCTAAGTTTATAGCCATGTTCAAAATTGAAATTGTGAGGGTGTTTTTCGATTTCTAGCACTTCCCTAATGATTCGAGATGAGTAAAAGGGGGTTGATGTAAGAAATTTGGTCTGATCAAGGAATCTAAGGTGTTTATAATTGTGGGATTTTTTAGTGATCATTGATTTGGAAATGAGATTGTGGACAATGTCCGCTATATGCTCTTTTAGATGAGCTTTTAATGACCTTCTAGTTTGGCCAATGTATGACTTTCCATAGAATCATGGATTTTTGTAAACTCCTTGGCCAAGAATAGGGTAAAAGTTATCCTTGGAATATCTAAATAATTGTTTAAGGGTATTATAGGATTTTAAAAAAAAATTGTTCGTTTTGGCCAAGATTTTTGAGATATGATTATATTCTCAATGGTCATTTGAAAGTGAAAAAATATTTACCTCCATTTTTACAATGACTATATTTTATCATCCTCTATTAAAAAAATTTAACCCAAAAACCATATTCTATTATCTTTTTCATCTTTGTGTGTTATGACTCAATGACTTAAAAATGATAAGAAATAAAAAAAATTCAGTCCACTTAGAGGGGGAAACCTCCTTTACATTATATAAAATTCAGAACACAATATGAGATGAGATCAGATGATCCTAATACTATATCTCCTTGATATATATATATATATATATATATATATATATATATATGTCAAGGAGATCTAGTATATATAGGAGACAGTGGGTTACAATTACATTAAAAGGGTGAAAAGAAGGGTTCTAGCCGACCTACTAGAAATGTAATAATTCAATATCTAGGGAATAATAAGGGGTTTTATACATATCATGGGGATTGGTCTAGGGATTAACATGCCCATCCCCTTAAAACAAGTGTTTTCCTAAAAAAACATCTAACCACGAATGATTCTACATGAAGAACTCATCTTCCCATGTTGCCTCTTCTACTAGTAGGTTCTTCCATTTGAAGAGGTATTTTGTAATTTCTCGATTTATCAGTTGCTTAATTCTCGTTTCAAGGATTGTTTCTGGATCTAGTATGGTTTTCCCTTCTTCATTGAGCTCTGTTAAACTTGTTTGGACTGAAATCTTGTTGTCGATGACCATGGAACACTGGATGTACATGTGAAGATGGAGGCAACTCCAATTTGTAAGCCATACTTACAATTATTTTCAAAACCTTATAGGGTCTATAATATTTAGGTGCTAGTTTATTGTCCTTATTTTGTTGATCTAGGGATGTTTGTTTGTATGGTTGTATCCTTAGAAATACCCAATCTCCCACCTCAAATTCCCTTTCCCTGTGATGTTGATCTGCTTGTTGTTTCATCCTATTTTGTGCCATAACCAAGTTGTCCTTCAACATTTTTAGGACCTCTTGTCAGTTCCCTATGTGGTCCTCCACTACTTGAACCTTTGTATTCCCTTTCAAGGGTGATGTGATGGATGGAGGATAATATCCATAAAGTGCCATAAATGGGGACATTTTTGATGAAGTATGGAAGGATGTGTTGTACCACCATTTCACTAAGGGAAACCACTTGACCAATTGTGTTTATTTATCAGATGCAAAGAAACAAAGATATCCTTCTAGACATTTATTAACAATCTCAATTTTCCCATCAGATTGAGGGTGGTAAGATGAAGTATGAGCCAATTGAGTACCAAAACAAGAAAATAATTCAGTCCAAACATTTCTTGTGAAAATTGGGTCTCTGTCACTTACAATAATCTTAGGGACTCTGTGTAGTTTTTGAAATGTTTCCATGAATGTTGTTTCTACTGTGATTTCTTTAAAAGGATGAGAAAGAGAGAAAAAATGGGAATAATTTGTTAGTTGATCTACTACTATCATGATGATATACTTTCCTTTTGATTTTGGTAAACCTATAATAAAATTCATGGAAACTTATTCCCAACATTGGCTTGGTATAGATAATGGTTGTAGGAGACCTAGAGTCTTGATTGTTTCTCCCTTATTCTGTTGGCAGACCAAACATTCTAAGACAAACTTTTGAACTTAATTTTTAAGAACTTCCCAGAAAAAATCCATCTTGACCTTGTGGTATGTTTTCAAGAATCATGAATGCCCCCCTATAGGAGAAGTGTGCAATTCCAGAAGGATCTTTTGTTTGAGTTGGGAATTCTTACATAAGTATAGGTGATCATGATACCATAGAAAATCAATCTTCCATACAAACATTTATACTAAAATAGGCTCTTCATGTAGTTTTTGAATGATCTTGCATACCTCTTGATCTTGATTCCATTCGATCCTTTCTTCTTCCACCCAATCCGATTATGGACTAGAAATAACACATAGTGAACCTTTTGTTTCTTCTTCTTTCCTGGAGAGGGAATTTTCCATAACATTATGTTTTCTTTTTTTGTATATAATTTCAAAGTCATAACCCAACATCTTTGTAACCCATTTTTGTTCCTCTTCTAAAGATAATTGTTCCTCCAAAAAGTACTTCAAACTGTCATGATCTATTTTGACCTTGAAGTGTCTTCCTATTAGGTAGGGGCGTCATTTCTGAACTACATGTATTATGGCCAACATTTATTTTTCATAAATGGGTTTGAATAAGTTTTTTACTGTAAGTTGTCTGCTTTCAAAGGAAATGGGCCTTCCTTTCTACATTAAAACTGCACCAATTCCATGGCCCGAGGCATCAAACTCCACAATAAATGTTTTTGTGAATTCAGGTGTGGTCAATAAGGGAGTTGTACACATAGCCGCATTAAGTTTTTCAAAAGCTTTGGTTTCTTCTTCTTTTCAAGAAGATGCTTCCTTATTTAATAATCTTTTTTAGAGGTGCTTCTATTTGACCACAGTTCTTGACAAACTTACGGTAATAGCCTATCAATCCTAAGAATCCTCTAAGTTTCTTAAAGGTTTTGGGAATTTACCATTCCCTTATAGCTTTAATTTTGTTAGGGTCCACTTTTACACCTTCATGAGATACAATATGACCCAAATATTCCACTTCTTGAACCCCAAAGGAACACTTGGAAGGATTTGCATAAAGTTGTTTCTCTTCCAATAGTTGTAATACTTTGTCAACATGTTGTACATGCTCTTTCCAAGATTTGTTGTAGATTAGTAAGTCATCAAAAAATACTAACACAAATTTTCTAGGGAAGGGATTGAAAATAGAATTCATCAAGATTTGAAATGTTGACAGTGCATTAGTTAGTCCAAATGGCATAACCAAAAATTCATAATGACCTTCATGTGTTCTAAAAGATGTTTTAGGGATGTCTTCTTGTCTAATTCTGTTTTGATGATATCCCAAACGAAGATCCAACTTAGTAGAGAATGTTTCTCCATGTAGTTCATCTAATAATTCATCAATGATAGGGATACAAAACTTATCTTTGATGGTCATTTTGTTGAGTTGTCTATAATATGGACACATACACCATGAGCCATTTTTTTTTGTAACCAAAACCAATCGTGAAGAGAAATAACTTTGGCTATTTTGAATGATGCAAGCCTCTAACATTTCTTGGATGATGCATTCAATCTCACACTTCTATGGATATGGATACCTGTAAGGCCCAATGTTAGGCAATACACTTCCTGGCTGAAAATGAATATCATGATCATGGTCTCGGGTAGGTGGAAGACCCTTAGGCATTTCCCCAAATACCTTGGAATGAATTTTTATAATTATTTGGAGATTTGATGGACCTAGGGCTATAGATGTTTGAACATCAAGTGAGCAAGAATGTGAAATTACACTGTGGTGTCCCTTTTTGAGTAATTTTTCCATGTTATTATAGCTTATCACTTTATAGGGTTTCCCTTGGATACCTCTAAGCTCATTTTCCTTTCCATTTGAGGAAAAGCTCATAAAATGATTTTGAAAATCAAAGGCCACTATTCCCAGTGATTTCAACCATTGGACCCCTAATACAACATCCACACCCCCCATTTCGATGGAAATCATAGGGCTATATAAAAAATACTCCCCCATGTTGAGCTTAATACTATGGAATTTCCATGAACAATTTATGGTACCTCTATCTACAATCATTACTTGAAACTTTGGTGCATGATATACAAAACAATTGAGATCTTTTGCTAATTTTTAATTGGTGAAATTATGGGTGCAACCTGAATCAATCAATATTGTTACCTTTTTCTTTTTGATATATCCTTGTATTTTGAGGGTTTTGGGAGTAGTGATGCCATCCAAAGCATGACAGGATATTGTTGGGGTAGTCTCTTCTAGATTTGGGTCTTGCAATGGTTCCAATTCTTGATCTTCTTCATCTTCACAGTCTATGTAGAATAATTTCTTCTCATTGCATTTATTCCCCTAACTATACTTGTTGTCACAATTGAAACATAGTCCTTTTTCTCTTCTTTCATCCATTTGTTGAAGTGTCAACCTTGTTGGTTTAGGTAGACTATCTTCTTCCTCCTCATAGTCTATGTAAAATAATTTCTTCTCACCGCATTTATTCCCTTTACTATACTTGCTATAACAATTGAAACATATTCACTTTTTTATTATTTCATCCATTTGTTGAGGTGTCAACCTTCCTGGTTGAGATATGGTTGTCTTATGACCCACAAAACGATCTCTCCCTCCAATGCTATACTTGTGTGTAGCCTTATTTTTGGCATGAATATGATGATCATTTTGCATAGCTTCAATAATAATTGTAGGTTTTCTTAAGAAAATTTCATGTTTAATGTCTTATTTTAATCCACCCGTGTAAGCTTCCAGTGAGTGTTCATCACTTAGGTTATCACCCTTGTGGCCACTACTAGGAATTTTGAATTGTATTCTTCAATATCACCTAACTGCTTCATTATGGTCAATTGACTAAAGTAGTATTGTTCCCAAACATTCATATATTGTGTTTCTAAGTCTCTTGTTAATAAAACCCAAGTGTAGTGATATAAAGGGGGTTTCCTTTTCACTATCCATTGATACCATCGATATGGTTTTATCTCAAATTTCAAGGTTGTTATGTGAATCCTTTTTCTTATCATCCATAATATTATGTAGTTCAAAATATTTTTCTATTTGGTACACCCAAGTAAATACCTTTGTACCATCAAAATTATTTAATTCAATTTTGGGAAAGTTGAATTTAGGACCCCCACCAGAATTAACTCCACAATTGGAGTTAGATTCACTAAATATATTATTATTGGCAGATTTCTCAACATGATTACTACCTTTATTTTCATGAGTCCATTCCATTTTGATGTCTCCTTTAGGTAATGTCCCATCTATAGCTTTAGATATCAGGGAAGACATATTTTGCATTTCCTTCATGGAATTTTGTATTTCTTTTTTTATGTCATTCTTATTTTCTTCCATCTTATTTTCCATATCATGCATCTTGTTTTTTATACCCTCCATATCGTGTTCCATGCCAACCATATTCCCTTCCATTATCTTGAATTTTTCTTTGTGAGTTTACCAAATTATTAGACTTTTCACTCACATTCATAATTTTTTCCTCTAATTTTGACAACCTGTTCTGTATGTCCTCATTTTCTTCTTGAGTCATAGATGAGACTTTTGAAGGTTTAATAGGTATTGCCACCTTTTTTGGACCCATATGGAGTAATAATAATAATACTCCTCTATTGTGTATATATCACAAGTGTCAAATCACTCAAAACAAATATTCCAAAAATAATTATACCAATTGTAAGTCAAGTACCTTTAAAAACCTTAATTTGGAGTTTCTCCTCTTGGGTGGCCTTTCTTCTAGTGTATCTCTAACATTTTGGCCCTTATGAGTCTAAAATTTTAGTGTATAGTTATATGGTATTTCCTCTCTGCAATTCCATAGTTCTGATCAAAATTGGATGTGCCAAGTGGAATTTATGGTAACTTCCCCACACCTTGCTGATTTGTTTCTTTTCCAGCAGAGAGCACTTTTACAGTGTGCCCCGTGCACAATAATTGATATAAAATTCTGAAAATTGTACCTGAAATACTGTTATGTCCGCTATTCAATGAAACTAGTCTCACTCAATTTGAATTCTATATGAATAATTTATTGTTGTTGTACATGTAACACCTGTTTGAGACTAGTCAATATGACTAGTCAGATACCCTATATTTCACATGGTGTATCTACAAAAGTAGGATGACCCAGAAGATGAATTTTTTATCACATATACCATGATCATTTCTATGAATATAATATGGATTTTAGGGTCTAAAACGTTACATAAAAATATTTATAGAGAAAATTCCACGATGACTAAATTCAGGATGATTCCCAAACCCTGTCCTACAAAGGCTATATCCCTGAAAGTGTAAGGCCTTACGAGATGAAATTTTAACCCCACATACCTTGATATGTCTAATAAATATCCTCCAAGGGTTTTCTTCTGAAACTCATTATAAAAAACGTTATAGAGATAATTACAAGGTTTCTCAGATGTAGCAACGAAACCCCAAGACCTTGAGTTATGATACCAAATGTTATGACCCAACGCCTTAAAAATGATAAGAAATAAAAAAAAATTATTCCAATTCGAGGGGAAACCTCCTTTACAATATATAAACTTCAAAACCAAATATGAGATGAGATAGGATGATCCTAATACTAGATCTCCTTGATCTATATATATAGGAGACAATGGGTTACAATTACAATGAAATGGTGCAAAGAAGGATTCTGGCCGACCTACTAGAAATGTAATAATTCAATATATAGGAAATAATAAGGGGTTTTATACATATCATGGGGATTTTCCTAGGGCTTAACAATGTGTCCTTGACAATGGGTAGATTTCCGACTCAAAATGTTGGACAAAAGAAATTATGACATTGTTTATTTCGAGAACATTTCAATAGAAAGACTTCTAGTTATTGCAACCAATGCTTTAGTTTTAATGAGTCGATATCACCTTTGTATGGTTTGGTTTCCACTTGTTCTTCCGTATTTAATAAATACTATTAGGGGATTATGGTACCGAAACTCAACTTCTATTTCTCAGGTTCTTTCCGCTACTCCTTTTCTAGGTCTTCATTATCCCCCATTTTCTTGTCTGACCTGATATCTGATTTCACGCTTCCAACTTCTCCAAATGGTTCAAGATTACTTGATAGAGCCACCATGATGAGGGACATATTGTGAGATATGTCAACAAATTTATGTTCCATCCTTGGAAATATCTACTCTATTGGATCTCGAGGGTAGTTCTGAACAACCTTGTTTTCCATGGATAGCGTTCTATGAATTTATGTTTAAATTGATTCTTGGATACCTGCAAATTTCAACAAATAACCCAGGAAAACCTACTCTAATACCAATATGATCTGTAAATTTTCATGAATATTCCACTAGATAGTTCGCCACAACAAATCTAACAAAATAGTGAAATCTTTACTGTGAAGGTTAATTTCCTTTAGATCTCAGATTCTTTAATTATTGGTTTTCTACTTAAAATGTAAGAAATATATCTCATGTGAAAAATAGAGAATAGAAATAAATACTCACACACCATCCATACATAAACAAAATATATAACTTGGGAAACCGAATATGGGATAAAATATAGCTAGAATTTTAAGTCACTCTGCTCTTTTCTATTCAAATGCAAGTACAAATAAAGATGCACTCTCTATGGAGTTTCCTTTTCCAATGTGGCATGTATGGATAATATAAGATCCCTCCTCTCTTATTCTATCAAAATACCACTCCTAGGTTCTCTACTCAACTGTGGAATACATACATTGCTAAAGAATGTAACCCCTTCTCCTCCCAGTGGCCTGGTATTTAACATCGCCGGATAGTTATCTAGGGATAGGATTTTAAATTCCTAAACCCTCAATGGTGATAATATTTTAGACCTTATAGAATCTTATTCAAATTCCATATGTGGATATCCCCATATGCGTAAGTAGTATAGGATAATATGGAATCCATTAGTGGTTTCAAACTCCCCTCCAACTCCTTCGGGGCTGACTCGACCTCCCGGTCTAGGATCATTCAAGTCATCGAACTAAATGGTTCATCAGGCTCTTGATGGAACTGATTCAACTTGACACAGGACCTTTTTCACTTTCTCGACACCCGCGATGTGGAACCTGCTAACCCTCTCCTTGACCTTTTAACTCTTAGCTCTTGATGCTAACCTCCTCCCTTGATTTGACCACATACAACGATCTTGGGCCATCTTCCTTCACGATCCCGCGCTTCAAAATTTTCATGAGATTCTTTCTTCTCCTTCCCCGATTTCCTGAATCGATGAATTCTTTGGGACCAGATCTACAGTCCTCATTCTCCTTGCGATCAATGACTGTGA
This sequence comes from Picea glauca, assembly GCA_000966675.3. Taxonomy (NCBI): domain Eukaryota; kingdom Viridiplantae; phylum Streptophyta; class Pinopsida; order Pinales; family Pinaceae; genus Picea; species Picea glauca. Next base: position 348,489 of record JZKD02S1104581.1, read on the forward strand.
TCAACTTCGCGATTTCGAACCTTGCGCGTCTTTTCTTCTCCTGAATCTTCTTTTCCCAAATGTGAATCAGTGATGCGTTGATCCAACTCCACGTGTACCTCTTCCTTGGATGGTTAGGATTGATTCGACTTCCATATCTCTTCAGGTATTCTCCTCCTCTTTTCTCCGAAGGGTTCCTTCATTGAAATATGTGACTCTCTGCCAGATGTCTTCCGGATCTAATGGCCTAGATTTACTTTTATCTTCGCGACCTTGCAAAGACTCTTGTTTTCTCCCGGCAAACCTTCTGAAGCTCCTGCTCCCGAACTTCTCGATATTCTTCCAAATGTCTTCTCCTCGATGGTGGATGAATTCTTCGTCTCCGGTACTTCAACAAGTCCTCGAATCTTTTGCACCTTTATCAAAAATTCACCTTTCTATACTTAGGATGTTCTCGAAGTATCTTCTGCACTCCTTGCAAAAATCTGTTCAACTCTCCTGCAACTTTGCTCGACTTGAAAACCTTTGAGGTTCTCAGTCCCTCTGTGATTTTCTCATTCCCTCTTGACAGTTTCTCGCTTGGCTTCCTGATCTTATAAGGTGAACTTACAACACCTTAGGCACACTCCTTGTGCTTGGCTCAGTTCTTCAAAGGCTTCTCCATTGGCCTTATGGAAACTTTTAAGGCATACCCTTTCCTTTGTCAGCGCACTCCTTGCAAATCCTTCCTTCACCAAAATATTCAACAATTATGGGATTCTTCAACACCTTCAACCATGTTGTTTCAGTGCACACTCACACCAACTCGATGCCCTCCTGGCAGAGTGTTTCAGAGTGTTCAATAACTCTGAACTATGTTTCAGTACATAGTCCCACCAACTCAATGCCCTTCTGGCAGAGTGTTTCACAGTGCTGCATCAGTTGGTTCTTCTGTTGTAGACTAGTTCATTGCACTCCGTCCTTGTCGATTGGAAAATCACACTTACTTCCCAAGACAACTTTTTCCCTTGTGTCCTTGGCTTGCCACTCTATTGTAGTCTTCACTCCTGCATGCTCCTCATCACTGAATTGCTTCTTAGCTACCACTTCTCATGACAAATTTTCTCCTGTCAGTTCTTCGGTTGTTCCCCTTTCATCTTCCTCTAGCTATGACTCATGCTGGTGTATCTCCTCCATCATGGCTATTTCTCGGTAGTCACCTTCTGGTTCTAGATTTCCCAACCAATCCTCCAATTCCTTTAACTCCAATTCCCACTGAGTGAATAACTCAATTGGGCGTTCTCCTTCTGTTGGTACATGCATCAGTATCTATTCTATTTCCTCCATGACAATCTATGCTGGTTGTCTACCTGTCGCATCTGCAACATCTGTGCTAGCCTCTCCTCGGTCGCTTGGTAGGAATATCTCAACTCCTCTAATGATCAGAACGCTCCTCTGATCTTGCTCCTCTGTGATGGAAGTTTGTAACTTCTCATCATATTCATTCACGCAGATCATAGTTCTGCATGAATCTCCATCCAATTGAGGTCTCTCTCCTACCTCCTCTTCATTTTTCAGTGAACTCTCAGTTGAGCTCATCTCTTCTCCCTTTCCCACTTGGAAATCTGGGATGTCTCCTCTGCCCACCTGGAAATGTACAAGACTCTTGCCAGATCTATTTCCCTTATGACTGAGGTTTTTAGCATGCCTCAACCACCTTTTCAACACGTGTCATCTCCTTATCTTTGACAACTTTTGAACATACCATTTAGTTTTTATCTTGAAGGTCTATCCGTACCTCCATTGTACCTTTGACTCTTGCTGCATCTTGAATGCAAGCCTCTCCATCTTTGCTCAGATTTCACTGAGCTCCTTATCCATATCCACTTTTCTTTTCTATGGGAAGACTCTCCCTTGACCATGTTCATGACTTCAAATGACCATATAGATTTTCTTACAGCCTTCCTAGCTACTTACCATCTTCTTCACACCTCGCAACAACTCCAACAGAGCATCACACTCTCTCTCCCTGTCTTAAAATAATCGATTATGGACCAACTCCTTTGTCTCTTTCTCTCTGCCTGAGAGAAATCAAGCTTTGATATCTCCCTTGCCTAAGATATATGGACAAAGAATGCTCTGACACCACTTGGTGTCAACCTCCCCTCCAACTCCTTCGTGTTTGATGCGACCTCCCGGTATAGGATCGTTCAAGTCGTCGAACTGAACGGATTGTCGATCTCCTGATGGAACTAATTCAACTTGACACAAGCCCTTTTTCACTTCCTCGACACCCACAATGTGGCACCTACGGACCCTCTCCTTGCACTTTTAACTCTTATCTCTTGATGCTAATCTCCTCCCTTGATGTGACCACAAACTACAACTATGGGCTAGCTTCCTTCATGATCCCGCGCTTCGAAATTTTCACGAGATGCTTTCATCTCCTTCCCAGATTTCTCGAATAAGCGAATTCTTCAGGACTATATCTATGGTCGTCATTCTCCCTACGATCAATGGTTGTGATCGAATTCATGATTTCGGACCTCGCGATTCCTCTCTTCTCCTGACTCTTCTTTTCCCGATTACAAATCATCGATGCGCCAATCCAACTCCACGTGTCCCTCTCCCTTGGACAACTAGGATTTCTTTGGCTTCCCCATCCCTTGAGGTATTCTCCTCTTTTCTCTAAAGGGTTCCTTATTTGAAATACATGACTCTCTGCCATGTGTCTTCTAGATCTAATGGCCTAGATTTCCTTCTCTCTTCATGACCTCGCAGAGACTCTTGCTTTCTCCCGAAAAACCTTCCAAAGCTCCTTCTCCCAAACTTCTCGATATTCTGCCACATGTCTTCTCCTCAATGGTGGATGAATTCTCCGTCTTCAGGACTTCGACAAGTCCTCGACTCTTTTTCACACTTAGCACAAATTCACCTTTTGAGACTTAGGTTGTTCTTGAAGTATCTTCTTCACTCCTTGCAAAAATATTTGCAACTCTCCTGTGACCTTGCTCGACTTGAAAACCTTCGAGGTTCTTAGTCCCTCCGCGAGTATATCGTGCCCTCCACCCAGTTTCTCACTCAGATTCCTGAGATTGTAAGGTGAAATTACAACACCCTAGGTGCACTCCTTCTACTTGGCTCAGTTCTTCGACGACTTCTCCCTCAACCTTATGGAAAGGTTTAAGGCATCTTTGTTAAGGTCCTAACCCGCACATAGGTAGATCAATGTATTCGAATGTAATAAAGGTCAATATTAATAAGACCTTTCAATAAAATAGAATAAGGCAGATGTAAGAAGACCTAAT
>JZKD02S1104581.1:356601-378065 GCA_000966675.3 Picea glauca
TTTCGTATATCATTTCTGTGTATTGTGAAGATTATGCTGGATATTTTACTGTTATTCTGTTATTTCTAGCATTTCGTTTTTGTTCTGCATATTTTATATATCTGGTATCTTGCAATCTCCTTTCCTTTGTCGATGCACTCCTTGCAAATCCTTCCTTCACCATAATATTCAACAATTCTAGGATTCTTCAACACCTTCAACCATGTTGTTTCATTGTACACTCACACCATCTCGATGCCCTCGTGGCAGAGTGTTTCAGAGTGTTCAGTAACTTTGAACTATGTTTTCTCCCTCAAAGTCTTTCCTTCCAAGGTACTTAACCACCTTGAAATTTATCCCTGAGTTTGTAGATTAATTTGGTGTGCCCTCCTGGCATCTTCTCTTCTGACTCCACTGAGTTCAGATACACACTCCTTGTGTCGACTCACAGAGTTCCCTACTCTGTCGTGCACTCCTTTCACTTAGCCTAGAGAACCATACTTAACTCAACACACTCTTGGATAGGAAACTGTATCTCTATCCCTGCTAATGATTTCTAACATTCATCTACGATTCAAAAACATGTAAAATAAATTCAAAACACAACATCTATTGAACAAAAATATAAAACAGGAATAACTGACAATTTCTATTAATGGTGGAATGCAAAATCACAATGGTGGAGTCCAAACTACAACTGAGTCTCGGATCTATGTGTTCCTCTCCCTAGCTAACTCTATATTAGTTAATCCCTTATTTTCTAACCTCTTATCATTCCACCTCTTATCATCTCTCCCCTAATTTGCAACAAATTCAAAGATTTATACAAAAGGGGCTCTATGAGCTTCCCTCGAAAGATTAAACTAGTGGTGTCAAATCACCATTTAAAACACCTATCTAATGGACATATTTCAATGATGGAAATATGCTCCAAATTTGATAAATATCCCTTCTGTTGTCAGGCTATTAATGATGACCTTATCTCCAGCTTGTGCGAAAGCACAACTTGACTCTTCTAGCTTGTCTTCAATTAATTCCTGGATCACATCCTAGGTTCTCAAGCCAAAACGAGAGGATGATGCCTCTCCTTCCTTGAATGTGCATCATTCATATTAATTAGTTGGCACATGCTGAGGTGGAGCGATGCTCCTGCATCAATTAGTAGCATGGTGGTAAACATGGTAGGTCAACTTGTGAGAGCCAGATCTTTTGCATACGAACTCATATTGACACAATGTTACCACCGTTGGAAATATATTGATATGTAAAATATCATGAAGGTGTCCAACATCAAGTTAAGAAATTTTTTACTCCACAAAAGTCAGTTTGATGTCTCTAAATGGATCTGGAAGGTTTCAAACCCCAATTTTCCAAACTAGGACCTACCATTAAAATCACCATGGAATTTGAATCCTCCATTTATTGTCCACTTTCAAATAATGGAGATATATGACAACTAATATAATGATCCAATATGGATCCAATAGTGGGGAAAAGAGAGAGAGATAGAGAGTTGGGGAGAAGGGAATAATGGGGGATAGAGAGGGGGGGAGAGGGAGTGAGAGAGTGGTGTGAGATAAAGGGCGAGTGAGAGATAGGGCAAGAGAGAGAGGGAGGGTGAGAAATATATAGTGGGAGGGAGGGTGAGAGAGAGATATTTTGTAAGGTCCCACCTTATCTACCATCCTGACATAAAGAAACTAAACCGAATCTAATACTGTTTATACACACACACACACACACACACACACACACACACACACACACACACACACACAGTTAAATCAACTCACTGATAGTTATACTGTAAAATAATTTTAATTATTATTAAAAAATAGATGAAAACTTTAATCTTTAATTCAAAAATGTCCAATTCAAAGAGTTGTTAAATTTATCATAAATATACTTGGACAAAACTTGCATTTTAAAATCAAGAGTATAGGCAGAACATGAAAACTACAACTATTGTGACATTTGAGAAAACACTTAGCATGTATGCAAGCTAAAACCTTTGATGCATTTCATAAAACACTTTGCATGCATGCAAGCTACAACCATTAAGGAATTTATTCAAACACTTTGCATGCATGCAATCTACAACCATTGAGGCATTTATTCAAACAATTTGCCTACATGCACATTATAATTTGCCTACATGCACACTATAGGAATATTATAAAGTATATAATATCCCTAAAAATAATCATAAATAAATATGAAAAGATGCACATAAATAATTATAAATAATGTTCACAAATAAATAATTATAAATTATTTCTTTCAAAGAAATTTCATGTGTTGGTTACCTCTCTCATTTATTGGACAAATAACAAGTTTAAGTTTGAGATATCTCATGATTGCAATTGTTACACAATATATTGGGGTAGTAGGAAATATTTTTTGAGTTCTCATTAAAAAAAACAACACTAATAATATCAATAAACCTAGTACATATGGTGTGAAATATTGACTTCAGAACTAAACATTTCTCTCTTTCTTTTTACAAGCCACGCAACAACATAAATATTGGTTGCAGAATGTGAAGTCTGATGAGTGGATAGATTTAGGATGAGTTTGAATATTTACTTGTACACAAAATCAGATGAATGGATGGATTTATGATGAATTTAAATGTTTACTTAAACACACTTTGTTAAGAAACATGGTAAATACATCCCATAATAGATCTGGAGATATACACATAAATAGTTATAAATAATTATTCAATATACACACTCTATTAAGAAATATAGTAAATGCATTCCATAAAACCTCTGAAAAATACAGACATAATTGGAATGTCCAGAAATAACTGTAAATAGTTGTGAAATATACACACAAATAACTATAAATAATAATTCAATATACACATTCTATTAAGAAATATAGTAAATGCATTCTATAAGAGCTCTCAAAATATACACACATAATTATAATGTTCATAAATAACTATAAATAGTTATGAAAATATACATATAAATAATTATAAATAATAATTCAATATAAAAATTCTATTAAGAAATATAATAAATAAATTCCATAAGAGATGCTATAGAAGAACATATGATGGATAAAGCCAATGTCCAAACATAGAGAATAATGGGTGATTGGATGGAACTGTGAGTATTAAAATCTTAAAAAGGAATATCAATTTAAGAGTATGATATCTAAAATACATTCTCTCACAAATTTGGAAGTAGACTACGACAATCATTTTAATTGATTATGTAATTATGAACAATAGTCATACCTAAGGGAAGATTACTATCTATGAGGGAAATTACATGAACTCAATAAATTAATAAATACACTATAAAATGGGTAAATTAATAAACTTCACAATTAACTTCATTATTCAAAAAACATATTATGGACAACATTTATATGATAAGAATAATTACAAACATTTAAACAAACATAGTCAGATTTATGGAACATTTTGGTAGGCCATCATTTAAATTTCTCACCCCTAAAGAAATAGAAGAAGAAGAGAGAAAATTCCATATTCTTTTCCTTTAACCCTGTATAGAAATTACTTTTATATATTTCATATAGTTATCTGGTTACCTAAAATGTTAGCTAAAATAAATACTACATAATACTCAATAATTGACCACATATAATTAAATTGCAGAATTAAAAATTTACCTGAAACCAATTGATTTTATTTGCCAACTCAAGACCAATCATTTTACCACCCAACCTTATCCAGGGATAAATTATCCCCCTGGAACCCCCTAGTTCAAATAACTCACATAGAAATAAAGAGATAATAGGCTATCTAAGGAAGATGATCCCCTCTTCCTTCCAACACCACTCAAATATTACTCAGCCAAGCCAAGATACCTACAGATCTAATTCATAGCCAAGCTACCTACAGATCTAATTCAGAGACTCCATAATCATTTCGGTGGCATATGGATACTCTCCCCCCCAATATCATGGGTATCCTTGTATATTTATAGACTTTGAGAGAGGTGGCACCTCACCTCTCATGAAAAATTAGTTCTTTTTTCAAAATGAAATATTTTTAATTATTCTCCACTGCCCCCCTTCAGGTGGAAATCCCACATTTGTTTTAAATTTTTAGATAATTTTTTCTTAATATTCACCACCCCCATGTTTCATTGTGTCATTTTTATATTATTTCTTATTATTCATTTTTTTTCAAATTAAATGTTTCGTTTTTTTATTAAAAAAATAAATTAAATTTGGAAGCCCCTTAAAAGTGGGAAAATTTGAAATTAGATTAATCTAAGGTTTAACCTAGGTTAGCTTACCTGGTTGATCTATACCCATAAGTGGCAATTTTCTATTGGATAATAGGGATTCTGCACCCCTATTATATACCTCTCCAGACTTATAAAGACTCCACATCCTTTCCTTGTACCTAATACTTCATGTATTAGTATATTTCAGTCTTTGTGCCGTAATAATTTTCATAGATCCAAGACTCCACATCTTGATCTTCCATGGGTTTAGGACTCTACACCCTAACCTCCATGGCTTCTCATCTATTATGCTCCAAACTCCACATTTCCCTCAAGGTACTAGTTGTGAGGTCATACCCATCTTATGGTCTTGTTGGAAAGGTCTTGTTTACCTATACTTGGTCACATCATAAATGTATATCTTAATACCGTCTATTTAAAAATCATATTAAATTAACTTAATCACATTTTACCCAAATTTTTACTTGACTTCCATAGTCATTTTTTATCTGAGCATCCTTGTTGGAAAGTAACTAAGTTCCCTTCCAAATTTTATTCATTACAAGGTTAAGCATACATAATCATGAAAATCATGTAACATCACTATATCATAATAAAATATTTGTTCCACAAAAAAATGATCTTCCACATCAAAATCATATATCCTAGTCCATGTAACTAACCAGATGTAGAGAAGAAACATACACATAACAAGTTCTTAATAAAATTTAATTTGAAACACATAATCAGAAACAGAAGCACACATAAGTAGATACATAATCATGCATATATATTAGTGTTCACAAGTAATCTAACCTAAACAAGTCCATAACATATAAGTATGACATACATAATCCATCAAACATCACCCTCTTTGTGTGTCACAAAACTATACTAGTCAAGATGGGTCACTGCATACTCCCCCTCTTGGGACAAACTTGGCCCAAAGTTTAATTAATAAAAAAGGAAATTACAAATGTGTGGTAGATACATCCTCCCACGTTGCATAACTAGGACTATATAGGTCCCATTAGAACTTTACATGTTCCACCATGAGATGACTGATCTTTCAAGAACGATGGTCCAATATACAAAATGGATTTTATTTCATATCCCCCTCATCGGTTACCCGAAAATGGTGCCAATATAAATATGGGAAGGATCGTGAACATATTTACGCAATACTAAAACATGAAATAAATCATACAGAGGATGAATAAATGGTGGTAGAGAAAGACGATATGTCGCAAGCCCAGTATTTTATAATATCTCAAAAGTCCAAACAAAACGAGGAGATAGTTTATATCCCTTTCCAAATCTAATGCATATTTTATGAGGTTTTACTGGAAGAAACACAAATTCCACCTCTTCAAAAATACCTTCCATTCTATGCATATCAAAATAGCTCTTTTGTCTATCATGTTTGTCCTTCAATATTTTCCTCATACAAGATACTTATTCTTCCATTTATGGAATCATATTAGGTCCTAACAAGATTCTATCTTCCAGTCTACCCCAACTTAGGGGTGTTCTATAAGGTATTCCATATAATAGCTCATAAGGTGCCATTCCATGTGTTAGATACCTAGCCTACCTAACCCCTCAAGTGGGTAGAATAATATATTTCCATGTAATAAAAGGTCAATATTAATAAGGCCTAGCAATAAGGAGGAATAATTCAATTGTAAGAAGACCTAATAGAAGCTTTCGCTTCTAAAAGTATCTTCCTCTATATTGTTATTTTTAATAGATAGATTTAGTATAAATAAGAGTAGAGGTTATGAGAATTTTTGTCTTGGAAAATTACTGTAATAGAGGTCTAATTTTCTAGAGGTTTCCCCCTCAAAGAGACAAGTGAACATTGTTTCCTATCAAGAAAGGTATAATTTTGGTGTTGTGGTTCCATATAATTTGTTGTTTCGTTGTTATCTCTGCAATATTTCCATATTTTTTTGCTATCTCTGTATTATTCTCTGCATTATTTCTCTATTCTGCTAATATAATAGATCTGGTACCTTACACCAAGAGAGTGATGATAACTATTATTGTAAGAAAATTCCACTAGAGGAAGATATTCTTCCCACTTGGTTGGTTGATCCTTCACTATTGGACAAACATTTCAAAAATAATATACATAAAAATACTAAGTGTAGAATATGTGCGCAAAAGAAGAAGGAAGAATTGGGAGTGCGTAGTTGAGGAAAAACCAGGAGTATAGTGTGCAATGATAAGAATAAGGTAGTTGAACAAAAGAAGAATAATAATGAAGAGGAATAAAATCAAATAATAAACAAGGAGAAGAAAATAAGTGAAAAGGAAGGATGAAAACTCGACATGCTAAAGATAAAAGGATGCACAAAATAAGGAAGAACAACATTCAGAGTGAGAAAGCAACATGCAGACGGAAAAGTAGGTGAAAGAAGCCTAAATAGTAAGTTAAATTGAGTTATCATGTATTGTAATAGGGTTTTGGGGATGAAAAAAGTAGGGTTTTAGTCTCTATAATTTGTGGATAAATATGTAATGGGTTGGGAGAATAAGGGTTCTACTAGGTTCTTCTTAGTTCCTCATTATGGGTTCTTCTAGTGAGGTATTGTGGAGCCTATTCCAAGATGACGATATTTCTCATCAGTCAGAAGAGTGATAGGACATACTGATAAGGAGAGAGTCTATGTCTGAATTCTAAGGATAAGATGCATAAAATGAGAAATTATTGCACTACAAAATTATTAGGCTAGGAGAAGGAAAGAATAACCATGATGTATCTTTGTAAGAAAAATGCACAAGTATGATACAATTACCCAAAAGAATAATAAAGAAGCCATTTGTTGTGTACTTAGCCTAGAGTTGGGTGAACCACATTAACTACTGTGTTGAATGTATTTTGTGTGATTGTTCATTGAGTCTATGTGGATGTATATTAGAATAGATTTTTCTTACGTGTCATCATTGCACAATAGTTATGAATGTTACATAAATGGGTTTATGTTTTAATATGGAATATAATGGTAATATGAATATGAACTCACTAAGTAGATAATTAATAACAAAGACAGAACAATGTAGACAACCAATAAGTAAGAATGAATAAAATCATAACCTCCCATTCCCTCACTACTGTAGAAACTTGGTTCCCACAACCCCAATAGATACCTTAGGTAAGAATTCGTCTGCATGTAGGTGATGTCGAAAGGGCCAGTTTCTAAAGGGTTTTTTTCGTCAAGATAAATGCAAACCTAGGGTATTACAACCGAGCATAGCAACAACAAATGGTTTTGTTTTCGGGATCCAAAACCATATGATTGAGGGAATGTTTTGGAGGTCGACCAAGAAGGAAATATCAGAATGTTTATAAGGGAAGAAACATGAGTTTCCTTGGAAAGAGAATAGAAACCATCATATAAGTTATGAGCAGTGGATGTAAAGGTATGTATACACAAATTTGCATGAAATAGTCTTTGGCGAATTTACAATTATTCTGGCAGAGTGGTTATAAATATTAGTGGACAATAATGAAAGTTACCAAAATGTAGCATCAAGGATTTGGACTCTTGAGTTGGTAAGAAAATGGAATTATGAAAGTAATAAGACTTCTCACACGGTTGATTTATGGTTGGATAACATATTGGGAGGATATATTATAGAGTTCACAGTAGATTGTACCCAGTCATACAGTGTTGTGGAAATATATTTATTCAAAGGTCCACAAGGAATGTTCATGAAATAATTGGGTACATGGATAAAGATGTTATTTTGTGATAAGTGCATAATGACAATGGATTCTAACTGCTAAGGGGATTCATGCACATAGGGATGGAAAGAGGATAGTCTGAGGACATGAGAGAATGAAGGAAGTGATGAAGAAGGAAGGGAGGGAATAAGTATGTAGAGAGATGGAGAGGGTATACCATAGGAAGAATAATATTTTGGAGAACTGCGTGGAGGAAGGAGGTACAAGAAGAGAAATATCAGGGCTAAGAAAAGAGAGTCGCGAAGTGATCCAGAGGGGGGAGGACCTTGTGAAATAATCCAAATCATGGAGACACCACATATAATAGGAGAGGAAGAGGATTTCCATTACATTCCTATAATAGAAGATTCATTCACTATCCCATTTGTGTCGCCACAGTCAGAAATAACAATTGAAGACTTATCAAAATCACTTATAGCTAGAAAGAGAGGACAAAGTAGTAGAAATCAAAGAAGTGGAATTAGTGAATAGATTCAAATTCAACTAGCATCACCATTGACCAAGAGGAGGGACTACAAAAAGTAACATGGAAAGGGTAGAAAACACCCTCATATAGATTGAGTTATAGGGAGTTGGGTCAGAGGACCCATAACAACATCGATTTGTCTGCATGACAATTTGGGCTATTGAGAATGTCTAGGATGATTCTATGAATATTGTGTAGGTGGAAACAACATTTATAGGTTGTGAGTTGTTTTAGTGCATGAAGTATCAGAGTACCACGCCTACAGGACATGACAAGACATTGGCAGAGATAAGACAAGCACTGTTGAAAAAGTTTAAGAAGCCAAAGTCTGAGTTGAAGTACATTCTAGAACTGAAGGAGATTAAACAGGTTTAGAGTGAATCAGTATGGGATTTTCATCAAAGGTTCAAGGATCTAATGGGTATAATCACTTTATAGATCCCTGATCAACAACATCAAGAGTGGTTTATTGCAGGAAATCTACCACATATTCGTGGGCCCTTGATTCAACAATATGTTGTGTCACAACCCGAGGTTCTGGAAATTGAAATGAAATTGGAATCATCCCCTGTAGGAGAAAATGGAGGGTTGGAATAGGTTCATACGTAGTTGGATGCATTGACAATTTAGTTGGAAGAACTTACAAAATGGAAGGGGAAATGAGAATAAGTCTGGTGTACCAAGTGTAGGACCGAAGGCCATCACAAGGATGAATGTCCAACATTCATGCAGTATTTGGTGACTAAAGCATCAAATCCATTACCAAGAGGGGGGTATTGCGATATATGTAAGAAATGGGGAAATCATCCAACTGAGTGTCAATTATTGTCGAAGTATCATAGTATATCAAGGAACTTGTTTTGCAATTTTTGCAAGTCAGTCGGACATGAAGAGAAGGATTGTCATGTATTTGATTTGATGAGGGATTGTACATCATATATGTACAATATTCAGGAGGAGAATGTTGTAAAAGATGGAGGTGGTCCACGATATAATAACCAGAGGGGATTTAATATAGGGAATAGAGGAAATTTTGGTAGAGGTCGAGTGAGAGGACAAAGATGACCAATAATATGTTATAATTGTAATCAACTGGGACATTTATCCCATGATTTCTTGAATCCATATACAACTTGCACATACTCTAGAGCATTGGACCATTTGAAAGAATATTTCCCTCAAATAGTTGCAAAATGACAAGCAAGAGGGAATGAAAACTAGAATCCAAATCAAAATGTACAAAAAATATCAGTGGAGAAATGCAACGAAGGGCTAAGAATAGCAGTTGTTACACACGGAGGGGCTAGAATGGGGGATAATGTGAAGAATAGAGGGAAGCAAGATGAGAAATCAGTAAGGAATTCAGTAGGGTCTATGCAAATGTTTGATCCTCAACAAGAAAAGGATACATATCAGAGGGAAAAAAAAGAGGTTCTTGAACAGAATTGGGGAGCATCAACATCATCTGTGCCTCATGTCAAAGATCCTGCTACATTTTAATTTGTATAACATGACTGTTTGGATGGATGATTATGTTAACCCTAATACAGATGGTGCACTGATTTGGAGAAGTATCATTTCATGTGCATCATACTTAGTGGATTTTCTAAATCATTGGTGGTAGAGGATGCATGATGTATCAACTAGACGATTTGCAGGTATGACCCGATCCTGGCACTAGATTGGAACAAAGCTATGTGATCCACCCAAGTATGATGGATTGAGTGATATAAGTTTGCTTCTAAATGCATTTGAGTTACATATACCCGAATACCAAAGGTTTTGGTACAATATGTTGTCCTAAAAGTGACTCTATCCAGATGGTGGGATGAAAATAGTGAGGGGATGAAATATTGGTCACAATGTAGAAGGATAATGCAGGCGAGATTTGATACTAAGATAGAAAATATTATAAATAAGTATACAGGGGATATTGATCCATAAAGTCACGTTGAACAGTGAAAAACCTTATGGAGTTTAGTACCGAAAACATAATGGACACATATATTTATACATATAATGGACACAATTCTGAAGAAATGGTATTTGGAATAGGTAATGCGCAATGAGACAACAAGATGGGAAAAGTGGGTTTAGAGGTTCAAGGTCACATTTACATTTGAACATGAATCCCCATTAATGGATACAATGCTGCAGGCTAATCAAACCAAAATATTTTTAGTAGAAGGGACGATGGAGGTGGTACTAGTTTGCAATGTGCATAGAGCTTCGATGATTGTCCATGAGTTATTGGAGTGCTACAATGTTTCTAAGGAAGAAAAGGATGAAAAAGATCCCGAGAATGTACAATTACTTGAAAAAGAAGGAGACCGAGCAGTAAAAGGGCCATATCTTGAGTCTTCCACATATACAAGGCCCATAAAGACACATAAGATAAACATTGGGATGAAATAGAATCCCAATTTTGCACATATAGGGGATTGTAGGAGTGATGAGAAAATACAGAAGATTGCAAACTTACTGCGTGAATATCATGACCAAATCGAAACTACATTCTCATAGATGAAGGGGATAGTTGGGGACTTAGGTGAGATGAATATTTTGTTGAAACCAGGTGTTAATTCAGTGTGATAGAGACCTTACAGGTTAAATACAAATTAGAAGGAGAAGGAAAAATAAAAAATAGATAGAATGTTGGATGAAGGGATCATTTAACCCATGGAGGAGTTAGAGTGGATCAATACAATGGTCATTCAAGACGAGAATACATGAGGAATCATGATTTGTGTGGATATGAGGAAGTTGAATGATGCATGTTTACATGACCCATTTCCAACACCATTCATTGATGAGGTATTGGAGAATGTAGGAGGAAAAGTGATGTACTCGTCCACAGATGGATTCTCGGGGTACCATCAGATAAAAATTATGCAGGAAGACTGATACAAAACTACTTTCATGACATAGTTGGGAAGTTAGAAGTATACAATAATTCCCTTTGGAATGAAGAATCCCCCTGTAGTGTTTTCTAGAGTTGTTGCAACGTCCAAGTAATTTATTCATAAGTTCCTTGAAGTATACTTGGATGATCGGACTATGTTTAGTCTATTGAAGGATCACATAGAAGTACTCAGGATAATGTTGGATAGGTGTATATAGTGTCATATTTCACTAAAATTGAAGAAGTGTATTTTTTGTGCACCGTTTGGATTTTTTTTGGGCCATGTCATCTGCAAGCAGGGATTACTAGTCCATTCAGCCAAGATTTTAGTAATTCTAGATTTAGAACCACCTACATCAATTAGACAATTGAGGGAAACTTTGGGTAACATAAGGTATTATAGGGAGTTTATAAAAGGATATGTGCAGATCACATCACCAATGGAATTTTTTTTAAGAAGGAAGCGAGTTACAATGGAACAAAGATTGTTAGAAGGGTTTGGATGCCTTAAAGAAAAAACTAGTAACAACCTTGATTTTAATTTTTCAAGATTGGAACAAGGAGTTCTATATTCATGTAGATGCATTGTCCATAGCTTTGGGTGAAGTAATATCTTAACTAGGGGAGGGAGACATAGATCACCCAATTTCATTTTATAGTAGGAAGTTGTTCATAGAAGAGAATAATTACATCACTATAGAATGAGAAGGATTGGAATCAGTATATGTGCTACAAAAGTTCAGAAAATATTTATTTGGTTCTCACTTTAGGATGTACACGAACATTTCTACTCTAAAATACTTAGTGAACAAGTTGTTGTTGGGAGGGAGAACATGTAGATCGCTATTGTTATTTTAGGAATATGACTTTGAGGTTGTGGTGAAACCAGGGAAGTTGAATGTAGGACCAGATCATCTATTGTGTATAATTTCAAGAGAATATGCATGCAATTTAGATGACAACTTACCATATGCACAACTATTTACAGTGAAAATGGTGGATGATTACTTCTCGAGCATCATGCAATTTTTAAGTACAGGAATGGCTCCGTTAGACATTAAATTGGTGTAGAATAAACAACTGATAGTTAAAGAATATAATTATCAATTGATTGCAAGGAATTTATACAAGTTGGGAGAAGGTGGAATACTAAGATGATGTATGTTGGAACATGAAATATCGATGATACTAGAAGAAGAACATGACAATATTGTAGGAGGACATTATGCAGGGAAAGAGACTATACAAATAATTTTCTCTATAGGGATATGGTGGCCCACACTTCACAAATACGCTAAGGAATATTTCCAGTCATGTGATGTATGTAAAAAAGTGGGAAATCCATCCAGGAGGGATGCAGCTTCTTTAAATGTGCCATAGGTTATGTTGCAAGAATTTAATAAATGGGTCATAGACTTTGTGGTGTCAATCAACCCACAAGAAAAAAGATCAGGGGAAATGTACATAATCACTACGGTGAAGTATTTGACTAGATGGGAAGAAGAAACACCAGTCACAGAATGCACCATGGATACTTCTATGATATTTTTGTTTGAGAATGTAGTCACATGATTTGGATGTCCACAGATATGACTCAGTGATCAAGGAACACACTTCATAAATAAGGAAAATGTAGCATTGGCTGAGGAGTTTCAAATTCATCATCATAAGAGTACCCCATATCTTTCTTAGGCCAATGGGATAGTGGAAGCTTTCAACAAAATCCTAGAGAATGCTTTGACAAAGATATGCAATGTAGGGAAAGATGATTGGGACTTAAGACTTCTTGCATTTTAGGGGCTTACAGGACTACAAGTAAAAAGTTGACAGGACAGACACCTTTCAGGTTTCTCTATCGGAAATAAGTAGTGATGCCAATGGAGTTTATTTTACCTAGCATGCACGTTGAAACAATCACTGATATTTCAGACTCACATGCAATAGAGGAGATATTGTCATAGTTGGTACAACTTGAGGAATATCGGTTTGTCCCAAGTTTTAATCAACAAGTTTAGAAGGAAAGAGAGAAGGCATGACATGATCGACACAGTAAAAAGAAGAAGTTCCAAGTGGGAGACTTAGTATTACTCTATGACAATAAGTTTATGAAACATCTAGGGAAGTTTTGAATGCATTGGTTAACACCCTATGTGATTCCACATGCGACAGAGGTAGGTGTTGCGTAGTTGAAACCTTGAATGGATAAGTCCTTGGAGGAATAATTAATAGAATTCGGTTGAAACTCTATAGATATGGTTGACAATATATGTAGTAATTTGGGTTGTTCCATAACACATGTATCATAGCAACTGTACTGTAGTAAGAAGGAAAAACAAACAAAACATAGAAAAAGTAGAAAAAGGAATAAAAACCAATAAAAAGTGGATATAGAAAAATAAAAATATTATAAAGTACCAAGGAATAAGAAATTGCATAGAAGAAATGATTATTTCACATCGGGATGGAACTGCACCAATTAAGACAATAATAGACAAAAGAGGAATATAACGAAGAAGCAAGTGTTGAAGAGAAAACAATTGTGCAATATGGTGCTGACATGACTGTTAAAATGCATTAAAAAAAGAAAACAATGGATAGAAAGTGGTAATGACAATTCATAAATATGCCATATAATATTAAATGGTAAAATTCACTAGAAATCACAATAGAATGGTAGTACGAGGAGAAAATCACATGACAAATTTGGTAATAAAGTCACATTTATTTAACCATTCATCAACCACATTGGTGGATTGGACAAGTGAGCTAAGGCATGAAGAGACATGAATAGTTGGAAAGAAGGCGCAAAATAAGTTGAGATTCACCAAGAAAGAATCATTGTTACTAAGAGATGCATGCAAGAGAGAGTGAGCCATAGAAAATCAATGTGAACCAGAGTGACTTAGAGCCAAGCTATAGCCGCTCCAACACACACAAAGAAAATAAATAAACCTGTCACATGAAGAAATGGCACTGTCGAAGGTTGGAGTGCCATCAACAATGGCACATAGGCAATTGAAATGACCATTAGTTGCACCATAGGTCGAGAAAACACTTGGAGCTTCGTCTTCACAAGAAAGATTCCACAAGGATTATATCCCACCAAGGAAAGATAATGCACCGCAAGTGAAATTACCAGAAGATGGGAAATACTCAATGGAAGCCTTTTCAATCCCACCTGTTGTAAGTATTGAAGGGGACATGCTTGATAAGTTTACCACCTTCAAATTTGTAGACCAAGATATCGCATACGAGAAGAAGTTTCCCGAGATGGCTATGGAAAAAGACTTGTGCGCTAAGAGAATACCGGGAATATGAGAAATAGTTTTGGAAACACATGTGTGGGAAAGAGGACTCGATAAATAAGGAATACTAGACCTATTGGAGGTTCCACACTTTGGATGTAGCCTAGAAATCAATGATTGTGTTAAGTTACTCCTGATTTTCATCCATGGGGGTACACTATGACTTGACCCACCCTTGTCAATTGATACTGCATTGATTTCATAGATCACGGGGATACCAAAAGAAGGAGACGATATGACCACCTTGTTCAACAAAGAAGGGGAGAGAGCCCTATCAGAATCCATGAAGGAGAAGTTTCACACCTTTAGGAGGAAAGGGGGATTGGATTTCATGCACATCAATGATGATAGTGTTTTTTTTTCGATGTAGGTATTGTCATGCAAATTGTTTCCTAAGTGTCGTAAGGACAAAGTACCGACCATAGTGATCACAAATACAGAAAAATGCTTAGAAGGGGTCCAAATGAATTGGGCCACTTTCTTGGTCAATATATTTTTGACAGAGTGTATCGAGGCCTAGGAGAAGGGTACAAAATATCATTATGATTGGATTTTGATTTTTATTGCACTAGTAGGATGGCAGGAACCAGGCTATTAGAAACACATGGGAAAAATTGGTACATGCAATATGGCCATGGGGTATGCCAACTTATGGAATAGGACAAACAAATGGAGGAAACAGGAAAATAATTTTACATTTTTTGTATAATTTGATAACATCCAGTATATAATCGAACATACACCATGCATCACAATTGAGATGGTAGAAACCTACAAGGATATTCTGTGGTTCAAAGCAGGGATGCAACACATGTACATTCAAGAAAAGAAGGATTGTGCGCACCAATGGATTCCAACCAAATATAGGTTGACAAAAAAGGATGTATTCCTAATTTCAAATGATTGTGAAGATGTGCGGAAATCCCTGACAGAAAAAATGAGACACCCAAAACATGAATAAGAATAAGACAAGTGGGATGAATAATTGGATGAGGGGTAGGGGAATGACTAGAATTATGGAGTGGGAAACATGCCTGACCCATCAACAATAGAGGCACAACAAAAATTCCCCATGAAAGGAGTGAAACGAAAGGATAAGAGGAAGGAGACATCAAGAGATGCATGCAAGAAGACCAAAGCGCATAAGACACCCCCAGTCTAGAAGGTGTAGGATCAGTTTGTGACACTACAACAACTCTTGAAAGTAGCCATAATAACATTAGAGCACAGAGTGGTTGGACAAATGAGCACAAGTTCTGTAGAGGAAGCACATATTGTTCATCCAGTCTTGATTGATCTAGAAAAGGGGTTTCATATGTTACAAATAGGGATAGATGCAATTGAGTTACCAATGCCTGAACTTTAGGAACAAATGAATCCAGTGAGAAAATTAAACATATTGGTATCATGAATTCCGACACACTTATTAAAAATCTTGAAAAAAGGATTTTTTCATGATATCAAGATCTGAGGAGATGAAGCACACTAGGAACTGACCAAAGTACTCAATGAAAGGGCTTATTTGCAGCAACAATATGACATTGCACTCCAACAAAAGAGACAAGTTGAAGGAAGAGTGGAGGCAACAATGAAATAAAAAAACGAGGTCGAGGAAAGGTTAAGAAAATATCTAAAGGAAAAGGATGAAGCTGAGATTATCGCACAAAAGATACAAGCATTCTTCCAGAAGTTATACAAGGAAATTACAAAAATCTCGGTAGTAGTAGAGGCTACTATGAAAGAGAAGGTATTGAATATTGGAGAAGTAATCAAAGGATTCTGATCGAATATTAATAACTTATAGTTGAAAAATACATTGGGAACACCACCAATGGTATGATAAAGAAGAGAAAGAATGGAGATGAAAGTTGTTGTGTTGGTTTCATCACTTGGGTGAGAAAAATGACAACACTTGCATGTCTAGATGATCTTACTAGACAAGACAAAAGTTTGTGAGTGGGTTAAGTAAGCCAAACACATTTAAAACCAAAGAAATAAAACTAAAACAAATAAGAAATAAATATTAGAAAGAATGAGAAACTTAGAACCATGAAAAACAAACAATGACCAACATAATGATACCAATGGATCAATAGATTAGTAGGCAAAAAATAGTAGAGAAAAATAGGGACTTATGAGTCCCCTCTTCTTCCTTAAGGGACTCTTGAGTTTCCTAATAGAGATATCTTCATACAATGGAAGAAATGACAAATGGTGAAGAAAACAAATGCCTATTCCCTCAAGAGTTGAGTGGAATGGCCTATTGCAATGGTGTTTGAAGGCTTCCAAGAGAAAAGAGGATTCCCAAGGAAGAATTATTGCAGCATAAAATACTATGAAGATCTTGGTTTCTTAGTGCACCCATGGATTTTGTTTATAGAATTCATACATGGAAAAATTCAATTGGTTCATAGTGTGAACAAGGGGCCTTTTAGGGAACCCTCTAGTCCTTGACTAGCCTCCCATTTGGATTTCTCTCAGATATGAGGGTCAAATCATGTTGGGGGTTGGTCCATAAGTGGTTGAGGTGCTGAAAAGATCCATAAATGCACCATTCATAGAAGTGCACAACTTCTCTTGTACACAATCATGCATTTTGCGCATTATGCACATTGAGGTCTGTGTTGGCTCACGCACAAGACGCACTATGCACGTGCTTCCTTTGGTGAATCCGCGCATTCAATTTTTGACCCAATTGTATAGTTTATTTTCCTTTTGAATGCATTTTAGTGTTGTAGGTGGAATAATTGTTGTTGGGATTGATGTGTTTCTTTAACCATTTGCATGCAATGTTGTGGACAATTTTTTAGTGATAACACATGCCCCCTGATGAGTGAGGTTAGGAGCATACGTATAGCCGAAATAAATCAATGTTTCTTTTGTTGAGAGTGGCATTGTAATGAAGAGTGAAGAGAGGAACTGGAAGAGCGATCCCCCTAAGGGAGAGGGAAAACTGTGGGACCCAAACCTTTCTCTAGGGATAAAAAAGAAAATATGTGTACAAATGAGGTGGGCATGCCCCATGCTTGTGTCATGTAACAAAAAAGTGAGATTGTAACTGAATATGTATGTTGATGTATATAACGACAATGCCCTTGGGGGCGGTTGATAACAACAAATGATCGTTCTGAATGGTGAACGGACTCTGAAGTGAGGCAAGGATGACTGTAATAATTTTCGATGACTCATGGGCATTGATATCCTAACAAATTCAAAGGTATTCGGCTGGTACAAAGCTACTGCAATAGTCGCATATTAAGACCCACCGTAACATGAGAATTTGTTGAATTCGAATGTTATGGGGGTCAATGGAATCAGAGAGAAATGATGATTCTCTCTGTGTCATCCAAGACTCCTCATTGCAAAGGTAATGAGAGTCAAGATACTGTCGCCCTTCTAGAAACTATGTTGATGTTGACAGAAATGGAGACGTGACTCCAAGAAACAAAGGGATTCAGTAAATCCACTAAGATGATATCAGGTATTAATGGGTAACATGAATGAAGTCAAGATTCAGGGAGACTCAATACTTCCCTTAGTTGGGTAATTTTTGAAGGTTGATTGGAAACAACTGTAAAACTAGATCTAGTGTCAAGGGGGAGAATATATATGGGGTTAAACTGTGTTGGAGGCTAACAAAGTGGACAAACTCAGAGATCATGGGTATATGGACTTGGAATAATCAGGGTTCGTGAACTTTGTTGGAATGAAAAGAGTGGATGCCCCAACCAAGGGCGACATGGGTTTCTTTTCCAGGAAAAAACAAGGCCATCAAGGGTGATGATGAAAAAAGATAAGTAAATGTTGGAAACAAACATTTTTTTACAATTAACAAAGAAAGAAAGAATAATTTGGGTTGAGTATACAGATACAAAAACTGGTGCCCTAGTGAAATATGGCTTGGCCTGTGAAGGCGCAAGTTTGTGAAAGAAAATTGGTGGAGGGTGGAGGGCCCATGGGTGGGTTTCTGTATTAGGTAAATGGATGGAGGACAATCTACAGATATGAAAGATGATGGTGGATGAGATGGAGGTATAATGATAATGAGGAGGTGAAGTCAATAGAACCAAGATTATATGACCTGGGAATCCATTGAGAAAGTTATCAATATGATGAGAAGAAGTATGGGGTTCATTCTCGGAAGTGCATAAGACTATCGAGAATCCCATCCCTAAGGGGTGAAATCAACATGAGTATCAAGTTGCCAAGGGGAACTATGAATGTGAAAACTCATGTGTGGTAGATTTATACTAGGTGACAGTACCCCAATGCAGCAAGGGTGAAGGTACTGCAAAGACGAATGTAAGGACCCTAAAGGTAAATGTCAGAGGGTGTGACTCGGAGATTCAATTGATTTACAGAGGGAATAACTACATTCTAGTGTCAAGCATATACCTGAAGGGGTTGTAATATTGTGGAACAAGTATCTACACACATGGAAACCAAATACCCTACGTGAACAATATCTTATGATAAACAACATATAACAACTATATGATAAAATTGAAAATGATCATGCATACTTGAACGTGGCGTGAAAAAAATTCTCCTATGGGGAGAAGTGCAAATGATATTGGTGATCTGGCAAGAGATTTGTGATTTGATTTGAAGATTGTGGTAGTGTTACACATCAAAATTACTCACTTCGATAGTGTCGCAAGTGTCATCATTACAAGTATCGCAAGTGTCACATTTTGCTCACAAGTGTTGCAAGTGTCAAGGAAAGCATACTGCCATGATGCCTATGTCATGCCTATAATGACATGAGAAGGACACTTGACACACATCAAACACTTGATTTTGAAGAGGAGAAATGATTAATTGGGCTTATGAACCTCTTGCTATCTGAAAGAACCCAAAAAAATGAGTTTTTGGAGGAGAGCGCTCCCCTATACCTCTCTTAGGAGTGTTGGCACCCCCCTATACACTATATGGGAGCATTATAACACTACCTATGCCCTTTTAGAGGAGCTCTACTACTTTTGGGAGTGATGGTGCCCCCCTAAAGACTATTGGGGAGTGATATAACGCTCTGATGGCCCTTTTGAGGGAGCGCTGCCTATTCTGGGTAGCAGTTGGTTTGTCGAAGAGAATGGAGGAAAGATCTTTTCAATCTTAGAAGGTAGTTGGATTCAAACCCCTAGTCCAGCCATGATCTTAGGGAAGATCCCTAACTCAAGGAGGAAAATCCTCAACTCACCCCAATGATATCTCAAGTGGTTGATCCTCTCCAAGGCTATATAAGCAATATTTCTCATGGTGAAAGGGGGATCTGGATGGAAAATTATACCAAACTTATGATCTCATAAGTGATATTTGGAGAAGGGATGAGAAGCATGAAACCTATGATCTCATAGGAACACATAGTGAAGCGGAGGCTAATCAGCGAAGCTATCGTCATTTCGATCGTGGAGCTTTTGAGTAAGGGTTAGACAAGGAGGACTTGATGGAACTGTCACATTCCATCTACGACTGTAAGTAATGTTTTGTCCTCATTTATATGATCTACTTGGCCCGTTTCTTTCTAATTCGTGTTGGATATAACATGAATTTGTCTCTAAGTAGATAGATCTATTTTGGACTAATATTGATAGAGTAGGAAGGTGGTTGTACTTTCGTTTGTCTACAGGGCTCATTGAGGAGTGAAAGATTGGAGCTCAACTCGGAGCGTGCAGGGACAAACACTAGTAAAAGGTACATATTTCCTCCTTCCTCTTCATGCATTAGTTTGTATAGGTCTAAAAGGAAGTCAATGACCATGATAAGCACTTTCTATCTTAGAGTTAAGAGTCTATCTCTTTGAGGAGATCTACCTATCCGCAGGAAGATTTTCCTTCAACAGGGAGCTTGGGGCTACTGATCTAGGAGTTGTGAGAGATAGGCTAGTGACCTTATCATCCCGCATTGTGTGAGTTTGAAGGAGGTTAGCTAGGGACTATACGGAGGGTCATACATGAGGTCAGGAGGATGAAAGGCCTCTTGTGAGAGAAAAATTACTCGATGATGGGGCACATTCCATGGGAAATCGGGGGTAGTGAGTTACTCCAGGATATCTTCGTTGCAGTGAAAAATGCGAGAATACAGAGGATCCTGGAAGGTGACAAGGGGAACTATCAATGGGTAAGTGTTATTGTCCGCAAGTGGTGAGGAAATAGATGGGATATCATGTACAGGGTGCAAGGGACCGTTGGACATAAAGTGAATGTCCCGATACTGTGGAGGGTACCTCATTCGCTCAGGGGCCAAAGACGAAATATATCGAATATCAGTAATGTGGGCTACAATGGGGAGTGGATGAGAGGGCTCTGGCCAAGTTGTTTGGTGTACTGTGTCTAATGTTTGTTGAAATTAAGGTAGAGATGGGAAATGATGAGTGTAGTGGCCATATTTTGAACAGATGGAAAAAGCGAATTTAGTTTGCAACCCTTTATTTATTGCGATTGGGGACTCTGTAGTAGTATTTGACGTACTTGGTGAAGCAAGGAGAAATGTGGTTTCTCGAGAGAGTTGGATCTAATTGTGTAACTCGTGAAGAGTAGGACATATATTAGTGGGGCATCTTGTTCTTTTGCATAGTGTGCAAGGAGGTTGAACTTGGGGAGGAACTTGTGTTGTGCGCTCTTTCTTCTTTATTCTACCCCCAACAGTGGTAGTGGTGCCAATAGTTGGGGGCGAGGGTTGTGTAGCAAGAGCCTGTAATGGGATCTCCATTGATATTCCCTTTGTATGAGGAGGGACATATGGTTGACGAACAATCACAAGTGGATGAAGATACCATTCAGGGATAGCATGAACCATGTTAGGAAGGGTAAGGGTCATAATTACTTGGAATGATTAGACTCCAGGTGGG
>JZKD02S1104581.1:378166-401114 GCA_000966675.3 Picea glauca
AAGTAGTGTAGTGGGGTTCTCATGGAATTTCTGAGGTAATAGTTCTTCAACTGGTGGATCATTGATGTGAGGAGAGGCCTCAATTGGAGGAATAGTCTCTCTGATATTTGTTCCATTAGAAGATACTACACACACTTGTGCTGAAGGGTGTAGGAGAGGTGGTACTCCATGATATTCCCCCAACAAGGATGGGTTCTTGAAAATTCTAGGACCCATGTCGATGACTGAATAAGCATATGAGCTAGTGTGGACAAGGGGGAGAATGTTATCGATGTTCGTAGAATGATTAGGCTTGTAATGTGTAATTTGGTCGATGGTGACGATTTTCCTATTGTGGGGAAACATCATCATTCAAAACACAGAAGAGGCTACTACCTTCATAGCATACATGTAGCTACGCCCGAACAAGATATTGTAATCAAGAGGGGTGTCGATAACTTCAATTTCAATAAGGATTGTTTTTCCCCCAAGTTCTACAAGGAAATTTTGGAAGAGCCCTTTAGGGGATGATCGTTAGTTGTCATAAGCTCTAAGGGTGATGGTCGATGGTACTAGCTCTAGTGAGCCAATTTTCTACCATGCAACTTTGGACATGATGCATGTGGATGCACTTTCATTGATGATACACCGATGAACTGTGATGTTCCAGATCTTAACTAGTATATGGAAAGCTACCAGAGAGGGGAGGAGTGGTTCTCCACTATCTAGATCAAAGGTGATGAGTCTAGTATCAGCTGGGTCGACCTCCCCCAATATGGAAAGCAATGATTTCCTCTAAGTTGGAAAATTTTGGAGGACCTCCAATACAAACATGGTTGCAAGAGACTGAGCTAAGTCATCAATCACATTGTAATTGTGTGCTTCCCTAGCATGAGGGTTATTGACATTCCGTCATAACAGAATGCGAGGTATACGAAGGTTTGGGTCAGTGTTAGGGTGTGGAATCATCAAGGGTTTTTCGGCTATAGCTGGAGACACTTCGAAGGTGGTTGGGGTAGACTCAGGAGGCATGTTGTATTGACGCCAACGTGTTTGCAGAAGAATCTCTTCTTCGTTGGTGAGGAGGATATTGCGATTGACCAGATTTCTAGATTGAATGGGGCCTTGGTGTTGATACTGCCCCATTTGTGGGGGAGCAGGGTGTACCTCATGTTGGGTATTCATCATACCTTGGTGTGGAATAGGGTTTTGCAACACATCTATAGGTGGTTGTCACAAGTACTATTGTAGGTCCTATTAAGGGGCATGTGGCGTTGGAGGACATTGCGTAGTCATGGATTCTTTCATCCATTTGAAGTCATAAATTTGGGTGAAATGGTGAGTATAATGTCCATAATAACCCCAAAGAGTGCAAGGGAAGTTCATCCTAGGATTGTTTTTGTTCCTCCCTGGTAATTTGTTGTTATTGTCCCCTTGGGGGTTCTGGTTACCTTGATTCAGGTTGCCCCCAACAGGATGGTTTTGTTGGGGGTTATTACCTCCTAGTCCTGGGTTATCATTGTTTTGGTTTTTCCCTTTCATCTTGGAATTATTCGATTGATGGGCCAGATTTTCCATATTCAATTGTTTAAAGGTATGAAGTTGTTGAATGGGAGAGGGTTGAACAAAGTTAACACTGACATGTGGTTGTCGGTGTGGAGGAGCAACTGACTGTGGAGGAATAGGAAATGGAAAGTATGGATTTTTTTGTGGATACGATCCATATGGTGTATAGGAATTTGAAGTACCACCACAATTGTTATGGTCACATGTAGGGGTTAGGGATGGAGCCGCACTTGATTAAGGGACTGTATGCATCTGGGGTACTAGTGGGGGTTCCCCCAATAACTAAGGGGGAACAAAATGATATTACTATTGGTGAGTTGGGGGAGGGTAATAATATGAACCTCCATATGGTTGCAGATACTTAGGTGCACCATAAATAGATGATGATTTGTTGTAAGGGTTGCAGTGTTTCATGGAACCAATAAACCCATTCACACTGTGGGACATGCCATGTTTTCCCTGGCCAAATGGTATGGGTCTGGGTGCATCAGGTAACACTGTGTACAAGTAACCTGGTTGAGCATAGATGAGGTCAAATTGTTGGGCCTTATTGATGGCCTCCTCTTATGACTCAGGAAAATTGGATGCGACATCCTTAGCGATAACAAAGAAGAGTGATTTGAGAAACCAATCAAGGCGTTGTTCTTTGGTATTTTCTTCTTTACACAAACTATGATGCCGGTGCCATTCATGGATGTGATAGGTTATATGGATAGCAATAGTTTTTTTGAACTCCGAGAGGATTTCTAAGCGAGTATCATGATGAACTGGTAGTTGGAAACCATGAGAGTTCATTGAAACAATCTTAAGTGGATTAAATTATCTATGATGCTATTTGAAGAGCACCATATGTTGAAGGTCATAACATCATTGGTGATATTTCCCATCATTTTCCTTCAAACTTTGGAATGTCTGAAGGCAATTTTGTAGGCATATTGGGCCAAGTGGGATCATGCAAAAGGGGATCATTCATGAGTTTGGTTAAATAAGGAATGTTAAGGGATGCCAAGTATGGCATAGGGATATTTGGTGGAGTATTAGTTCCAACCATCATGTGAGCAGGAAGTGGACCTGTCCCTTGAGAGAGATTTGGTGGGGTAGTACTTCTCCCTTGAGAAGAAGTTTGACCCCTGCCTCCTTATGAAGGAGAACTAGTGGATGTATGTCCTTGGTAATTGGACCCAAGAAAAGTGGAACCAAGTAAAGATGATCCTAAAATAGTGCCACTCACGGGGGTGTGAGATGGTTGAGCCAGTGATATGGAAATTCTAGGGACTCCTCCTAGAATAGGAGGGAGATTTTGCAAGCATCTGGAATGATGGGGATTCTATGTTTCCCCTATGGTTTCTGACTAGCAAAGTGAATGTGTGCAAATGGTGACAAGAGATAAATAAATGAACAAGATATTTGTATATTTTGGACCTTCACAAGAGAGTGTAACTCACAATTTCATGTAATCAAATGATCATCATACATAAATCAACTATAAAATAAACAAGCATGTGGATAGGTGGATTTTTTCCACATGGGGGAACAAATAAAAAAAAAATATTTTGTCCTAAAAGACGTATCATACTTCCTCTCAAATAACACTGGACCTTCAAATAACACTCAAAAGTGGGGTCTAAATCCACCAGAAGAGGAACAAGTGAAGGTTGAAGCAATCAGTTATAATGAGGGGTAGAGGGTGCATATCCCAAAAGAGCTGGCGATATTTCCAAATAGCCACACAAATTCTGATCAAGGTGCAATTTCATCCCACAATCACCACCTAGGTATATATCATAAGTTTGGTCACTAGGTACCTCGGTTTGTTAGCGTCAAAAGTCACTTCTCGATTGCTTGCAGGAGCTGATCTTGACACCCATCAGTTTAATGTCACAGTTTGTTATAAAGGAGTGATCAAATGGGAGGAAACTCAGAACGATATCGTCTCAACTCTAAGACTAGGCTGGGAATGCATGAGCGAGTGAGGTCTTAGAGAAACTCCAAATAGTGAGTTGTAATAAGGGTGAGTAGGGGGAAGACTTGTTTGAGAAGAGTGCATGGGAATGTTATAAACGTCAGGTTCCTAACAGACTGTGAGAGAAGGCATCTAAAGGAAAGATCTTCTTACACCCAAACGCAGGAAACCAGAGAAAACAATAATGCAACAATAAATCATTTATCATAAAATAACTGTGCTAATTCATACGAAGCATTCGATCATGAACTCTCTGGCATGAGACGAAACATAGATGGAAAAGGAAAACTGTTTGTCATAAAACAAGAAATCTCAAACACAAATGCACGACCAAGAAACCAGAATGGTTGTTAAAAATTTACAGTCGGGAGATTTTCTCTACCATCGACCGATACCAAAATGCCAAAAACGCCTTCATATACTCAAAACAACAACAACAACAAAACCGAGATGTCGCATTAAACACATTGCATCTTCATGGCTTCTGACAATATTTGCTTGCAATCTTTGAATAATCGTGCACCAACGGCGGACGCAATCGGACTTCTGACAGGTCTGTGGGTGAATCGACGTGCCTTTAATTCATCGCTGGACTTTCCCATTATGGCGGAGACGATGTCTAACCACCACCAACCGCTTCAATAACTGCTTCCTTGGGATTGAGGATGGTCCGGCCAACTCGGCACCTCGGGGATGTGGACGGCCCTTCGTGCTGCCACCTAGATTAGCTGAACGACCTGATGAATAGACATGGAGGCCAACGCAAAGAATGGGGTGCGCAACAGGAATAGTGGCGCCAATGCTATAAGGGTGGGGCATGAAGAGATGAGGGGGAAAGATAGGTTACAGGGGAGACACATGGAAAAAGGAGATAAGCGGAGGAGGCAGGAGAGGAGACGTGATGGGTGCATTTTAGTGGGAGGCTGACATGGAGGGGAGTGGGACATATGGCAGGTGGTGAGTGGTGGCTTCGGAAGATGACATAACGGGGGAAGGACCCACATTGGTTAAACATGGAGCAGCTGAGGAGAATGGGATCACGTGAGCGCCATTGATCTGGGAACTTGGATCTCGGTCATTGGGAAGTTGTGCACCCGATTCCGGACCCCCCCCTCGGCTTAAAGGTAAAAAGGCAAGGGGGGTCCGGAATTTCCTTGAGCGTCGTTGATCTGGGCACTATGATCTTAGCTGTTGGAGAGATGCACCCTGGATTCCGGACCCTCCCCCCTCCGCTTAAAGGTAGAAAGGTGGAGTGGGTCTAAAATCACCTGTACGTCGTGGATCTAGGCCCGTGGATGTCTGTTGTCCAGATCCATTTGTTGCTTACCACGGGAACATTTGCATCCTGAACTTAGGACAAGTGGGTTTTTTACCTATTCCTTTGCATTTTACCCCCATTACCAGAAATATCGCTAACATTTGGCTCCATGGGGGATAGAGTTGTCCCTGTGATTCTCTAAGAACTCTTTTGCAGATTCAGTGCCTTGTTGTTGGGCTATGGAGTCATTTATTAGGCTAAAAACAAAAACAATATTTACAAAACAAAACAAAAAGAGCCGACTGTGGCTCAAAGAAAACATTTTTTTAAGAAATGCCCATTTACTGGGCCATTGAAAACTTCTTTGCCTTCCAGATCCTGCAACCTGTAAGTGTTTTTTGAAAATACTTCAAGGATCTTGAAAGGTCCAAATGAGAGGGCATCAAACTTATTGTTCTTGCCCCTGTCTTGTCTAGGTGCATCCCATTTGAGCACCAGATCACCCTGCTTGAATTCTTTCTTTTTGTTCTTCCTATCAAAAGCCTGCTTGATCTTCTGCTGATGATTGTAGGCCCTATTCATGACCTGTTCTCTGATCTTCTACACTTCCACCATCTGATAAATCCTTCTTACCACATGGTTAGGTTCTCCTTCAAATTCCTGGAGGAAATTTTCCACAGATAAGGCGGGCTGAGTGGGGAAAATGGCCTCTATTTTGTAAACAAGTTGGAAAGGTGAGATGCCCAGGGATTTCTTGGTTGTCACCCAATCAGCCCAAATAGAAAATTTGAGTTTTGAGTCCCAGGCCCTTTTATTATCCTCCAGTAGCTTCTTAATGAGCTTGATCAGACTTTTATTGGAGGACTCTTCCAGTCCATTTCCTTGAGGATAATAGGGAGTAGAGTCAATCAGTGAAATCTCGAAATGTTCAAAAAACTTGACCAAAGGCTCAGACCGAAAGGGGGAGGCATTGTCAGTGACAATTTTTCTAGGGCAGCCAAATCTAGCTATGATATCTTCCAGGAAGCTGATAATCACTTTGTGAGAAGTGCTTCTGGTAGGGACAACTTCTATCCATTTGGTGAAATAGTCGGTTGTAGTCAGAATCCATCTGTGTTGGCCACTTGAGGGAGGATGAATTTCTCCAATAAAGTCCAACCCCCACTGCTGAAAAGGTGCTAAAACTACTATAGGCTTTAATGGAAGATATTTGAGTTGTTTCTTTTCTGAGAACCTATGGAATTTGATGCAAGCTCTAATTTCTCTGCAGACATTAGGAAATAAGGTGGGCTAGTAATACCCAGCCCAGAGGATCTTGTGAGCTGTGGTCTTCCAAAAATGATGACCTCTGCATATACCACTATGGAAATCAAACATAACCTTCTAGGCTTGTTGCGGGTCCAGACACCTTAGTAATACCCCCAGAGGGTCTTTCCAATACAAGGCTTGGTCAATGAGGCAATATCTGACCGCTTTGAGCTTTAAATCTCTGGCCTTACTTTTTCCCAATCCATCAGGGGGCTTTAATTCTTGTAGAAAATATAAGATATCCTTGTACCAAGGGCATGATGCTAGTGATAGGGTGCCTTGGAAATTCTTGTTGGACTACTCAGCTTTCTCATTGATGAAGTTAATTCCCAAGGCCTTGAAATTGGATTCAGCCAGCAACTTGACCAAACCCTGCCCCTTTATCAACTTGGTGGGATTAATCTCCAGATCAAACTCTAGGATCTTGGCGATCCATTTACCTCTCCTCCCGTCTATGTCAGGTTGTATAAGAATGTCCTTCACAGAGGTTGAAGGGACATATGCAATGATCTTTGAGTGCAAGACGGAGATCCTAAAATCTTTAAGAGCCTTCACGAGGGCATAGGCCTGCTTCTCCATGATCTCATACTGGAGTTCAACATCTCTCAATGACTTGTTGTAGAAGGCAATAGGTTTCTCTTTCCCTTGATCATTTTTCTGCAACAAAACTGCTACTACTGTATCATAGGAAGCAAAAGAAAATATCAGAAAATCTTTGGAATAATCGAGACTGATTAGCATGGGTGCCTCAGTCAACGCCTTCTCTATTTCGACAAAATATTCCCTGGGTTCAGTGGTCCATTTTACTTCATTTCCCTTTCTGAGCATGATTGTGATGTGTTTTACCAGTTTGAAAAAATTTGAGATGAATCTCCTCAGAAAATTAATCTTCCCCAAAAATGCCTGAACCTCTTTTTTAGACCTGGGGAGTGACAGGGTCTGAATCGCTTCCACCCTGTTAGGATCAATTCTCACCCCCTCTACTGATACTATATGGCCTAATAGCTTTCCCTCTTGCATAGCAAACAACGATTTCTTGGGGTTTAAAGATAGGCCATACCTTCGACACTTCCGGAAAACCTTCTTCAAGTGGCATCGGTGCTCTTTATTAGTCTTGGAGAAGACTATTATATCATCTAGCTAAATCACCACAAACCTATCTTTTTCCCCGATGAAGGCTATGTCCATGGCTCGCTGGAATGTGGCTCCTACATTCATCAACCCAAAAGGCATTTTGGCATACATGAATGTGCCCCACGGAGTGGTGAAAGCTGTCTTTTCTCTGTCTTCAGGCATGACTGATATCTGATTGTATCCAGAGAAACCATCGAACATGGATATTTTGGACGCACCGATGACCTTCTGCAGTATATGCTCCATGTTGGGCAGGGGATAATTGTCTTTCCTTGAGCTCTTGTTCAGGTTCCTGAAATCAACACAGAGTCTGATTTCCCCACTCTTCTTCCTTACTGGAACCAAATTGGCTACCCAATCAGAGTATATCAAGGGGACAATGATTTGGGAATCCAACAGCTTCTTCACCTCTTTCTCCATGACAGGTAGCAACATGGGGTTTATCTGTCTTAGCTTCTGCTTGAATGGCCTAGCCTCTTCTTTTAGTGGAATCTTGTGTTCAATAACTGATGTGTCATATGTCTTAAGGTCTTCGTAGGTCCATGAAAACACATCAGCATACTCCCTCAGCAACTCAACATATTTGGCCCTCTGCTCCTCGGTCAAACTCCTTGACAACTTGAAAAACTTAGGCTCCTCTGGTGTTCCTATGTTGCACTTAGCTGTGTCGGCCTCATCACCTGAAACTCTACCCTTTACTGCCACATCATTCCCATCGAACAACCTTTCTAATGGGATTAATCCTTTCGGTATGTGATTGCTTGGTAGCTGAATAATCTGGTGGTCAACAATTTTATTCAAAAACTCCCCAGGGTGATGGCTAGGTTCTCCTTCAATGTCAAGATCCTCATCTATGTGCAACGTAGAAAAGTCATCAACGGATTGGAGAAATTTCTCGATTTCCAGATCATCTTCAAATACCTTCCAATGTTTGACATTGTCCGGTACAGAGGGTCTATATCTTATTTCAACATCGATTTTGACCATAGGCGACAGAGGAACTTCGAGCAAGCTAGCTAAGATAGCTAAGGAATCGGCTGCAGTATTTTCTTCTCTCGGAATGAAAGAAATGTTAAAAGCCAAGAAGAAATTATCAACTAGGTCCCATATCTCATTTCTGTAATTCTTGAGGCGGGGATTTTTAGCACGATAGGCATTTCTGACTTGCTAGATAATCAACTCAGCATCTCCAAATATTGCTATCTCTTTAATTCCCATTTCCTTCGTAGCCCTCATACCTAGAACAAGAGATTCATAATATGCCACGTTGTTGGTGGTGTCAAATTCTAGCTTATATGACAGGGATATGGTCTCTTGATCAGGTGACACAAAAACCACCCTAGCTCCAGCACCTTCTCGGGAATAGTCTCCATCGAAAAACATTTTCCAAATTGGGGTGATGGAGGGAGGAGATTTAGAGGAAATGATGGGTTGCTTTCTGATCTGTAAAGGGGACTCAGGAGTCTCAGTGACTTGTAACAAACTAGACCCTAAGTCAGTGTCAAGTGAAAATATGGGATGATTGGTAGGGTTGGCTTCATCATTGATTATGTAGGCCAGCTGGGCTTCCCTGTATATTCTCCTATGCTCTCCTCCGAACACCGGGATAGTGGAATATGTGAGGTCCATCTGCAAGGTTCCCCCTAGCTGCTTAATCCAAGACCTTGACAACAACATGTCGAGCTTGGGGGGAACATCAGCTACCACAATATCCATGACCATACTTTTCATGGGAAGCTGAAATAGAGAAACCACCAAGTCCTTGATAACTCCAGACATTGAACTCTCCTGGAGTCAAAAGAATAGATGTCATGATAGGCTCGGGTGACTTCCAGTCCTAACTCTTCCATGATAGTTTTGGGCATGAGGTTGTGAGAAGCTCCTGAATCCATCAAGCAGTTGTGCAGTACTTTCTCATGTATGTTCAGGGAGGTGTAGAAGGGAGGGGATGAATCATCTCTGTCTTCCACCATGGGGCCTAGGACAACTGTTGGCCTTTCATCTTGGAGGTTTATGGAGTCTATGGGAGGGCATGAGGCTTCAGATTTCAAAATCTCAGAGAAGCGTTTTTTTAATTCTTCCTGTTTGATTAGCTCGGTGAGGGGCACCGGGATTCTGATCTTTTGAATCTCATGCTCAAAATTAAAAGAAGATGTAATCTTTGGAATTTCTCTTATTTCAGGAACATGATTGTGGACAATGGGGGAGAGGGGTTGAGCCTTCTTACCTCTGTGAGCATCTGCTACTTCATTAGCAGATTTCTCTGTTCTAGTGGACTGCTCAGGAACATCAGGTGCTGCTGTCTTTTTGTCGGACCTCAGGCTATACCTGCCTCAGCCACCACTAGCCTTGTCTCCTTTGCTCAATTCATTTAGCTGACTGTTCATGAGAGATTCCTCGTATGTTTATTGAGTCAGATGAGGGAAAGGAGGAGTGACTTCTAAGCAGTGGATTTTAGGCTTAGGATCGTCTATTTCCCCTTCTTCTTCATCAGCCACAAAATTGTTCTGAAAGGGAACCTGAATTCTTTGGTCGTCCTTGTCTCTTCCCTTCACTTTGTACATAGTTGGGGGAGCAATATTATTTGGCCTTCTGAAACCCCCTTTGTTCTCAATTCTCTGAGGGTCCTTGTTCATTTTCCTCCTTTCCACCTTCAGTCTGTCCATCTCTTCAGACATAAACTTCATCATCTAGGTCAGTTCATCCACTTGAGTGTGGGGCAACGATGGGCCAGAAGTTAAGGCTTCAAACTTTCCCTTTCTTCTATCTGCGTCGGCCTTGTTCCTCAATCTATCAGCTGCTAATATGTTGGATTCCACTTCTATGGCTGCATCCTACATCTGATCTAAGGAGGTGTCTCTTCTTTCTATCAATATAAAACAAAAATTAGGGTCAAATGCACCAGCATAGGAAATTTGGGCAGAGGATTATGAGGGTTTTATCTCTGCAGGAATCTTATTATACATATTATTGAACCTTTTGGAGAAGTCAGAGACAGACCCTCCTTCCATTTTATTCAGAGCCCCAAACTCTATCATGTAATACATATAATCCTTCTTGTCTCCCCACTGCCTCAGGAAAACACTATCCAAGGCTTCAATTCCAGCAATAGATCCGGGGGCCAATCCTCTAAACCATTTCCTAACCTCACCATCCAGGCTCTGGATGAAGACTCTCATCCAGACATCTTCATTTTCAATGTTTAGGTTGTCTGCATAACTATAGAAAGCAGCCAAGTGCTCTTCTACAGTTATGTCTCCTTCTCCCGCGAACTTGGGCATGCATTTGAAATAGTCTCCAGCAGGGAGAGGATTCATAGGATGGGGTAGGATTAAAGGAGAATATCTAGCAGCGACTATGGCGTCCATTCTATTTGGAGGGGGATTAACACCAGCCATAGGGATATTAGGTGGATGAGAACTTGGAGGAGAAGGAGTTCGTGAAGGGGCTACTGGGAATGAGTCTCGAAGTGGAGTGGGAAACAAGAGAGGATTTAGGGAGAAGGCTAACGAGCTCAAGTTAGCAGGTGATTTTATTTGTGCAGGAGTAAGGAAATATTCTATAGTTCTGGGTCTACGCCAAGGAAAAACTTCAGAGGAGAGGGGAGTGACAAGAATTTCTCCCTCCAATCCCAGACCAGGAGGGGAAAACTCAGTAGGAACACTCCCAAAATTTGAGAAACGAGAAACCTCAGAAGGAGGTCTACTAAGAAACTTAGGAGGAGAAAAAGGAGTTCTCACAGAAGGGGATGGTGTATTACCTGTTTCGGCAATGGAAAATTCTTTTTCAGAGCTCTTTCCTCTTCTTCGAACCACTTCGGGGTCAGCTTTCAGTGTAGCTAAAGGCAAGTGTGGATGGGACCGAGTGTGTCTGCCTCTGAAAGCCACAATTAACAGTGGGTTCGCTCCAGTGGAGTCATCACAATGGAGTCACCAGGTGCACATCATAAATCTTCAACTTCTGATATCTGATGCACCTTCAGAATCAGTTGATCATTGTCGTTCAATCGTAGGGAAAATATTCAACTTCATCCCCGACAACAACACCAGAAATGTTAGCATCAGAAGTCACTCCTGGATTTCTTGTAGGAGATGAGCCTAACACCCATCAGTTTGATGTCACGGTTTGTTATAAAGGAGTGGTAAAATGGGAGGAAACTCAGAACGATATCATCTCAACTCTGAAACTAGGTTGGGCATGCATGAGCGAGTGAGGTCTTAGAGAAACTCCAAACAGTGAGTTGTAATAAGGGTGAGTAGGGGGGAGACTTGTTTGAGAAGAGTGCAGGGGACTGTTATAAATGTCAAGTTCCTAACAGACTATGAGAGCAGGCATCTGAAGGTAAGATCTTCATACACCCAAACACGGGAAACCAGAGAAAACAATAATGAGACAATAAATCATTTATCATAACATAAATGTGGTAATTCATGCGAAGCATTTGATCATGAAGTCTCTGGCATGAGACGAAACATAGATGGAAAAGGAAAACTGTTTTTCATAAAACAAGAAATCTCAAACACAGATGCATAACCAGGAAAACAGAATGGTTATTAAAACTTTATAGTCGGAAGCTTTGCTCTACCATCGATGGATACCAAAATGGCGAAAACGCCTTCATATACTCAAAAAAAAAACAACAAAAAAACCAAGACGTCGCATTAAACACATTGCGTCTGCATGGATTCTCACAATCTGTGCTTGCAATATTTGAATAATCGTGCACCAATGGCAGATGCAATCGGACTTCTGACAACTCCGTGGGAGAATCGACGTGCCTTTAATTCGTCGCCGGACTTTCCCATTATGGCGGAGACGATGTCTAACCACCACCAACTGCTTCAATAACTGCTTCCTTGGGATTGAGGATGGTCCGGCCAACTCGGCACCTCGGGGACGTGGATGGCCCTTCACACTGCCACCTAGATTAGCTGAACGACCTGATGAATAGACGTGGAGGCTATTGCAAATAATGGGGCGCACGACGAGAATAGTGGCACCAAAGCTATGAGGGTGGGGCATGAAGAGATGAGGGGGTGAGAGAGGTTACAGGGGAGACACATGGTAAAAGGAGATAAGAAGAGGATGAAGGAGAGGAGACATGATGGGCGCATTTTAGTGGG
This sequence comes from Picea glauca, assembly GCA_000966675.3. NCBI lineage: Eukaryota > Viridiplantae > Streptophyta > Pinopsida > Pinales > Pinaceae > Picea > Picea glauca. Next base: position 390,498 of record JZKD02S1104581.1, read on the forward strand.
AGGCTGACATGGAGGGGAGTGGGACACATGGAACGTGGTGAGTGGTGGCTCTGGAAGATGACATAACGGGGGAATGGCCCACATCGGTTAAACATGGAGCAGCTGAGGAGAATGGGATCACGCGAGCATCGTTGATCTGGGCTCTTGTATCTCGGCCGTTGGGAAGATGCGTGCTCGATTCCGGATCCCCCCCCTTGGCTTAAAGGTAGAAAGGAAAGGGGGGTCTAGAATTTCCTTGAGCACCGTTGATCCGGGCACTATGATCATAGCCGTTGGAGAGATGCGCCCCAGATTTCGGACACCCCCCCACCCCCCCTCCGCTTAAAGGTAGAAAGGCGGAGGGGGTCTGGAATCACCTGTACACCGTGGATCTGGGCGCATGGATGTCTTCCATCCAGATCCTTTTGTTGCTTACCACGGGCACATTTTCATCCCGAACTTAGGACAAGTGGGTTTTTTACCTATTCCTTCGCATTTTACCCCCATTACCAGAAATATCGCTAACACGGTCAAAGTGCGACATTTATATTTTTGGCCTCAAAAATGGGTCATGGGTTGGATTCCCTTCCAATAGTTGTGTAACTCAAGGAGGGATGCGCAGAACAACCAAATCTTGGCCTTTGACCCTTCACGGGTATCTCCTTGACTTATGGTGTAGGAACACTTGACTTGGAGGATTTAAAAGTTCCCTATTTCTCAACTTCTATTGTTTGAAAAAGTGAGAACCAGATAATGTGGGGTTATTTGGATTCCTACCCTTGAGATCCTACCTAGACAAAAAAAACTCTTTTGGCACCTTCCGTGGAGGAAAAATTAGTGTGTTTTTATAGAAGAAATTTAGATGTGCTGGGCTGAGAGATTGGGGGTGTGAACCAATATCATTTGAATTGAATGGGTGTGGATAATTTCCAAAGAAGTAGTGGGACTTTTCAGAATTCCTTTGGAGAAAACCTACTTCAACCTCCACTATTCAAAATGGAAATTATGTGTGTGAGGAGTGACATTGTGTGCAAGCAAGTGAAATAGTGTGTCAAGTTTTAAATAAGTCGAGTGTGAGATTGAAACATGTGGACTTCCAATGGTCATTACAAATATTCTTTACCTAGCTTACTATGTGTCTTTGGTACAACCTTGCAGAATATTTAAATCCCTAAAGAACTAGCAATGTGGACATATGGGTCCTTTACAAATCCTTTAAATTCCCTAAATTTTGTTTACACTAAGAAAGCTTTGAAACTATCCTAGATTGCAAGTATGCGGGCATGTATGGGCTCGTTACTTTATTCTTTAAACTTCCCTAGATTGTGATGTAAACTAAGAAAGCATGATTAATAAACTATCCTAAGTTTGCAATATGTGGGAATGTATGGGCCCTTACAAAACTTTAAGATGTTTTCAAAAAACTAAGAGGAACCTTAGGGGGAATTTGTCCTCTCCTAAATATATTGTTAAGGGAGAGGAAATGTACCATTAACCACCTTTCTAATTCCCAATACCACACTAGGGTGCGAGGGAAGAGCATACTTGAGCGGAAAAGTTAATTTGTAGTCCCAATTTAAGTAATTTATGTATGAAAGCAATAACCTCAACTTAAAATATTAGAAGCCAAATAAGACATCCATGTGGAAACCAAGAAAAAAGAGGGGAATATTGGTTCTTTTTAGCCCCTAAGTGCCTATGTTAGATAACCTTTCATATGGGAAAGGACTCTAAGTAGAGTGTAGTTTCCTTACAAAGTGCATGAAAATAAAAATATGAAGGATAGGGGTCCTCAAACTTTCATAAAAACCCTTACAATTTTGAAAAAATGGAGTTATATGTGGGTTACAATTCTGGTAGGCGCACAGAGTGAGAAAAACGCACAGTGTAAAGAGGCTTGTTTTGCAAATAGTGCACAGAGTGTGTGTCTGTGGGTAAGAAAATATGCCCACTTCTTGTCACGCATTAGGGGAGAAATTTCCAAGTGAAATACTCCTTCCCCATCTCTGAATTTTGAATTTGGCAGGTTGGGATAGGCTGGTTTTGGTACCTGCAAGACAAAATAATAAAAATGAAGTGCTCTCTAAGCTCAAACAGGGAGGAATCTGATATTGATCCCCAATATGGTCACCAATCCATTGTGTTGGTTTCATCACTTGGGTGAGAAAAACAACAACACTTTCATGTCTAGATGAGCCTGCTAGACAAGACATAAATTTGTGAGTGGGTTAAGTAATCCAAACACATGTAAAAAAAAAGAAATAAAACTAAAACAAGTAAGAAATAAATATTAGAAAGAATGATAAACTTAGAACCATGGAAATCAAACAATGACCAACATAATGCTACCAATGGATCAATAGATTAGTAGGCAAAACACCCTAGAGAAAGATAGGAACTTGTGAGTCCCCTCTTCCTCCTTGGGAGGGATCTTGAGTTCCCTAATGGAGAGGTATTCATACAATGGAAGAAATGACAAATGATGAATAAAAAAAATGCCTATTCCCTCAAGAGGTGAGTGGAATGGACTATTGCAATGGTTCTTTAAGGATTCCAAGAGAAAAGAGAATTCACAAGGAAGAATTCTTGCAGCATAACAATACTATGAAGATATTGGTTTCTTAGTGCACCCATGGATCTTATTTATAGAATTCATACATGGAAAAATGTAATCGGTTCACAGTGTGAAAAAGGGGCCTTTTAGGGCACCCTCTAGTCCTTGACCAACCTCCCATTTAGATTTTGCTCAGATATGTTGGTTGTGGAGCCTGATTATCTTCCTGATTCAGAGGTCCTTGTTTTCAACCGTGTTTATACCCCATGAAGTGTTTACACCCCAGAAGTATGTACACTCTTCCATGCGGGGGAGTGCAGAGGGGGGGCTATCCCCCCACCTGGGGGGTCTGGGGGCAAGTGGGCCCCCAACGGGGGTTTAGGGGTGAAGCCCCCGAAGCAAAAATTGCCTTGTAAAAGTATATTGTAATTTCATTGTAAATCTGGATTGTTCATTATAAGGTCGTAGATCTAACGGTAGAGATTATGTTAGGGTTTTTTTCCCTAGAAGGAAACCCTCTTTTATGAGGGAAATGTATTGCGGCTATGGATGATGGTGAATATTGTATTTTGAGAGAGGACACTCTGAGAGAAAGAAGAGGAAGTTACAACACGTTTTGTTGTAGGTTGTATCCCTTCATTTGCTGGATAATAATACAGGAAGGACCTGGCAATTTCTCTAGTGGACATAGCCCACACTGGGTGAACCACGTAAATCTGTGTCTCTCTTGTATTGTGTGTCTTCTGTGTTTTGTTTCTGCATTTGTTTTATTTTATTGCTCCGCGGTCCTATTTTTCTAACAAGATATGAGGGCCAAATCGTGTTGGGGGATGGTCCATACGTGGTTGAGGGGCCGACAAGATCCATAAATGCGTTGTTCATAAAAGTGCATGGATTTTCTTGTACATAGTCTCTCATTTTGTGTGTTGAGGGCCATGTTGGCTTGCGCACACTATGCACTGTGCATGTGCTTCCTTTGTTGAATCTGTGCATTTCAATTTTTGACCCAATTGTATAGTTTTTTTTCCTTTTGAATGTATTTCAGTGTTGTACATGGACTAATTCTTGTTGTCATTGTAGGAAGAAGCATTGAGGGAGATAGGGGAACCGACCATTGCACAAGGAAAGGTGAAAAAAGAATCACTTAAAACATAGGACAAGCTTACGTCCCTGATTGGGCAGGATGTAGCATGGATTGTTGAAACATAAGAAATGATACTCATGGAGGTTAAGGTAGCTAAGTAAGCCTCTCAAAATTTTATCGAAGCATGGAGTAGTAGGAAACATACCTAAGTGGTTCGACACGAGCCACAAGTGAGTGTTGGGGGCCTGCTAGATAGGCATTTTGGAAATAATATACATAAAAATACTAAGTGTAGAATATGTGTGCAGAAGAAGAAGGAAGACTCGAGAGTGCGTAGTTGAGGAACATCTAGGAGTATAGTGCGTAGTAAGAAGGATAAGGCATATGAATAAAAGCATAAGAATAAAGTAGAAGAATAAGGAAAAGGAATAGTAGAAGAGAATAAATTAGGAGAAGAAAGAGGGTGACAAGGACAAATGACATCTCCACATGCTAAATATAGAAGGATGAGAAAAAGAAGGAAGAACAATAGTCAGAGTGTGAAAGAAACATGAAGATGGAAAATTAGGGGAAATCAACTCGAACAAGTTAACTTGAGTTATCATGTATTGTAATAGGGTTTTGGGTATTAACAAATCATGGTTTTAATCCCTAGAATTTATGTATAAATATGTAATGGGTTGGGATAATAAGGGTTCTAATTGGTTCTACTTAGTTCCTCATTGCGGGTTCTTCTCAAGCGGTACTATGGATGTTCTTCAAGCCATCGAGAGTTCCCATCAGTGAGAAGAGTAATATGATCGGATGAGAAGGAGAGAGTCTATGTCTGAATGTTAAGGAGATGATGTAGAGAGAGAAATGTTTTCACTGTAGAATGGCTAGGCTAGGAGAAGGACTAGATAACCATGATGTATCTTTGTAAGCGCAATGCACAAGCCTGAGACAATTACCCAAAATCATAATAAAGAAGCCAACCATTGTGGACATATCCTAGAGTTGGGTGAACCACATTAACTACTTTGTTGAATGTCTTTTGTTTGATTGTTCATGGATTATGTATGGATGGCTATTAGAATATATTTGTCTTATTTGTAATCATTGCAATATAGTTACTACTTTTACAAAAGCGGGATTTTGTTGTGATATGGAATATAATGTTAATGTGAATATTAACTCACTAAGTAGCTAATGGAGAATAGATGCAAAACAATATGAACATAACCAATAAGAAAGAATGGATAGAATGATAACCTCCCATTCCCTCACTACTACAAAAGGTCGGTTCCTGCAACCCCAATATATACCTCGAGTGAGACTTCATTTGCATGCAGGTTATTCCGAAAGGGCTAGTGTCTGAATGGTTTATTTGGTAAAGATAAACTCTAACCTAGGGTACTACAACCACACATAGCACCAACAATGAAATACATTCATAGCATATTTTCTAAGACTTGATTCACTCTTCTAGTTTGACAATCTGTTTCTGGATGATAAGTTGTACTAAAATTTAATTGAGTTTGAAAGGTTGCATGAAAACTACTCCACAATCTACCTATGGAAAATAAATCCCTATCTGATATGATTTTCTTAGGAAAACCATGAAGTCTAACAATATCCTTGACAAATACTTGTGCTGTCTCAGGGGATTTGTAAGTATCTCTAACAATTGTAAACTGAGCACTCTTAGTAAGTTTGTCCACCACCACCACAATTGATTTTTGCCTCCTGTTTGTTTCAGGTAATTCAACAATAATATCCATAGATTTTTCCTCCCATTTGGACTCTAGAATGTTATGTCATTACAAAAATCCTGTTGGATGGCCATTCTATGCCTTGAATATATGGAATTCCAAACACCTCACCACAAAAAGGGCTATATCCTTCCTCATGCCATTCCAAACTAAAATTTTATTTAAATTTGCATACATCTTTTGAACACTAGGGTGGGACATATATAAATAACGACGAGCTTCTTTCATAATGAGATCACATAGTCCATATTTTTTTGGAACTACAATTTTCTTCATGAATCTCACCATTCCATCATCATCACAAGAATACCCTTCATATTGTTTTTGCAAATATTTATCCCATACATGATAACTCTAACTTCCCTACACCAATCATTTTCATATTGTTCCCTCAAAATTGGATCTCGTAAATCAAATTTCAATGAAATTACCAAGAATATGCATGGTCTTTGATTGAGTGAATAAACCACTTTATTTAAAGTACCCTTGATGTAATTTATGTCAAAATCATACTCACTTAAGAGCTTTGACCACCGTCTTTGTCTAGAATTAAGATCACTTTAAGAAAATATATGTTGCAATCCTCTATGATCCGTTTTTAGTAAAAATTTCCTACTCACAAAATAATGATTCCAAAGAAGCAAAGCATGAACTATGGTTGTTAGTTCCAAATCATGAGTTTCATAGATTTATTCATGCGACCTTAATTTATGAGAGGCATAATAAATCACTCTTCCATCTTCGGATAGTACTACACCCAATCCCTCCTTTGATGCATCGGTGCATATTATAAATGGTCTATCCATATATGGTACATTTAGTATTGGAGGTGAATTTAAACATTTCTTGAGTTTGGAAAAATCGTGATCACACTCATTTGTCCACTTAAACCTTGCTCCCTTCCTAAGCAATGAAGTAATTGGGTTAGCTATTTTAGAAAATCCTTCCACAAATATTCTATAGTATCCTACCATACCCATGAAACCATGCACTTCATGTACATTAGAGGGTACTGGCCATTTTGAAATTGCATCTATATTTGTTGATTCTACAACTATGCCTTCACTAGAAAGAATATGTCCAATATAATGGATTTATGATTGGAAGAAAGAACATTTGGACATTTTTGCATATAGATTATTTTATCTCAAGCATTGCAAAACCAATCTTAAGTGCTCCTCATTCTATTATGGATTCTTGGAATAAATTAAGATATCATCAAGGAACACTTGAATGAACTTGTCTAGGTACTTATGAAATACCCCATTCATCTGGATCATAAATACTCTTGTAGTATTAGATAAAGCAAAAATAACCACCACAAACTCGTAATGACAAAAAAAAGTTCGAAAAGAAGTTTTAGGAATACATTATTCCTTAACTCTAAGATGGTAATACCCATATCAAAGATAGATCTTGGAAAACACTAAGTCTCCCTTCATTTGATCAAATAAATCATCAATGCAAGGCAAAGGATATTGACTTATAATATTTACTTGATTCAACTTCCTATAATCAATACAATGTTGGTTGTGGGTCCTGATTATCTTCATGATTCAGAGGTTTGTTTCATCCATGCTTGGACCCTATTCCTTAATGGGGGGTGTGTGTGAGGGATTCCCCTCCCATAACTATCGCCAGAGGATCCCAGGGGGGGCGGCGACAATTTTTGTAGCCACCCCTCACGGGGGATTTGGGGGTAGCACCCCAGAAGTGAAATATTGGGAAGAATTTCCTTGTAAAATATTGTAATTTTGTAGTCAATATGGATCGTTCATTATAAGGTCAAAGATCTAATTATAGAAGTTATTTTTAGGGTTTTTTTCCCTATAAGGAAACCCTCTTTTATACAGGAATTGTATTGTAGTTGTGTATTATTGCAAATATTATATTCTAAGAGAGGAGAGAGTGAGAGAAAGAATAGTAAGTTGCAACAGGTGTGTTGTAGGTTGTATCCCTTCATTTTTTTGGATAATAATAAGGAGGGACCTGGAAATTTATCTAGTGGATGTAGCCCACACTGGGTGAGCCACACATATCTGTGTCTCTATTTTATTATGTATGTTTTGTGTTTTATTTCTTCATTTGTTTTATTTTATTGCTTCATGATCCTATTTTTCTAACATACAAAGACGAAGAGATCCATTCTTCTTCTTAAGAAATATCACTAAATCTCCCTAAGGTGAAAGACTAGGTCTAATCATACCACGATATAATAATTCTTGAAGTTGGGCCTACAATTCTCTAAGTTGAGGAATATACATCCTATAAGAAGCTCTAGATATTGGTTCGGTACTAGGATTTAGTTCAATTGAAAAGTCAATCTCACGCTTTGCAGGTAGACAAAGAAATTCATCAAGAAAAACACCATTGATTTATGAGAGAACTTGATATTCCTATAAGGATGAAATATCTCCCTCATTTAAGGTCATCAAAACATACATTTTACATCTTTTTGTGACACTTAGTTTCAACTGCAATGATGAAATTAGTCTCAAGGAAACAAGTCTCTTTTCCCCTAGGAGAACCATCGATTGGCCTTGGTTATTTACAAAATTAAGGGTCTTACTTCTACATTATATCATATCCTAGTGGATTTCAATATAATCCATACCTACTATTACATCATAATTTCCAAGATATGTCACATAAATCTTCACATGTGTGATACACACTTCCAAATGTAAAGGACACTCACATACTAAAGATTCTACTTTTCATGAAGGACCCGATTCCATCTCGACTTGGTCAAAATCGTTTGTGTATGCTACCACCAGTTTACATTTCACTAAAGAATTAGTAGAAATAAAACTCTCATTTTCACATAGATCAATCATAATACTTACCTCCAGATTATTCAATTTACTTGGTGTTTCAAGCAGCATAGAATGATGCTCATCTTGAGGATTGTGCACAATTGCATGAATCCTATGGTCTCTTCCCATATCTCTAATAGTAGTTTGATCTTATTCTAAATGTTTCCCATTCTTCTTTCCAAGGAAATATTGTTTGTAGTGTCATCCCCCAAAATTCCAACATCGATTAGTAGGAGAAGACCTTATCGATTTGACCCTTTTATTGGTTGAAATTGATGGCACTTGGAATATTCTTTATGGTTCTTCTAATAATGACACTTCTAAAACCCCTGTTGATGTGAATCACTATCCTTATGGTTTATTCCTTGATCCCCCCTCCAAGGAGGTTTCCCATGGAATGAAGGTACAATAGAATTAGGATGTTTATCTCCTCTTTTACTCCCTTGCATTTCTTCTTCAACTATTATAACTTTTTTCATTTCCTCATGCAATGTTTTAGGCATAAAAATGTGCATTTTTTCCTTTAACAAGGTATTTAACCCATACAAAAACTTGTTCACCTTTAGTATTTCAATATTAATATATCTAGAATATATAATCAACTCCTTGAATCAAGCCTCATATTCAAGTACAACATTAGTTCCTTTCTTAAGATCATGGAACTCATTAAACTTTTGTTCCAAGTATTTTGTGTTGGAGATACTTCACACACACCTTGGAATTATTTTTCCTAAGGTTTTTCCTATTTCTCTTAGTCATTATTCAGTCTCCTATATTTTATGGACAATATTGTAATGTCCCCACTTTGGGACATCATCACACGGCAGAGATTTATGATGACTAGAGTAGCCGGACGGGTGCTAGAGCGAGTACAGGGGTATTTGAGACGCATTGTGGGGTCCATATTGCATTGATGATCATATTCCATCATCATGAGCCATTCCGCACATGTTGGATTTGGTTTCGTTGCATTCCAACGATTTCCATGATTTTGACTATTTTAAGCTATAAGTCAATGGAATTCACTGAAGAGGTCATTTTGAGCACATTACTTGGAGGAACCTCTAAGTGTAATAGCTCATTGGAATCGGGAGGAGAAACACTATAGGATGGGATGGCTAGAAGTGACTTTCAGTGGGCAGGGAAGCCACAAGGAGAGATAAGGAGCTTTTCAAAGGTAAAAAGGTTAATTAATTAATTAAAGTGATTTAATTAATTAGTAAAATGAAATTCACTTTGGAGGGAGAAGGTGAGCCAAAAAGTATAAAGGAAAGGCAAGGGCCTCTTCTCATTCATTCATGTATGATCTTATTTTGATTGTTGGCTTCTAGCTAGTGAGCCCAATATTGGGGGTTTTGAGGGTTTTGACATAACAAACCCTAGAGGACTATTCGGTGGTGAAAGATTCCACCTATCTTGTCCCAAGCTTGGTGTCGGAGATGCAATACTCTCCCACACCATTCTAGTTCTAGATATACTCAGTTGCAGGAGGATTCTACATCAGTTTCATGTGCAGATAGAGAGAGGGCGCACCAGTTGAGGGATTCCAGCAAGAGGAGCGCACCATCTTTGGAGAGAGATTCATTGTAGGAGATTGGAAGGGTCGTTGAGGATTCTATCACTTGGGTTTTCATTGTAGGGCCTTGGACATCAGATATAGTGCTTTCTGAGACAATTTTATGGCTCAGATTATTTCTTGAGAAGTGGGGCGATTTGAAGAGAAGGAGGGCATTTTTGAGATCCAGACCTAGTCCGTTTGGAGGGGTTACACTTCAGATCTGACCCTGAGACTTTACCTAGTGACTTGAAGTGTCCGAATATATATTTTTGGAGAGTTTCAGAGCATTTGGAGGCCTCCTTTAGCAGGGCTGAATTATCTAGGGTTTCAGTCATCCAGTGGGGTGCACCATTCAGTGGGGAATTTAAGATCTACAGAGATTGAGAGGGACCTTGGAGATTCGGTCACCTGGGTTGTTCTTACCATCACCCGATCTATCAGTTGGAATATTTATTAGGGTGATTGGACACTTTTGGTAGCAAGGCCGAATTATCTAGGGTTTTAGTCATCCAGTGGGATGCACCATTTAGTGGGGGATTTCAGATCTACAGAGATTGAGAAGGATCTTGGAGATTCGGTCACCTGGGTTGTTCTTACCATCACCTGATTTATCAGTTGGAATATTTATTAGGGTGATTGGACACTTTTGGTAGCAGGGCCGAGTTATTGAGGGTTTTAGCCTTCTATTGGAGCGTGGCATTATTCAGCTAGAGAGTTTGGCATTCATATCTGCTTGTATTGATCTTCATTTCTCATTCATCCTTTGGAGGCATCTTTGTATTAGAGGGAGCATTTTGTAGCAGCTCTTATCTATTGTCTATCTTCTTGGCCATCTGTTGAGCATTCCAGATCGGCATCTTCATTGTAGCAGGTTT
>JZKD02S1104581.1:449038-459504 GCA_000966675.3 Picea glauca
GGTTGGGGAAAGAGATAATGTGATGTGGATAATTTCTCCAATGAATACATGGGAAAAAGAAGATATATATAGACTGGAAAATGGTGAGGGGGGGAAGTTGTAATGAGACAAGGGACCAACTAATGTGATTGGTTGGAGAATAACGATAGAGTCTCGATGAAGACGCACGAGTGATGAGATAATGGTTCGGATATGTTGTACTAGTGATGTGCCTTTTGGCATGTGGAATCATCACTACTTATGTGCCAAGCTGATGGGTGATCTATCAAAATATGATTTCTTTACCCTTAAAGTTCATGTACCACCGCGTAGCTCAACCCAAGCCCATGGGAATCCCCTACTAGAGACTATACTTTGGACGTAGGGCATAGCTTTCACTTGAATTGGAAATCATAAAAATAAGAAAAGGAATCAATCTATATAATCCACCTATGTGACTGGAGTGTACGTATCACTACCAAAAAGTACAAGTATGCCAACTATGTATTCTTCTACCTATTGTACATCCTATTCTATCTCTACTCTACAACACTTCAGGGATGAGAAAGGGATCTAAGTGATGAGTGATCCCTCTGGGCTATAGTACACCTTCAATCTATTGTCATTAATAAGTCTCTTGAGTGGATGTCCATGTAATGTAGCCAAATTGGTGGTAATGGCTTTACTAATGTAGAATAGGTGGAAAGGACACAACCAATGCATACATAACTTGCCAGCATGTCGTAAATAATTGCTATCATATAATAGGACAAAAGATTCGAGATGGAGGATTTTTTGTAGGATATTGCGATCATTCCTTTCCTTTTTTTATTTTCTTCTCAACTAACTAGATGAATCCTACCATCATGCAATACAACTCTATCTCCATGATTTTGTTTAACCTTTATTGAAGAGATTGTTCATCTATCATTTGAGTCACGAGGAAAACATGTAGGCCCGGAACAAAAAATTCGAGTGGCATGACTACTTCTTTACCATATACCAGTCTGGATGGGGTGTGCTTCTATTGAAAGTTGTAGCATGAGAGAATACTTCCATGTTGCCATGTGTCTAGCACATGCAATTCATCTAATGCCTCTTAGAACCCTTTAAGTTCATTTTGTGTAAATGAATGTCCTTTGGTAATTAATGGAGCTTAATTAAATTAAAATACAAATTTATTGGCTTCAATAACTTAAGTGAAAATTATATTAAATCCTAGCCATTGGATCTAGAAGTGAAGGTGAGATTAGATCTCGAACTTTAATCACTTTGGAGATCTAAGGTTTTGGTTTGGGGTTTGATTTGGTCTCATCTTAAGATTATAAAAAGGTAGAGAAGGTGAGAGGAGAAGACACAATGATGGTACACAAAGAGTGAGTGAGCACTCAGGTGTGTTAGGGCAAGGGATAAGGAAAGGGTGCAAAGGGACAACAAGGAAGATAGCACCCAACAAGATCGAAAGACAGATCTTAGGGTAGGAATTTGGTGATTTGTATTTCCTCAGAAGTGCCACTATCCCAGGACGGGAACCCTGATTTATAGCAATAAAATCATCACAGATCTGGTTTTCCCTCAAGGGTTTTTCCAGGGGTTTTTTACCCGAAATCTCATGTGCAAATTTATTATGGTGTATGTGGTTAATGTGTCTGCTGATGTTTGTTAAGAACCTAGTTGTATTGTGATTCAATAAAATAGTTTTTTCTCGAAATTAAAAATTGTGTCCTAGGTTATAGAAAATTAACATGATATTAGAGATAAGACTCCAAGGAAGCCAAATTTGTTCGAGATCGTGATTTTCTAGCTGGGGATTTTTTTTTATTATTTTTTCAGCTACAGGTAAAGAAAAATTAAAAAAAAAAGAAAGAGAGGTCGTAAAGTGGCACTGTAGTCATACAACATGTAGATTGGATGCTTCATTATATCGATTTGGTTGCAGTGGTTTCCGAGAATCCGAGACGACAGGAGGAACTATTGATTGAGATCCAAGAAGTTGTGGGAGAGTAAAATTTAAAGCTCTCACACCAAACCTCTTTCCTTAGCTTGGCTCACATTCACTACAACATAGTGGTGTCTCTACAGGGATCATCAAGCTGACCAAACTAGGTTGTGTGAAGTCTCACGACATCTTCAAGCCAACATTTTGAAACAAAGTATAACTCTAATTTATTATTATTATTATTAGAATTTGCAAGTGGTATAATTATAGGAGTATATATAATTAACTTGTGATTTATAATCACTGAACATATCCACTTTAAAGGAATTGACCCTAGGTAAAATAAATAACAAACATTATACCGACCACTCAAAGTATAAATCTAAAACTATTATATTAATTAATTGTCCAACCCTATCTAAATTTAAAATAATTTTAATATAGAAATACATTAAAAATATAATCTTTACACCATTGAAATGGAAATATAAACACTTCAATCCTTAAAATTAATTTAAATTAAAACACAATTTAAAAACATATAAATGAGAAATATAAACACTTAAACCCTTGAAATTATTTAAATTTTAAAATTAATTTAAATTAATACACAATTTACAAATAAATTTTTAATATTATAAATTATTAACCTTATCAATAAATATGTATGCATCCACATTTCCTATATAATAGTATTTATCATGAAAATACATTCACAATATAATCACCTTATTCACCCATTAACAATAATTAACATGCATCCGGATTCCCTAAGTCTATAAGCTTTTTATTTTGCAAATACATTCACAAGATACTTACCTTATTCACTCATTAACAATTTATTGTATCCTATTTAAAAAGGCATAATAAAATAAATTGTAATTTAACTCAAATTTAAAATTATTGTTATAATTATAACCTTTATTAAAATCTTCATCAACGTATTCCTTTGACCTTTATAACTATAACTATGCCTTTGACCATTATAACAATAACTCAACGTATTCCTTTGACCTTTATAACTATGCCTCTCACCTTTATAACAATAACTATGCTAAATCTAAAATCTTCCTCAACGTATTCCTTTGACCTTTCTAACTATAACTATGGCTAAATCATAGAGTGAGTATTTTTTTAACAAGCTTTCTTTCACTTCCTTATTGCAAAATTATATGTTATATTGATTTACGAGTTTGTATAGTAAGAGATTTATTAAGTAGTTAATAATTTTATTATCTAATTTAATTAAACTAATATATATAGAAATGAGTTATTTAAAAAAAAAAAAATTCTAGTTTTTTTGGTAAGTGAGATATTAGATTCATGTATTAACATTATATATAGAAATTTATGCAGATCAATTTCAAAAAAATTACCATGTAATCAATCAAGTCAATAATGTGAGAAGCAACAAGTAACAAAACCTAGAGTCTTTCCATGAAGGGAAATTAGATATTTAAAAAAGAGACACTTAAAAGTATGAGTAAGATAAACATCCTTAAACAAATCTTTTCCATACAAACTAGAATTCAAATTAACGATTGGAAGGGGGCACCTGGGGAGCCCTCACCATCCATGGAATCCATAATTAGAGAAAAACATGTATGCGGTAGAATGACCTCCCATAGGAAGTAGAAAGGTTCCTCCATGATGCATGATTAGCCATTTAACCATCTCCATTAAGAGGGAGTTTTGATTGAGTTGTCGGAAGTCCTCATCCTTAAAAAGCATGCCAAGAGACACCATTATTTTTGTATGCGAGTAGAGCTCTAGAGTTATAAAACATTTGTATTTTCTAGTCTTGGTATATCTAAGGTTGTGAATAATGTCTCCCACGTGAACCTCCACCTCACCATATTTTTTATAGGATATGACCAACTGAAATTTCTCCTCCAAAGCGAGAATATCGACATGATCTTCTTCCAAAAAAAAATCAATAATAAAATTATGTTACTTCAATCACAACATTTGTTCTCTAAATCTAATGTGCCAAAAAGTAACAAACACTACTTCCACAAAAAAAAACCATGAAAAAAATGAAAAAAAAACAAACCAAAACTACTCACACTTTGATAAATCATAGTTACCCAAAAATCAAAACCATAACATAGACCAAAAACATTGAAAGTGAAAGGCCGCCTTAGTTGCATCCTTATTTTCCAAAGATTCATCATACCTGAAAGTCAAAGGCCGCCTTAGTTGCATCGTTATTTTCCCAAGATTCATCATACCTACGAGTGCCAAGAGTACCGAGAAATCAATGCTTGGTGCCCCCATGAAGATTAGCTCCTTCGTCCCCTCCATTAGCATCATGTCTGGCCGATCACGCAAGAGCCTTGGAGCAAATGAACTGCATGCGTGGGGCACGTTGATGTAAAGAGACAACATCCAACATCATTGTCGCCCCATTATAAGCATGCAAGGTAGTTGTCACCTCAAATCGAAATGATAATATCTATGAAGATTACAATAAATGTGTTACTACACGTGGTTATACATATTCGTCATTACAAAATTTTGGGCCATTTTCACCTTAAAAAACGTTCAATGGATCCTTCTATTTTTAATATTCCATTAAAATCGTTGATTATGTGATTAGGATATTAAAATAGTTGATTATGTAATTAATCATATTATGGTTATGTGATTAATCATATTAACATTTGACATTACAAAGTTTTTTGGAATGACTAAAACAAGCTTTTCATAATGTGTATAACAACGCTTATCACAACTTATAAATACATTTATTTATGGACAAAATAATTTGCAAGGAAAATCTTTTGAAATGACTTAAAATAATTTGTAAGGAAAATCTTTTGAAATGACTTAAAATAATTTGTAAGGAAAATCTTTTGAAATGACTAAAATAAGGCTTTCATAACGTCTAAAACAACATTTATCACAACTTCTAAATATATGTATATGTATTTGTGGAGAAATATTTAAGATGATGCTAGGTTTTATGTCAAAATATATCTAATATATATCTCTATATAGATATATAACTTCTTTAATAAGGTATAATGAATAACAATAAGTATAAATTGTAGTAGTAATAATAGTAATAGTAAAATTTTAATGAGATATTGGTTGGTTAATTGGTGAAGTAAAATTTTGTCACGTCCTCACAAAGATTCAAAGCCTTCAACCATATGTTTGTATTATTCATATTATGACCATTATAATCATAGATGCACTCATTCTCCTACCTCTCCACAAGAGATCAATCAGGTTAGTGAAAGAAGGGTGTTATCCTAGCCTTCACCAAGGTTCAATTCTCACAAAAATAATTTCAACTTGCCTTTGTAAGTTTGACGAAAGGGTGCATAATTGGTCATCATTATAGTTGAATTATTTTGGGTGGAATGTACAGTTCATCATCATTGTCATTAAGTCAATTGGGGTGACCTCATGCCACAATGTATATTTAAATTAAAAGTAACATACACCTTTAGGTGATGGTTTCGTGTTTTTGGAATTTAGAATTCAGATGGCTCCTCTAAAAGCATCCTATATTCTAAACCTCCTAACCACTATCACCCATTATTTAATTACCCCTTAAGGACTCTTATCTTGTACCAACTACAACCCTTAACTCATATGACCCTTAAGGGCCCTTGCATGATGTTGATTTGCAAAATCGAAGAAATGGTAAACCCATGAATGCACTTAGATAAAAATATATACACTTCTTTTAAACTAGACCCGGGGCCTTGCAAACTACCACAAAAGAATTCCAAGGAGTCCGCGAAATAATACCCCTCGACAAGAGGTCAATCAGGTTAGTGAAAGAAGGGTGTTATCCTAGCCCTCACCAAGGTTTAATTCTCACAAAAATAATTTTAACTTGCCCTTGTAAGTTTGACCAAAGGCTGCATAATTGGTCATCATTGTAGTTGAATTATTTTGGGTGGAATGTACAGTTCATCATCACTGTCATTAAGTCAATTGGGGTGACCTCATGCCACAATGTATATTTAAATTAAAAACAACATACACCTTTAGGTGATGGCTTCGTGTTTTTGGAATTTAGAATTCAGATGGCTCCTCTAAAAGCATCCTATATTCTAAACCTCCTAACCACTATCACCCATTATTTAATTACCCCTTAAGCACTCTTATCTCGTACCCACTACACCCCTTAGCTCATATGACCCTTAAGGGCCCTTCCATGATGTTGATTTGCAAAATCGAAGAAATGGTAAACCCATGAACACACTTAGATAAACATATATACACTTCTTTTAAACTAGACCTAGGGACTTGCAAACTACCACAAAAGCATTCCAAGGAGTCCATGAAATAATACCCCTCCACAAGAGGTCAATCAGGCTAGTGAAAGAAGGGTGTTATCCTAGCCCTCGCCAAGGTTCAATTCTCACAAAAATAATTTCAACTTGCCCTTGTAAGTTTGACCAAAGGATGCATAATTGGTTATCATTGTAGTTGAATTATTTTGGGTGGAATGTACAGTTCATCATCATTTTCATTAAGTAAATTGGGGTGACTTCATGCCACAATGTATATTTAAATTAAAAACAACATACACCTTTAGGTGATGGCTTCGTGTTTTTGGAATTTAGAATTTAGATGGATCCTCTGAAAGCATCCTACATTCTAAACCTCCTAACCACTATCACCCATTATTTAATTACCCCTTAAGCACTCTTATCTCATACCCACTATGCCCCTTAACTCATATGACCCTTAAGGGCCCTTTCATGATGTTGATTTACAAAATTGAAGAAATGCTAAACCCATGAATGCACTTAGATAAAAATATATACACTTCTTTTAAACTAGACCTAGGGCCTTGCAAACTACCACAAAAGCATTCCAAGGAGTCCACGAAATAATACCCCTTCACAAGAGGTCAATCGGGTTAGTGAAAGAAGGGTGTTATCCTAGCCCTCACCAAGGTTCAATTCTCACAAAAATAATTTCAACTTGCTGATGCCGACACCCTCTACCGTAGATCGGAAGGCCATGTCAACGCAGGATCTTTCCTTTCACACGGCCCTAAGAACTCTAACGGTTCTTCTATTTCCCTATCGAGAAATCTTCACCCGCAACAATCCTCGTGGGATCCCCTCTTTGAACTTAGGATATTGGACTTTGCGACTTCGCGAGGTTAGTGGTCGAGCGTTGGACTCTCGAATCCCCGATTCCTGAAACAGTCAACGTTGACTCGTTTTATTCCTGTCGGGATTTTCCTTATCATGTTTTCGGCACTCGCGATGTCGAACAACTCGGTTCCCCGACTCCCGAAACAGTCAACGCTGACCCATTTTCTTCCTGTCAGGATTTTCCTTATCGCGATTTCAGCACTCGCGATGTCGAACAACTCGGTTCCCCGACTCCGATTTCGGCACACGCGAGTTTGACTTTTCAATGCTGCTTCACTTCATCGGCGTTTTGGGGTTCGCAATATCGCGAATCCTAATACATATGTTTTGGGACTTCTCGCTGCGAAACCCCAAAATAGCGTGCCACCTGTCTACTGACTGACTTCTCCGTGGCCCACACAATTCCACTTAGTTGTCGGGATATCGTGTTTCACGATTTCGCGATTCCCGTTGCAATGCTTACAAGACTTCAACCCACAAAACCCTGATATGGCCAATCACGTGTAAATCCGATGGCCCTTGTGGCTTGGATCTACGGTCCTGCCCCTCCTAAGCTTCGAACCTTTTGGGAATACTCACTGTATCTCCCCTGCTCCTTTGTGAGATCGAACAGCTCACAGAAATTCATGAATTCTCCTCGTAGAATTCTGATCGTCCGTCCTTCCTTGACAATTTATGCGAATGACTAAGTGTTCCTCTGCAGAACTCGTCCACCTGCAGCATAAACCTACAATTCTTCTTACAAAATTCCAGGCACAACTTCCCTATGTTGTCCTTCAACAGCTCTGAAGGCCTTATCCTTCATGAGCTTTTCCCAACTCTGAATCTTTCAGAAAACCTTGCACGCACTCCTTGCGGAAGGCATTCAACCACTTCTGAGTGTTGAATCCCTTCGACTCTGCGCACACCTACAACAACAGTCTCCCAATGCTTCACTCAGGTTCCCAACCCTGAGACTTCTCTTGGCTTGTGCACTCCTTGCATGGCTCCTGTGCCCAACTGCACCTCTAAGGAAATGAGAACAAAAGTAAAACTATCTGAGTCCTCTGTCAACACACTCCTTGCGAACAATTTGACTGCACTCCTTGCAGGAACTCTTTCTCAGATAGAGAAACAATTGAAACTCATTCCTTCTTCCTTCCAGACTTCAAACTTAAACATGAAATCATATACACAACATATAAAGAAAATGTATAACAGGAAGCAAACATTCATGAGCATATCATTCAACATCAATACACAGAGAACAAACACAAACCATGAATTTGAATCAAACTCTTTGTAATAATCCAAATATATGTACATGGGTTTTCTTACACATCTCTCTGGATGCTCTTGCTCCAAATGATTCAATCTTCCCTAATGTTACAATACACAATGAGGGTGTCTATATCCCATTTCCCTCTTGCACTCTCAAACTGTCTAATCTAGAATTAAATTCTATCTACCTACATTAACTACTTTAAATGCCTTCTATCTACTAAGGACGAGAGCGAATGGCTCAAGGTCCATTTACATTATACAAGTGTGTCTTCATTAAATTGCCACATTTATGTTCGTGCATCAAATCCAAGGGAAATTCAAAAATTGCGTTGGTGCTTCTCCAGTTGTCTTTTTCTTCCACGCTGGCTCGCTTGATGTTGGTGATGCTCCTGCATCACTTGCCCTTGTAAGTTTGACCAAAGGCTGCATAATTGGTCATCATTGTAGTTGAATTATTTTGGGTGGAATGTACAGTTCATCGTCATTGTCATTAAGTCAATTGGGGTGACCTCATGCCACAATGTATATTTAAATTAAAAACAACATACACCTTTAGGTGATGGCTTCATGTTTTTGGAATTTAGAATTCATATGGCTCCTTTGAAAGCATCCTATATTCTAAACCTCCTAACCACTATCACCCATTATTTAATTACCCCTTAAGCAATCTTATCTCATACCCACTACACCCCTTAACTCATATGACCCTTAAGGGCCCTTGCATGATGTTGATTTGCAAAATCGAAGAAATGGTAAACCCATGAATGCACTTAGATAAAAATATATACACTTCTTTTAAACTGGACCTGGGGCCTTGCAAACTACCACAAAAGCTTTCCAAGGAGTCCACAAAATAATATTTAAACAAATGTGGATTCATTCCTTTGTGTAACAATAGAAAAACTAGGTTATATATTTTATATTGTGTTAATACTACAATGTGCCTTTTTGGAAGAGGAAAGGCATGTTTTGGAGCAATGCAGGAGTGTATCTAACAATGATGATCCCAAGGGATGTTAACATCATCACCATTCATAGTTTCCAAAAGGGTGGGTGCAAGCTAATGTTGGTCTCTCATGACGTGTTAAATGGAATGAAACATGGAAAAACAATAATTTGTTAACTTTGAAGGATTATTTGAGGTACTTATACAATGAATTTAAATATCATGTAGAAATTGAATTAGCTTTCAGAGTATATAATTTTTATTCATATAATTTGTGAATAACTATGTGAAATTTGATTTTTTTTAATAGTAGTATGTTATTTTTCAAGAAAAATATAATGTATATTTTTATGTTAGTGCAAGTATTGAGTACCTTAACAGTGTAATTTTCTATTTTTTTTTTTTATATTGTAGAGAAACCAATGTTCCAGTCCGTGGTATTTTCTCAAAATTGATAATATTAATTTTGTGTTTTTTTTTTTTAAATTATGAAAGTCATTATATGCTTGAAATTACAACACCTTGCATTAGTGCAGGTTATGAAGGTCTTAACATCATAAAAATATATATGTTTTATTTTGAGATTGTAGATCTTAGCCTCTTCTAGTGCAGTGCATAACTTATTTTTAAAATTGTTAAGCTAATAAAAAGTTATTGCATAAATAAAATAGATGTGTATTTTAGGATTTCGATATATGTCAAGACAAAAATATATTAAAAATAATAAATAATATTTGTTTAATATATATATATATATATATATATATATATATATATATATATATATACATTTGAAATCTACATAATCGACTCTATATGTGTCTATAGTTTCATAGACAATAGATTTGTGTTCCCTGTAGAAAAATAACATAAAAAAATATAGATATTGAGAAGTATTCATAAAAAATGGAGGTTTTAATGTATTTCCAATCCAAACCACTAGCTTTGTCAATGTGAACCTAAATCCATTGCAGTCAATTGAACAAACACATACACTAGAGTTTTCCCTCCCTGAAAAAAAAATTGAAATGAAAATAACTTGCATGTGCTCTAGGAACACACACACATTCTAGGAATGAATTTGTATTATAGAGAGAATGTGTTCCCCTATTCCTAAATACATTTATCTCCCTCTCTCTTTCTCCCCCAATCCCCATCTCCCCCTCTCTCCTTCTCTTCCCCCTTGTATATCTCTTTCTCTTTCCTTCTC
>JZKD02S1104581.1:464947-495912 GCA_000966675.3 Picea glauca
CCACATGACTTTTGGTGCTTCATCTCCTAGGGTTAGGTTTTTGGATGTCTAGGACTTTTGGCATTCCCATTTATTGTAAAAGGGCCTTCAGAGCCTCATTGTAACCATCTTCTTGTGAATGCGAGTAGCTACCACATCTCTTCTTAGAGATACGTTGCCACCATTCTAGCGAGTCTTTCACTCTGTATTTTTACAGTCTTTGTACATTTCTTTCATTAATATAAATTGTGTATTACTGTATATTTGTGTTTATGGTTGCATCTCTGATACATTTCTGTTATATTATTGAACATCTGTGATATCTCTGTGCATTTCTTTATTATATCTCCGATCTCATTTCGTGCCGAAAATAATCCAGATCAGTGGTATCAGAGCATGCTGCTCTTGATTGTTTTTTTCAGTGCATGTCTCGAACAAGGTCCGAGTATAGCAAGTTGGGTCTCGATATTTTCTCTCTTAAAGAAAATCGCTTTCGCACACCCACGAAACCCTCAATGGTGGAAGAAAATAAAAACGATGGAGCAGACGATCCTATCAGTCTATTGCTTGAGCAAGCTCTCATGCGACAGAGGGACGAAATGATGGAGAATTTTTCCCACATCCTTCAACACCTACCGATAGCATCAGGTGCATATTCATCAACCAACCACTTTGGAGGCACCTCATTTTTCAAGGTACAGGTTAATTTTGATATTCTCGTATTTGAAGGTCAAATAGATGTAGATGCCCTAGATAAATGGTTAAATATGCTAGAAGGTTATTTCTCTGTTCATAATTTTTCCGACAAGGAAAAGATCACCTTCGCACTCCTTAAGGCTCTCACCCATGTCAAACATTGGTGGGAAACTTATTGGGAGTAGAGTTCCACAGAGGATTCTGGAATATATGGGGTCGAGCCCACTTGGGAATTTTTTGTGGATGCGGTAAAGGAACAGTACTACCCTGTTGGAAACTATGAGGACCAGTACATGAGATGGACCACACTATGGAAAGAGAACGGCCAATCAGTTCCGGAGTTCACCAATAACTTCCATACCTTGTGCACCAAGATGGGTATCAAAGACTCTAAATGACATTTGGTTTTGAAATACCGTGGGGCTCTACACAGATACATCCAAACTGAAATGGATTTCCTGGACATCTCATCACTCGGTTCTGCCTATCGATATGCTGTTAAAATTGAGTAGAAATTTAAGCACCAGAACAAACGGGAGTTCGGGTCTGCAAATCCACAACAACCAAAGTATGACAAAGATATCCCTAACAAACAGTCTCCTGAAAACCATTCCAAGCCATAGGAAAAGAAGGGTCACAGGAAGACAAAGAAGGACACCGAAAAATGGTGCGATTTCCACAAAATCCCCTGGCACAACACCGATGAATGTCGCTCAAAACAATCATTGGTGGCCGAGATCAAAGACAAGGAGTCAAACCCTAATTCAGAATCTGATTCTGAAAATACTGGTAAAAGACAGATCATCGACACATACCCCACTGCTATTGTCACAACCATAACAATTAAACCAGAAGAACCAATAGATCCAGAAGAGGGGGAGCACCTTTTTCATTCACAGATGTGGGTGAAGGGGACCCTGCTGCATTTTATTGTTGATAGCGGAAGACATAAGAACCTCATCTCAACAGAGGTCGTCAAACAGTTGGGATTGTCGACAACACCACACTCACAACCATACAACATTGGGTGGCTTCGCCAAGGACGAGATCTTCGTGTCAGCCAGCAGTGTCGATTTCCATACGACATCCAACCCTTCAAGGATGAGGTATTATGTGATGTTGTTCCATTGGATGTCTATGATGTTCTCTTGGGCCAGCCATATATGTGGAAATGCCATGCTATCTACGAGTCTCGACCCCGTAGTGTCATTATTACTCTGGGGGGTCATATCTACAGGATACCAGAGGTAGTTCCAACTACTGCCCCACCTAAACAGTTCTGCAAGGTAGTATCTCATTCTACAAAATTTATCTTCTCCACAATTTGTTCAAAGGGTGAACAGAAGGATATTACAGCCACCACAACTTTGGCCCAAGCACCTTCTATCCAACAGAAGAAGGTCGACAAGGTTGCAACAAAGCATGAAGATTCCTTATGCACACAGTCATCTAAAATAGCCAAACTGGTTAAAAAGGTCCAAACCTTCCAGCCAAAGGTTTGTGATAGCCTTCAACAAGCTAAGCAACACCACATCTCTAGCAAGGCAAGCAGATCACCAAGATTTAGATTCAGCAATCGCTTTTCCCTCTCCCACGAGAAGTCAACACAATGGAGACCATTGCTTCCTAAGGAGGGAGGATTGATCCAGGTGGATATCGGTGGTCACCCACCTTTTCCAAATGGATCAAAATGTCTTTCTGGCAATTTTGGCAATTTACTATTTTTAGCAGGTTTTAACTTTCGGGGCCATTTTGAGGGCCTAAATGAAGGTTTTTCTAGATATAGGTTCTCAATTATAGCTGAAGGAATAATTGAGCCCCCAAAATGAATATCCTCGACGATACCTTTCCAACGAGCTATCACACGCCTAAAACGGAGATCGTATGCAAAAGTTACGACCCCAGGAAGTTGATGCACCAACTTACCCAAACGGGGCCCACATGATTTTTGGCTCTTCATCTCCTAGTGTTAGGTTTTTGGATGTCTAGGAATTTTGTCATTCTTGTTTATTGTAAAAGGGCCTTCAGAGCCTCATTGTAACCATCTTCTTGTGAATGCAAGTAGCTGCCACATCTCTTCTCAGAGATACGCTGCCACCATTCTAGCAAGTCTTTCACTCTGTATTTTTACAGTCTCTGTACATTTATTTCATTAATAGAAATCATGTATTACTGTATATCTATGTTTATAGTTTCATCTCTGATACATTTCTATTATATTATTGAACATCTGCGATATCTTTGTGCATTTCTTTATTATATCTCCGATCTCATTTCGTGCCGAAAATAATCCGGATCAAATCATTCATTCAAATCTTGTTGTGTCTTGAAATAAATATTCCATGTGTCTTCTTCCTTGATTTATTCCTAGTGGTATCCCAATCTAATATCCAACATGGTGAAATATTTTTTGTGCTACAAGCGATCTACTAGATCATCAGTACTCGATAGAGGGTACTAATTTTTTAGTGTAAAATTATTCAATGCTCTTTTGTTGATACACATTATCCAAGCCCCATCCTTCTTTGATACAATTATGATATGTGAACTAGAAGGTGAGGTACTTGGTCAAATCACACCCTACTCCAAAATATGCCACAACTACTTCTTCACCTCATTTTCTTCTAGAATGAATTGTCTATAGAACCCAATATTCGATAATGGGGAGTATGGGAATAACTGTATTTCATGCTCCACTTCCCTCTTGGGTGGTATCCTTTTAGGCTCATGGAACACTCTTTTGTATTCCTATATTGATTCCTCTTAATGATGTTTCTAATATTTAGTACACACCTCCATGGATTATTTTACTCTTTTTTACTCATCCTTAGTCTAATATTCTCTTAAGAAAATTAAAAAATATTTCTTGCTCAAGAAATAATCAACTTCTTGTCTTGCTTGGAAATTAAGAGTGAAATATTTGAATTTCCTTTATGCACGTTGATGATGTAGGACTTCCCATCCTTTATTAGTTGGTATTACTTGTCTCTCAGTATCAATATTTCATGGCTCATATACATCTATAGGATTCCAAACAATACTCCACATATGCCAAGGGGTACTATGTCCAATTCCACTTCATCAATAAATTCAAAACTTACAACAAATTTAGTCCAGAATCGTTTCATTACCTTGATCTCTACATCTTTGTTTACCCATCCTAGTGGACATGGGATAGGATGATCATGAACCTCCAATCCAAGTTTTTCGACCAAATATTATTCTATGAGATTAGTTGAACCAAAGTCAAACGTGACATCTGTGTTGGTCTTCTACACTAGGATCTTGATACGCAAGTGTTTGATAATCTCCTTCTCTTCCTATTGTTGAAGGATAAGCTGATTCAACTCCTTCCGCACTAATGTTGAGACTGTCTTCTCATCCACATCGGATTTACCTTTAATCTAATTTCTTGAATCTGTGTCTAGAGGATTATTTTTCTTTCCATATTTCTTGTGGTTCTTCAGGTTCAACTTTGGATGTATTTTCCAAAACTTTCGCTTAGTGTGCACACCAATATTTCAATGGTTACAATGGTTTTTAGGATCCTTGTATTAATGTGTTATGGATTTCATATTCTTACCCTTTCCTAGTTTCCACTTCTTCTTCCCATCCTTGGAAGCTTCCTGGTTCTCTTTCTACTTGGAACCGCTTGGTTTCCCTTTCTCGTTGCCTAATATTTCTATATATTGTTCCTTTACACATTCCTCATCATCTATATGTGTCTTAAAAAGAATCAATTGCTTTAATAGATGGCTATGTAGACCCTCCGATACTTGAGGAGTACATATGGTCTCTTGGGAGAGATACCTAGTCAGATGGCCATATTTTTGAACTCAATGGTTTACTCAGGTACACTCTTTTGTTTCTACTACCTGAAGTACTGACACTGGATCCATAGGTCCTATACATACATGATAGGGTATAATTGGGACTTGATGAGGGTTTTGAATTCTCCATGATCCGACACTCTATACAACTCCACCTCGTGCCCGCGAGGTGCCAAATCTGCACATGCACAAAACAAACAACAACCGATCATATCAGTGTCTATACATCATACATATAAACTAATATATCCAAAATCTAACATAAAACAAAACATACAAGTACTCCACATACCTCGGTAATCAAAAACCTCCCCAGGAGACAATACCATGTCCAGGTTTTATACATATTATGGGCTTTGTCTAGGGATTAACATGTTTGTCCCCTTCGAAAAGGTGTTTTCCTCAACACTTGTCTAACCACAGATGCTTCTGCATGAAGAACTTATCTTCCCATGTTGCCTCTTCTACTAGTAGGTTCTTCCATTTGACAAGGTATTCTATAATTGCTTGATTTCTCAGCTGCTTAATTCTCATTTCAATGATCGTTTATGGCTCTAGTATGATTTTCCCTTCTTCATTGAGATCTGGTAAACTTGTTTGGAATGAGATCTTGTTTCCAATGACCTTATTTAAGAAAGAAACATGGAATACTGGATATGCACGTGAATATGGAGGCAACTCCAATTTGTAATCCATACTTCCAGTCCTTTGCAAAACCTTATAGGGGGCATAATAATTGGGTGCTAGTTTATTTTCCTTCTTTTATTTCTTTAAGGACATTTGTTTGTATGGTTGTAGCCTTAGAAATACCCAACCCCCAACCTCAAATTCCCTTTCCCTGTGATGTTGATCTACTTGTTGGTTCATCCTATTTTGTGCCATAACCAAGTTGTACTTCAACATTTTTAGGACCTCTTGTTGGTTCCCTATGTGGCCCTCCACTACTTGAACCTTTGTATTCCATTTCAAGGGTGATGTTATGGATGGAGGATGATATCCATAAAGTGCCAGAAATGGGGACAATTTTGATTAAGTATGGAAGGATGTGTTGTACCACCATTTTGCTAAGGGAAGCCACTTGACCCATTCTGTTTGTTTATCGAATGCAAAGCAACGAAGATATCCTTCTAGACATTTATTCACAATATCATTTTTCCCATCATATTGAGGGTGGTAAGATGAACTATGAGCCAATTGAGTACTAAAACAAGAAAATAATCCAGTCTAAAAATTTCTCGTAAAAAATGGGTCTCTATCACTTACAATAATCTTGGGGACTCCATGTAGTTTTTGAACTATTTCCATGAATGTTGTTTTTATTGTGCTTGATTTGAAAGGATGAGAAAGAGAGAAAAAATGAGCATACTTTTTTAGTCGATCCACTACTACCATGATGACAGACTTTCCTTCTGATTTTTGTAAACCTGTAATAAAATCCATGGAAATTTATTCCCAGCGTTGGCTTGGTATATCTAATGGTTGTAGGAGACTTGGAGTCTTAATTGTCTCTCCCTTATTCTATTGGCAGACCAAAAATTCTGAGACAAAATTTTGAACATCATTTTTAAGACCTTCCCAGAAAAAATCCCTCTTGACCATGTGGTATGTTTTCAAGAATCATGAATGTCCCCCTATAGGAGAAGTCTGCAATTCCATAAGGATATTCTGTTTGAGTTGGGAATTCTTACATAAGTATAGGTGATCATAATACCATATAAAATCATTCTTCCTTACAAAAAATTCTAATGAACTGTGGTCTTCATGTAGTTTTTGAATGATCTTGCATACCTCTTGATCTTGATTCCATTCTATCCTTGCTTCTTCCATGCAATCTGACAACAAACTAGAAATAACACATAATGAACCTTTTGTTTCTTCTTCTTTCCTAGAAAGGGAGTTTGGCAGAACATTATGTTTTCATTTTTTGTATATAATTTCAAAGTCATAACCCAACATATTTATAACCGATTTTCGTTTCTCTTCTGAAGATAATCATTGCTCCAAAAAGTACTTCAAACCATCGTGATCTGTTTTGACATTGAAGTGTCTTCCTATTAGGTAGGGGCACCATTTTTGAATTGGATGTATTATGGCCAACATTTCTTTTTCATAAATGTGTTTCAAAAAGTTTTTTCCTCTAATTTGTCTTGTTTTAAAGGCAATGGGCCTTCCTTCCTGCATTAAAACTACACCAATTCCAGGGCTCGAGGCATCACACTCCACAATAAATGTTTTTGTGAAGTCAAGTGTGGTCAATAGGGGAGTTGTACACATACACTCCTTAAGTTTTTCAAAAGATTTGGTTGCTTCTTCTTTCCAATAAAATGCTTCCTTATTTAATAATGTTGTTAGAGGTGTTTCTATTTGACCATAGTTCTTGAAAAACTTATGGTAATAACCTGTCAATCCTAAGAATCCTCTAAGTTTCTTCAAGGTTTTAGGAATTTTCCATTCCCTTATAGCTTTAATTTTGTTAGGGTCCACTTTTACACCTTCATGAGATACAATATAACCCTAATATTCCACTTCTTGAACCCTAAAGGAACAAATGGAAGGCTTTGCATAATGTTGTTGTTCTTCCAATTGTTTTAATATTTTGTCAACATGTTGTACATGCTCTTTCCAAGATTTTTTGTAGATTAGTATGTCATCAAAAAATACTAACACAAATTTTGTAAGGAAGGTCTTGAAAATAGAATTCATAAAGCTTTGAAATGTTGACGGTGCATAAGTTAGTCCAAATCGCATAACCAAAACTTCATCATGAACTTCATGTGTTCTAAAATCTGTTTTAGGAATGTCTTCCTATCTCATTTTAATTTGATGATATCCCAAATGAAGATCCAACTTAGTAAATAATTTTTCTCCATGTAATTCATCTAATAATTCATGAATGACGGGGATAGGAAACTTATCTTTGATGGTCATTTTTTTTAGGTTTCTATAATATGGACACATACGCCATCAAACATATTTTTTTGTAACCAACACCATTGGTGAAGAGAAAGAACTTTGGCTATGTTGAATGATGCCAACCTCTAACATTTCCTGGATCATGTGTTCAGTCACTCTTCTATGCATATGGATACCTGTAAGGCCTAATGTTAGGTAGTACACTTCCTAGCTGCAAATGAATAGAATGGTCATGGTCTTGGATAGGTAGAATACCCTTAGGCATTTCACAAAATACCTTGGAATGATAGTTGATAATTATTTTGAGATTTGATGGAGTTGGGGCTATAGATGTTTGAACATCAAGTGAGAACAATTGTGAAATTACACCCTGGTGTCCCTTTTTGAGTAATTTTTTCATGCTATTATTGATTATCACTTTATAGGGTTTCCCTTGGATTCCTCTAAGGAAAATATCATAAAAAGATTTTGAAAATCAAAGGCCAATGTTCCCAGTGATTGCAACCATTAGACCCCTAATACAATATCTGCACCCCCCATTTGGATGGAAATCATCGGGCTATACAGAAAATAATCCCCCATGTTGAGCTTAATACTATGTCATTTCCCTAAAAAATTTATGGTACCTCCATCTGCAATCATTACTAGAAACTCTAGTGCAGGATATACAAAAAAATTGAGATATTTTGCTAATTTTTAATTGATGAAATTATGGGTGCTACTTGAATCAATCAATACTATTACCTTTTTTATTTTTGATGTATCCTTGTATATTGAGGGTTTGTGGAGTAGTGATTCCAGAACAAATAATGACAATATATTGTTGGGGTAGTCTCTTCTAGATTTGGGTCTTGTGATGGTTACAATTCTTGATCTTCTTCTTCTTCACAATCTATGTAGAATAATTTATTCTCACCAAATTTATACCCCTTGCTGTACTTGTTGTCACAATTGAAACATAGTCTTTTTTCTCTTCTTTCATCCATTTGTTTAGGTATCAACCTTGTTCGTTTAGGTAAAATATCTTCTTCCTCCTCATAGTCTATGTAGAATAATTTCTTCTCGCCACATTTATGCCCTTTACTTACTTGCTATCACAATTTAAACATAGTCCCTTTTCTCTTATTTCATCCATTTGTTGAGGTGTCAACCTTGTTGGTTGAGATATGGTTTTCTTATGACTCGCAAAAGGATATCTTCCTCCAATTCTATACTTGTGTGTAGCCTTATTTTTGGCATGAATACGACGAGCATTTTGCATATCTTCCCTAATACTTGTAGGTTTTCTTAAGAAAAACTCATGCTTAATGTATTCTTTTAATCCACCCATGTAATATTCCAGCAAGTTTTCATCACTTAGGTTATCTACCCTTGTGGCCAGTACTAGGAATTTTGAATTGTATTCTTCAATATCACCTAACTGCTTGATTTTGGTCAATTGAATGAAGTAGTATTGTTCCCAAACTTTCCCATATTGTGATTCTAAGTCTCTTGTAAATAAACCTCAAGTGTAGTGATATAAAGGGGGTTTCTTTTTCACTATCCATTGATACCATTGATATGGTTTTTTCTCAAAGTTCAAGGTTTCTATGTGAATCCTTTTCTTATCATCCATAATATTATGTAGTTCAAAATATTGTTCTATTTGGTTCACCCAAGTAAATACCTCTGTACCATCAAACTTATTTAATTCAATTTTGGGAAACTTGAATTTAGTACCCCCACCAGAATTGACTCCATAATTAGAGTTAGATTCACTAAATGGCTTATTATTGGTAGTTTTTTCAAAATGAGTACTACCTTTATTTTCATGAGTACATTCCATTTTGATGTCTCCTTTAGGTAATCTCCCATCTATAGCTTGAGATATCAGGGAATACATATTTTGCATTTCCTTCATGGAGTTTTGTATTTCTTTTTTTATGTCATTCTTATTTTCTTCCATCTTATTTTCCATATCATCCATCTTGTTTTTAATACCCTCCATATTTCTTTCCATTACACACATCTTCCCTTCCATTACTTGAATTTTTATTTGTGAGTTTACCCAATTATTAGACTTTCACTCACATTCATAATGTGTTCCTCTAATTTGGACAACCTCTTCTATATGTCCTCATTTTCTTCTTGAATCATAGATGAGACTTTTGGAGGTTTAATAGGTGTTGTCACCTTTTTGGGACCAATATGGAGTAATAGTAATAATACTCCTTTATTCTATATATATCAGAAATTTCAAATCACCCGAAACAAATATTCCAAAAATAATTATGTCAATTGTAAGTTACGTACCTTTAAAAACCTTAATTTGGAGTTTCTCCTCTTGACTGACCTTTCTTCTAGTGTATCTCTAAAATTTTGGCCCTTCTGGGTCTAAATTTCTTTTCTATAGTTCTATGATATTTGAACCAGGGATGCTTTTAAGGATGGAAATTTATTTTAAAATGTAGAAACCTTGGCGAATCTTAGTAATCCTTCATATTCCAACTATAAATGTTTGGCAATATTTTTGTAAAAATATTCAAATTTATAAGGATTTTATATAGTTTGTATAAAATTTTGGTGATTTTTAAGGTAAAATAATTTTATCCTATAGAATTTGGGCGAATTATTTTTAGAATAGCGAATCTTTTTTGGGGAGAAACCTTGGAAAATTAGCCCACGAGGGAAATTTAGCCCCTAAAATCATCTCTCTGCAATGCCACAGGTCTGATCAAAATTGGATGTGCCAAGTGGAAGTTATGGTAACTTCCCCACACCTTTTGATTTTTGTCCTTTCCAGGAGAGAACACTTTTACAGCGTGCATCGTGCACAATAATTGATATAAAATTATGCAAATTGTACATGAAATACTATGTCCTATCCACTATTCAATGAAACTAGTCTCACTCAATTTGGATTCTATAGGAAAAAGTTATGGTTGTTGTACCTATAACACTTGTTTGATACTAGTCAATAGGACTAGTGAGATACCCTATCTTTTACAGGGTGTATATACAGAAGTAGGATGAACTAGACGATGAAGCTTTTATCATAGATACCATGATAAATTATATAAATATAATCCATATTTCATGGTTTGAAATTTTACAGAAAAATATTTATAGCGAAAATGCCATGATGAAAAAATCCAGGATGATTCTCAAACCCTGTCCTACACATGATATATCTCCGAAAGTGTAATGCCTAAGGAGATGAAATTTTAACCCCAATTACCTTGATCCATCTACTAAATATCCTCCAAGGGGTTTATTTTGAAATGTCTTAGAAAAAAATTTATAGCGAAAATTTCAAGATGTCTCAGATGTAGGAGCGAAACCCCAAGACCTCGAGCTCTTATACCAAATGTTATGAACCAATGCCTTAAAAATGATAAGAAATCAATAAAATTCAGTTCACATTGAGGGGGAAACCTTCTTTACAGTATCTAAACTTCATAACACAATATTATATGAGATAGTATGATCTTAATACTAGATCTCCTTGATATATATAGGAGAGAATGGGTTACAATTAAAATGAAAGGGTTCATAGAAAGGTTCTATCCGTCCTACTAGAAATGTAATAATTCAATATCTAGGGAATAATAAGGGGTTTTATATATATCATGGGGCTTTCTCTAGGGCTTAACAGTGTTTCCTTGACAATGGGCAGATTGCCTACTCAAAATGTTGGACAAAAGAAATTATGACATTGTTTATTTCTAGAAAATTTCAATAGAAAGACATCTAGTTGTTGCAATTGATGATTTAGTTTTAATGCATCGATATCACCTTTGTATGGTTTTTTTTCCACTTGTGCTTCCATACTGAATAAACACTATGAGGGTATTATTGTATTGGAACTCAACTACTCTTTCTAAGGTTCTTTCCGCTACTCCTTTTCCAGGTCTTCATTATCCCCCATTTTCATGTCTGATGCAAGAGCATCGCCAACATCAAGCGAGCCAGTGTGGAAGCAAAAGACAGCTGGACAAGCGCCAGCGCAATTTTTGAATTTCTCTTGGATTTGATGCACGAACATAAATGTGGCAATTTAATGAAGCAGACTTGTATAATGTAAATGGACCTTGAGCGATTTTCTCTCGTTCTTTGTAGGTAGAAGGCATTTAAAGTAGTTAATGCAGGTAGATAGAATTTAATTCTAGATTAGACAGTTTTAGAGTGCAAGAGGGAAATGGGATATAGACACCCTCATTGTGTATTGTAACATAATTAGAGGAAGAAGAGAAAGAGCATGCAGAAAGCTGTGTAAGAACACCAAGGTATAGAGATTTGGATTAATAGAAAGAGGTTGATTCAAATTCATGGTTTTCTGTCTGTTCTCTATGTATTGATGTTGAATGATATGCTCATGAATGTTTACTTCCTATTATACATTTTCTTTATATGCTGTGTATATGATTTCATGTTTGAAGTTGAAGTCTGAAGGGAAATAGGAATCAGTTTCAATTGTTTCTCTATCTGAGCAAGAGTTCCTACAAGGAGTACAGTTGAAGTGTCCGCAAGGAGTGCATTGACAAATAACTCAAGTAGTTTATCTTTTGTTCTCATTTCCACAAAGTGCAGTTGAGCACAGGAGCCGTGCAAGGAGTGCGTCGGCCAAGCTGAGCCTTAGAGTTGCGAACCTGAGTGAAGCATTTTGAGACTGCTGTTGTAGGTGTGTGCAGGGTCGAAGGAAATTCAACACTTGGAAGTGGTTGAATATCTGCTGCAAGGAGTGCGTGCAAGGTTTTGTGAAAGATTCAGAGTTGGGAAAGCTCAGGAGGTATAGAACCTTTGAGTAAGCGCCAAAGGGAAGCACAGGAAGCTTGTGCCGTGGAGTGTTTAGCAGGCATCGCAAGTTTGCGCACAAGTGGACAAGCTGGTGGAGGAACACTTGGTCATTCGCAGAAATCGCCAAAGGGAAGAGACAGACGGTCATAATTTCTCTAAGGAGAAATCGTGAAGTTTCTTGAGCCATCAGATCTCACAAAGTAGCAAGGGAGATACTGTGAGTATTCTCGAGAGGTTCAAAGCTTAGGAGGGGCAGGACCGTAGATCTGAGCCACAAGGGCCATCATATTTACACATCTATTTTCCATATCGGGGTTTCATGGGTGGAAGTCTTGTGAGCATTACAACGGGAATCGCGAATTCATGAAACATGAAATATCGACGACTAAGAGGATTGTGTGGGCCACAACAGGGTCAACAAGGTGGAAAGGTGGTGTGCCATTGACACAGAGTCAAACCCCGTTGATGTCATTTCAGAGTTTCGTGAAAAGTAAAGTTTCGGAAACACTGCATCAGGATTCGTGATATTGCGAACTCCGAAATGTCGATGATGTGGTGTTGAAAAGTCAAAGCTCGCGTGTATCGGAGTTTTGGCATATCGGGATTCGGGAGTCGGTGAAACAAGTCGTTTGATATCATGACCGCCGAATTCGCGACAGGAAAAGTCCCGATAGAGGAAAGAAAGGGTCAACGTTGACTGTTGTCGGACTTCGGGGATTCGAGAGTCTAGCACTCGACCACTAACCTCACGAAGTCCGATCTCCCTAGTGCAAAGAGGGGATCCCATGAGAGTTCTTGTGGGTTCATATTTCCTGACAGGGAAAAAGAAAAGTCATTTTGAGTTCTTCGGGCCATGGAAGAAGGAAATATCTTGTGAGCACTCAGACCTTCTGACCTGCAGGTTGAGAGGTTGCAGAGCGAGTGCGTTAGTTTGGTATCAGAGCACAGAAAGGTTCTTTTCTTTTTGTAGCAAAGAATAAGAAGAATTCACCATGCCGCCAAGGAGAAGGGATAGGAAAACACCTGATCCACAAGAGGAGAGGGAAATATCAAGAATAAGAGGCAGGCAAATGACAGATCCGGCTATGGAGAGAGAGATGCATGATCTACGAGCTAGACTTGAAGACATGGAGATAGCACAAAGATGCACAGTCAGTGCAGGGGATCTTAGTGATTCCGAAAGTGAAGTTGAGGTTGAACATGAAGAAGAAGTTGCATCCAAAGATGCATCAAACGAACATTTGATCAGAGCTATTTCTAGGATGGGTGCAAGAGAAAAGATGGAAATTCCAGTTTATGAGGGAAACTTGGATGCAGAGGAGCTTCTAGATTGAATTAGAGCTCTAGACACATACTTCAACTATGAAGATGTCGAAGAGGACAAGAAATTCAAGAATGTTGTTACAAGATTGAAGGGACATGCAACATTGTGGTGGGATGAACTACAAGCTGACAAATGCTGCAAAGGAAAGAAGAAGATCAAGAATTGGGATAGAATGATCGCGAAGATGAAGGTGAAATTCATCCCCAGAGATTACCAAATTACTCTGTTCAGGAGGATGTGAACCTGAGACAGAAGTAGATGACAGTAAAAGAATACACTGAGGAATTCTATAAACTAAACATCAGGGCAGGTCATCGAGAGAGCGATGATGAGAAAGTAGCCAGATATATGAATGGCTTGAGATATGATATCCAGGATGAGATGAGCATGGTAACCATTCAAATGGTGGAAGATGCTTATCAGATGGCTCTGAAAGCGGAAGAGAAACTGAGTCGAAAGTAGAGTCAAAGGGGCTGAGGCAGAAGTCAACCCAGGGGAAAATTAGTTGCCCATGATAAATATCAGAAGCCCAAGGAGGACTGGAAGAAACCTCAAACTCGAACTGAGAGAGGTGGAACCTCACAGTGAGGGAAATATGCTGAACAGAGAGGAAAACATACTGAGCAGAGAGGAGATTATGCTGACAATAACACTTTTCCTCGTACTAGAGGTAGAGGAAGAGGAAGAGGTGGAGCAATAACATGCTTCACATGTGGAAAGAATGGGCACAAGTCTTATGAGTGTCCAAATAAAAAGAAGGATATTGGAGAAGCTCACATCGTCGAAGCACAGAGGTGGGATGTTGAGGCAGAAGATGCTGAAGGCGGAAGATTGTTGATGATGCAAAAAGTCCTTTTGACACCAGAGAAGGAGGTGGAGATTTTAGTCCAAAGGACCAGACTTTTCAGGACTACTTGCAAGACCAAGGACAGGGTATGCAAGATGGTAGAGAAGATGGAGCTGGAGACGACTAATCATCCAAGCCCATACAGAGTTTTGTGGCTACAAAAAGGACACCAGGTAACTGTCGCTAAACAATGCTTGGTTGAATTTAAGATAGGAGGATATAATGATAAGATATTGTGTGATGTCATTCCTATGGATGTTTTTCATCTATTGCTGGGTAGACCATGGCAATATGACAGGAATGTGATTCATGATGGGAGAATGAACACATACACCTTGGAGAAGAATGGGAGGACACACATGTTGCTTCCAATCAAGGATGAGGAGGTGAAGCCGGAAGTAAGAAACACTATACTTCTCATGAGTGGGAAGGAACTTCTTACAGAGGTTAAGAAGAAGGAATAAACACAGTTCATTGTGGTCAGAAAACGGAGAATTTTTTTGACCAGCATAAGGTTGGATGATTTACCAAAAGAAGTTCAGGAACTCTTGGAAGAGTTCGCTGACATAGTAGTGGATGAATTGCCTCGTTTGTTGCCACCAATTAGAAGTGTGAGTCATCATATTGATCTCATACCAGGAGACAATTTTCCAAACAAAGATGCGTACAGATTGACGCTGCAAGAGAATGAAGAGGTTAAAAGACAATTCCAGGATTTATTGGACAAAGGTTTGGTCAGAGAAAGCTTGAGTCATGTGTTGTTCCAACAGTACTCAGTCCGAAGAAAGATGGAGGCTGGAGGATGTGTACTGACTCGAGGGAGATCAACAAGATAACCATCAGGTACAGATTTCCATTGCCAAGGATGGATGATCTGATGGATTTATTGAGTGGAGCAAAGTGTTTTTCAAAGATTGATTTAAAAAGAGGTTATCATCAGATCCACATGAGAGAGGGTGATGAATGGAAGACAACATTAAAAACCAACGAAGGGTTGTATGAATGTCTTGTTATGCCATTTGGCTTAACAAATGCGTCGAGTACCTTCATGAGGTTGATGAATGAAGTCCTGAGGGAGTTCATCGGGAAATTTGTTATTGCATATCTAGATGACATACTGGTTTACAGTAAAACAATGGCAGAGTATCTGAAGCATTTGGCTACAGTGATGCAGAGACTACAACAGGAGAAGTTGTTGATAAATATGAAGAAGTCCTCATTCATGAAGATAGAGCTCATTTAATTGGGTTTTTTTATTTTGGAAAATGAGTTGAGGATGGATCCAGATAAGGTGGAGGTAATCAAGAATTGGCCATCATCGAGGAATATATTTGAGGTGAGAAGTTTTCACGGATTGGCTAGTTTCTACCGAAAGTTCATTAGGAATTTTAGTGAAATCAGTGCAGCAATGATGGATACAGTGAAGAAAAGACACAAATCTTTTCACTGGACAGAGGAGGCTGAAAAGAGTTTCAACCTGTTGAAGAGGAAGATCACGGAACGACCAGTTTTGGTGTTGCTAGACTTCCAAAAGACATTTCAGGTGAAATGCGATGCAAGCGGGTTTGCAATCAGGGCAGTCTTGAGTCAGGAAGATAGGCAAATAGCGTACTTCAGCGAGAAGTTGAACAAAGTGAAAGTGAAATACTCCATATATGACAAGGAGTTTTATGCTATCATCTAGGCATTGAAAAAATGGAGACATTACTTGATCCCGAAGGAATTTTTCCTATACAGTGACAATCATGCACTGCAGTTTGTGACTCAACAGGAGAAGTTGAATCAGAAACATGTAAAATGGGTTGAGTATATGCAGAATTTCACTTTTGTTATTAAACATATTTCTGGAACTGCTAACAAAGTTATTGATGCTTTGAGCATGAAGTGTTTGTTGTTGCAGGAGTTCAAGGTCAAAATGTTGGGTTTTGATGATCTTAGGGACATGTACGCAAATGATCCAGATTTTAAGGAGGCGTATGAGAGAATCCAATTCTTAGAGATAGAAACTAGTGGTTAGAATACATGATCCAGGAAGGATTACTATTTAGAGGTAATCAACTGTGTATTCTGAAATGCTCCATGAGGGAGAATTTGCTGAAGGAGAAACACAGTGGAGGATTGGCAGGACACTTTGGTCATGAAAAGACGTTTGCAAAGTTGAATGAGTCATATTTTTGGCTGGGAATGCGGGAAGACATCAAGAGATTCGTAGACAGATGCAAAATCTGCCAACATTCAAAGGGAAGGAAGAAGAATGTGGGATTTTATCAACCATTTCCCATACTAGAGAGGCCGTGGGATGCAATTAGAATGGATTTTGTATTGGGGTTGCCAAGAACAAAAAGAGGTTGTGATTCAATATTTGTGGTGGTGGATAGATTTTCCAAGATGGCACACTTCATTCCATGTTAGAAAACCAGTGACACAACTCACATTGTGAATCTTTTTTTCAAATAAGTCATTCGACTTCACGATTTTCCAAGGAGTATAGTTTCGGATCGACATACAAAATTCATAGGGAAATTTTGGAGGACCTTATGGAAGAAGCTGGGAACTAACTTGTCATTTATTTCGGCTTATAATCCTCAAACGGATGGACAGACAGAGGTAGTAAATAGAAGTCTGGGAGACTTGTTGAGAAGCTTGGTGACAGAGCACCATAGCCAGTGGGACAACATATTACCATAGGAAGAGTTTGCGTATAATGACTCAGTTAACAGGAGCATAGGGCAGATTCCATTTCAGATTGTTTATGGCATGCAACAGAGAGGAATTTTTGAACTAAGAGATTTAGAACATACTGCAACTAGGAGTGCTAGTGCAGAAGAATTCACAGAGGCGATGAAGGAACTTCACAGCCGGGTGAAGGAGTGATTTCAAAATTCAAGCCAAGAGTATAAGCATAGAGCCAATCCACATAAGAGAAAACTTCAGTTTGAGGTTGGCGATTTGGTTCTATCACATTTCAGGAAAGAAAGGTTCCCGAGAGGAGCATATAATAAGCTGAAGATGAAGAAAATTGGGTCGTGTAGGGTCCTGAAGAAATTTTGGGTGAATTCTTATGAGATTGAATTACCCGATGGGATCAAAATTTCTCCGATATTCAATATCTCATATTTGTACCCATATAAAGCTAAGGAAACAGAGACTGGAAATGAGCAACCAGTGATCCAGTGGAAAAAGCAGATGCTAGTGGCAGAAAAGTCATAGATGGAGTGCATACTGGACAAAAGAGTGAGCAAAAAGACCAGGCAAAAGCAATACTTTGAGTATCTGGTCAAATGGAAGAACCATCCAGTTGAGGATGCCAGCTGGGAGACTGAAGCAGAGATCCATAAGCATGGACACACCATGCATGAGCTCATGGACAGGAGCCCATGAAAATTTTCCAGCGAGGGAGTATGATGCAGGAGCATTGCCAACATCAAGCGAGCCAGCGCGGAAGCAAAAGACAGCTGGACAAGTGCCAGTGCAATTTTTGAATTTCTCCTGGATTTGATGCGCAAACATAAATGTGGAAATTTAATGAAGCGAACTTGTATAATGTAAATGGACCTTGAGATATTTTCTCTCGTCCTTAGTAGGTAGAAGGCGTTTAAAGTAGTTAATGCAGGTAGATAGAATTTAATTCTAGATTAGACATTTTTAGAGCAGAAGAGGGAAACGGGATATAGACACCCTCATTGTGTATTGTAACATAATCAGAGGAATAAGAGAAAGAGAATGCAGAGAGCTGTGTAAGAACACCCATGTACAGAGATTTGGATTAATAGAAAGAGGTTGATTCAAATTCATGGTTTTGTGTTTGTTCTTTGTGTATTGATGCTGAATAATATGCTCATGAATGTTTGCTTCCTATTATACATTTTCTTTATATGTTGTGTATATTATTTCATGTTTGAAGTTGAAGTTTGAAGGGAAATAGGAATGAGTTTCAATTGTTTCTCTATCTGAGCAAGAGTTCCTGCAAGGAGTGCAGTTGAAGTGTCCACAAGGAGTGCGTTGACAAAGAACTCAGGTAGTTTAGCTTTTGTTCTCATTTCCACAAAGTGCAGTTGAGCACAGGAGTCGTGCAAGGAGTGCGTCGGCCAAGCTAAGCCTTAGGGTTGTGAACCTGAGTGAAGCATTTTGAGACTCCTGCTGCAGGTGTGCGCAGGTTCGAAGGAAATTCAACACTTGGAAGTGGTTGAATGTCTGCCGGAAAGAGTGCGTGCAAGGTTTTCTGAAAGATTCAAAGTTGGGAAATCTCAGGAGGTATAGAACCTTCGAGTAAGCACCAAAGGGAAGAACAGGAATCTTGTGCCATGGAGTGTTTAGCAGGCATCACAATTTTGCACACAGGTGGACAAGCTGGTGGAAGAACACTTGGTCATTCGTAGAAATCGCCAGAGGGAAGAGACGGACGGTCAGAATTTCTCTGAGGAGAAATCGTGAAGTTTCGTGACCTATCAAATCTCATGAAGGAGAAGGGGAGATATGGTGAGTATTCTTGATAGGTTCAAAGCTCAGGAGGGGCAGGACCATAGATCCAAGCCACAAGGGTCGTTGGATTTACACATGTATTTTCCATATCGGGGTTTCGTGGGTGGAAGTCCCATGAACATTGCAACGGGAATCGCGAGTGCACGAAACGCAAAATCCTGATGACTAAGAGGATTGTGTGGGCCACAACAGGGTCAGCAAGGTGGACAGGTGGTGTTCCATTGACACAGAGTCAAACCCCGTTGACGTTATTTCGAAGTTTCGTGAAAAGTAAAGTTCCAAAAACACTGCATCAGGATTCACGATATTGCGAACTCTGAAATGTCGATGATGCGGTGTTGAAAACTCAAATCTCACGTGTATCGGAGTTTCTACATATCGGGATTCGGGAGTTGGTGAAACAAGTCATTTGATATCGCGACTGCCAAATTCGCGACAGGAAAAGTCCTGATAGAGGAAAGAAAGGGTCTGCGTTGACTATTGTTGGACTTCGGGGATTCGAGAGTCCAACGCTCGACCACTGACCTCGCAAAGTCATGAATTCCGATCTCCCTAGTGCAAAGAGGGGATCGTGTGAGAGTTGTTGTGGGTGCAGATTTCCCGACAGGGAAATAGAAGAGCCGTTTTGAGTTCTTCGAGCCGTGGAAGAAGGAAAGATCTTGTGAGCACTCGGACCTTCCGACCTGCGGGTTGAGAGGTTGCGGAGCGAGTGCGTCAATGTTTGACCCAATATTTGATTTCGTGCTTCCAACTTCTCCAAATGGTTCAATATTACCTGATAGAGCCACCATGAGGAGGGAAATATTGTAATATATGTCAAAAAAATTCTCTTTCATGATTGGAAATATCTACTTTATTGGATCTCAAGGGTAGTTTTGAACAACCTTGTTTTCCATGGCCAACGTTCTATGAATTTATGCTTAAATTGATTCTTGGATACCTGCAGGTTTCAACAAATAGCACAATAAAACCTACTCTAATACCAATATGATGTATAAATTGTCATGAATATTCCACTAGATAGTTCGTCACAACAAATCTAACAAAATAATGAAATCTTTACTGTGAAGGTTAATTTCCTTTAGATCTCAGATTCTTTAATTATTGGTTTTCTACTTACAATGTAAGAAATATATCTTCTGTGAAAAAATATAATAGAAATAAATACCCAAGTCCCTTCCATAGATAAACAAAATATAGAACTTGGGAAACCGAATATGGGAGAAAACTTAGATAGAATTTGAGGTCGCTCTACTTTATTTTATTCAAATGCAAGTACAAATAAAGATGCACTCTCTATGGACTTTCCTTTGGAAATGTGGCTTGTATGGATAATATAACATACCCTTCCTCTCATATGCTCTCAAATTACCACTCCTAGGTTCTCTACTCAAATCTGGAACAAATACATTGCTAAAGAATTTAACCCCTTCTCCTCCTAGAGGCATGGTATTTAACATTGTCTGGTAGCTATCTAGGGATAGGATTTTGACTTCCTCAGCCCTCAACGGTGATAATATTTTAGACCTTATAGAATCTTCTTTAAATTCCGTATGTGGCTCTCCTAATATGCATGAGTAGTATAGGATAATGTGGCATCCATTAGTAGCATGGTGGTCAACTTACGAGAGACATGTCTTTCACATACGAACTCAGATTGACACAATGTTACCACTATTGGAAATATATTGATGTGTAAAATAGGATGAAGGTGTCCAAGATCAAGTTAGGAAATTTTTGACTCCAAAAAAGTTGGTTTGATGTCTCTAAATGGATCTAGAAGGTTTCAAACCCTAATTTCCAAACTAGGACCTACCATTAGAATTACTATGGAAGTCGATTCCTCCATTTATTTTCCACTTTAAAATAATGGAGATATATTAAAACTAATATAATGATCCAACATGGATCCAATAGTGGGGAAAAGAGAGAGAGATAGGGAATGGGGGAGAAGGGAATAATGGGGGATAGAGAGGGGGTGGGAAAGAGAGAGAGATAAAAGGGGAGAGAGAGATAGGGAAAGAGAGAGGGGGAAAGAGAGAGAGGGAGGGTGAGAAATATATAGTGGGAGGGAGGGTGAGAGAGAGATATTGTGTAAGGTCCCTCCAAGAAACTAAACTCAATCTAGTACTGCTTTTTTTAATTTTATATAATTAAACCAACTAACTTATAGTTATACATGTAAAATAATTTTAATTATTATTAAAAAATAAATGAAAACTTTAATATTTAATTCAAAAATGTGTAATTCAAAGAGTTGTTAAATTTATCATAAATATACTTGGACAAAACTTGGATTTTAAAATCAAGAGTAGAGGCAGAACATGAAAACTACAACTATTGTGACATTTGAGCAATCACTTAGCATGCATGAAAGCTAAAAACCATTGATGCATTTCATCAAAGACTTTTCATGCATGAAATCTACAACCATTGAGGAATTTAGTCAAACACTTTTCATGCATGCAATCTACAACCATCGAGACATTTATTCAAACAATTTGCCTACATGTAAGCTATAGGAATATTGTAAATTAGATAATATACATAAAAATAATCATAAATATATATGAAAAGATACACATAAATAATTATAAATAATGTTCACAAATAAATAATTATAAATTATTTCATTCAAAGAAATTTCATTGGTTGGTTACCTCTCTCATTTATTGGACAAATAACAAGTTTAAGTTTGAGATATCTCATGATTACAATTGTTACACAGTATATTGGGGTACTAGGATTTTTTTTTTTCAGTTCTCATTAAAAAATCAACCCTAATAATATCAATAAAACTAGTACATATGGTGTGAAATATTGACTTGAGAACTAAACATTTCTATGTTTCTTTTTACAATCCACACAACAACATAAATATTGGTTGCAAAATGTGAAATCAAATGGATAGATTTATGATTAATTTGAATATTTACTTATACACGCTCTATTAAGAATCATGGTAAATACATCCCATAAGAGATCTGGAAATATACACGTAAATAGTTATAAATAATTATTCAATATACACACTCTATTAAGAAATATAGTAAATGCATTCCATAAAACCTATGAAAAATACAGACATAATTGGAATGTCAAGAAATAACTTTAAATAGTTGTGAAATATACACACAAATAACTATAAATAATAATTAAATATACACATTCTATTAAGAAATGTGGTAAATGCATTCCATAGGAGCTCTCAAAATATACACAGATAATTATAATGTCCAGAAACAACTATAAATAGTTGTGAAAATATACATATAAATAATTCAAAATAATAATTA
This sequence comes from Picea glauca, assembly GCA_000966675.3. Lineage (NCBI taxonomy): Eukaryota > Viridiplantae > Streptophyta > Pinopsida > Pinales > Pinaceae > Picea > Picea glauca. The sequence continues at coordinate 487,091 of JZKD02S1104581.1, forward strand.
AATATAGACATTCTATTAAAAAATATAATAAATACATTCCATAAGAGATGCTACATAAGAACATATGATGGAGAAAGTCAATGTCCAAACATAGAGAATAATGGGTGATTGGATATAACTGTAAGTATTAAAATCTTAAAAAGGAATATCAATTTAAGAGTATGATATCTAAAATATATTTTCTCACAAATTTGGAAGTAGACTACAACAATAATTTTAACTGATTATGTAATTATGGAAAATAGTTATACCTAAGGGAAGATTACTATCTATTAAGGAAATTACATGAACTCAATAAATTAATAAATCCATTGTAAAATGGGTAAATTAATAAACTTCACAATTAATTTCATTATTCAAAAAACATGTTATGGAAAAAAAATATATGATAAGCATAATTACAAACATTTAAACAAAGATAGTGATATTTATCGAACCTTTTGGTAGGCCATCGTTTAAATTTCTCACCCCTAAAGAAATATGTAGAATGAGGAAAGAAATAGAAGAAGAGAGAAAATTCCATCTTCTTTTGCTTTATCCTTGCATAAAAATTACTTTTATATATGCCATATAGTTTTTTGGTTACCTGAAATGTTAGCTAAAATAAATACTACCTAATACTCAATAATTGACCACATATAATTAAATTGCAGAATTAAACATTTACCCAAAACCAATTGATTTTCTTCCTTTAGGAACTCCACTTACCAACTCAAGACCAATCATTTTACCACCCAAACTTATGGAGGGAGAAATTCTTCCCCCTAGAACCCCATAGTTGTAAGAGCTCACATAGAAATAAAAAGATAATAGGCTATTTAAGGAAGATGATCCCCTCTTCCTTCCAACACTACTCATATCTTACTCAACCAAGCCAAGCTACCTACAGATCTAATTATCTAATTCAGAGACTCTAGAATCATTTCAACAACATAGATCTAATTCAGAGCCAAGCTACCTACATATCTAATTCAGAGACTCCAGAATCATTTCAACAGCATCTGGTTACTCTCCAGGTCCCTCCCCCCATATCATGGGGATCCTTGTATATTTATAGGTTTTGAGAGAGGTGGCACCTTACCTCTCATGCAAAATTAGTTATTTTTATAAAATAAAATGATTTTTATTACTCTCCACCGCCCCTTCAAGTAGAAATATCGCATTTATTTATTTATTTTTAGACTCTCCACTGCCCCTTCATGTAGAAATCCAGCATTTTTTTTTAATTTTTAGCTAAATAATTAATTTTCTTAATATTTACCACCCCCATTTGTGATTTTTATATTATTTATTATTATTCATTTTCTTCAAATTAAATGTTTTTCCTTTTTATTAAAAAGATGAATTAAAGTTGAAAGCCCTGAAAAGTGGGTAAATTTGGAATTAGATTAATCTAAGGTTTAACCTAGGTTATATTACCTGGTTGATCTGTATCCATAAGTGGTGATTTTATGTTGGATAATAGGGATTCCACACCCCTATTATATACCTATCCAGACTTATAAGGACTCTACATCCTTTCCTTGTACCTAAGAATTCATGTATTAGTAGATTTTAGACTATGTGCCCTAATATGTTTCATAGATCCAAGACTCCACATATTGATCTTCCATGGGTTTAGGACTCTATGCCCTAAACTCCATGATTGATCATCTATTATGCTCGAAACTACACATTTCCCTTAAGGTACTAGTTGTGAGATGATACCCATGTAATGGTCTTGTTGGCAAGGTCTTGTTTCCCTAGACTTGGGCACATCATAAATGCATAGATTAATATCATCAGTTTAAAATTCATATTAAATTAACTTAATCACATTACTAAAATGTGTACATGACTTCCACAATCATTTCTGATCAACATCCTTGTTGGAAAGTAATTAATTTCCCTAGCAAATCTTATTCATTACAAGGCTAAGCATACATAATCATGAAAATCATGTAACATCACTATTTCATAATCAAATATTTGTTCCACACAATAATGATCATCCACGCCACAATCATATATCCTAATCTATGTAACTAACCAGATGTAGAGAAGAAACATACACATAACAAGTTCTTAATCAAATTCAATCTGAAACACATAATCATAGACATAAGCACACATAAGAAGATACATAATCATGCATATATATATATATATATATATATATATATATATATATATATATTGGTGTTTACAAGTCAACTGACCTAACCAAGTCCATAACATATAAGTCTGACATACATAATCCATCAAATATCACCCTCTTTGGGTGTCACAAAACTATACTAGTCAAGATGGGACATTACATATGCCCCCTCTTGGGATAAAATTGGCCCAAAGTTTAATTAAAAAAAAAGTAAATTACAAATGCATAGTAGATGCATCCTCCCAAGTTACAAAACTAGGACTATATAGGTTCCATTAGACCTTTACCTGTTCCACCATGAGATGATTGAGATGTTGAGTGTGATGGTCCAATATACAAATTGGATTTTCCTTTAGATCCCCCTTGTCGGTTACCTAGAAATGATGCAAATATAAACATGCGAACGATCATGAACATATTTACGGAATACTAAAACATGAAAGACATCATGCATAGGATGCATAACTGCAGGTAGAGAAATACGATATATCACAGGTCCAGTATTTTATAATATCTCAAAAGGCCCAACAAAAGTAGAAATTTTATATCCCTTTCCAAATCTAATGGATATTTTATGAGGTTTTACCAGAAAAAAGATGAATCCCCCCTCTTCAAAAATATGTTCCATTATATGCATATCATCATATCTCTTTTGTCTATCATGTCCCTCCTTCAATATTTTCCTTATATGAGACACCTATTCTTCCATTTATGGAATCATACCAGGTCCTAAAAAGATTCGATCTTCCAGTCTACCCCAACTTAGGGGTGTTCTACAAGGTATTCCATATAACAACTCATAAGGTTCCATACGAGGTGTTAGGGAACTAACCTACCTAACCCCTCAAGTGGGTAGAATAACATATTTCCATGTAGTAAAGGTCAATATTAATAAGGCCTAGAAATAAGGAGGAATAATTCAATTGTAAGAAGGCCTAATAGAAGCTTCCGCTTCTAGAAGGATCTTCCTCTAGATTGTTCTTTTGGATATATAGTTTTAGTATAAATAAGAATAGAGGGTATGAGAATTTTTTTCTTGGAAAATTATTGTAATAGATCTCTTCTCTTCTAGAGGTTTCCCCCTCGAAGAGCAAAGTGAACATTGTTTCCTATCAAGAAAGGTACAATTTTGGTGTTGTGGTTCCATATAATTTGTTGTTCCGCTGTTATCTCTGCAATATTTATGTATTTGTTTTCTATATCGGTATTATTCTCTTCATTATTTCTCTATTCTACTAATATAATAGATTTGGTTGCTTACACTCGGAGAGTGATGATAACTGTTATTGTAAGAAGATTCCGCTACAGGAATATATTCTTCCCACTTGATTTGTTGATCCTTCACTATTGGAAAAGCATTTTGGAAATAATATACATAAAAATACTAAGTGTAGAATATGTGTGAAGAAGAAGAAGGAATAATTGGGAGTGTACAATTGAGGCAAAATGAGGAGTATATTGCGCAGTGAGAAGAATAAAGAAGATGAGAAAAATAAGAAGAATAAGGCAGAGGAATAAAATCAGATAATAAAGCAAGAGAAGAAAATGAGTGAAAAGGAAGGATGACTACTCGACGTGCTAAATATAGAAGGATGCGCAAAAGCAAGAAGAACAATAGTCATAATGAAAAGGTAGCATGCAGATGGAAATGCAGGTGAAAGAAGCCTGAATATCAAGTTAAATTGAGTTATCATGTATTGTAATAGGGTTTTAAGCCCTATAATTTGTGTATAAATATGTAATGGGTTGGGAATATAGGGGTTCATATAGGTTATTCTTAGTTCCTCATTATGGGTTCTTCTAGAGAGGTATTGTGGAGCATGTTCCAAGTTGTCGATATTTCTCGTCAGTGGGAAGAGTGAAAGGACATGCTGAGAAGGAGAGAGTCTATGTCTGAATGCTAAGGAGAAGATGTAGAGAGAGAGAGAGAGAGAGTATTGCACTATAGAATGATTAGGCTATGAGAAGGAAAGGATAACCATGATATATCTTTGTAAGAATAGTGCACAAGCCTGATACAATTACCCAAAGGAATAATAAAGAAGCTAGTTGTTGTGGACCTAGACCAGAGTTGGTTGAACCACATTAACTATTGTGTCGAATGTCTTTTGTGTGATTGTTCATGGATTCTTTCTGGATGCATATTAGAATAGATTTTTCTTATGTGTAATCATTGCACGATAGTTACGAATGTTACATAAATGAGTTTATGTTTTAATATGGAATATAATGGTAATATGAATATGAAATCACTATGTAGCTAATGAATAGCAAAGATAGAACAATGCACACATAACCAATAAGTAAGAATGAATAAAATCATAACTTCCCATTCCCTCACTACTGTAGAAAATTGGTTCCTACAACCCCAATAGATAGTGTTGGAGTCGTCCCTGTTTTTTCACCTCGCGCAATTTCCAACATTTGATACTTGAGATCTAAAGTTGTTTTTCTTTTCCTTCCGAAACCATAAGACTCTGAACTCTTGTCGCCTGAATAGCAATGTTTTTTCACTTTCAAAAGAAATGATCCATTTTTCACAAGTATGTTTCCATTTTTGTTTTATTTTGGAATATCGCAAGTCGGATATCGCAAATCGGACACTTTAATTTTTGAATTCGCAAGTCCCGAGTCGCGAAACTGCAAACTTGTTTTTCAATTTTTCACCCAAAGAATTGACTATGGTAAAACCATTAACCCTTGATTAGACATCGTCGGGATTTCACGCCTCGGCATTCGTCGAACCCAAGTTTGGGTTCTTACAGCCCCAATAGTCGAGAACACGATAACTTTTGTGAGAACCTTGGTCGATAACTAAAGGTAAAAAACTAACCATGGTTAGTGTTGGTTCTCGGCACATCGCCACTCGATACTTTCTTTCATGAAGTTAAAGTGTCCAAAACTTCGATTTACGAAATTGCGACATGATTATGGAAAGATTGATTAGTAGCCTAATCTAAGATTTACTTCTCTTAATTCGAGCTTTAATTATCGCCACATCGCGATATTGCGACTCGACATATCATTTTCCCAAAGGTCTGTCCTCGAATTCCCGAGTCGTGATATGGCGAGTAAATTAATTATGTAATTAAGGATGCGCCAAATCACGATTACCATTGATTACATTAAAATCGACACTCACAGTCTCACGAGTTAAAGGGTCAAAATATGAAAAGGAAGTTCACGATGCAGCGAAAGGCGAGAAAATTATTTTAGTCGTTAAGTTTTGTAATTTTAAATTAAAAAAATTATGTCCCGTGCATCAAGGTTGGCACATTTCATGAGGTACTTACTTACTCTCCATAACTCGATTGCCTGTCAAGCCTCCAAACATTGATGACATTAATGAGAAATTAGGGTAAATCCATGAGTAAATAAGATCAGATTTATTCAATAAATGTGGTTTTATTCACGATTTGACAGACTTATTTCAAAGGTACAGGATTTTCAAATATATAAAAAAGTTGTGTTCTATTTTAAAAAATTTCTCTTAAGCGCATAGAGCTCACTTTGCTCCGAAGAAACTCATTTCTGCATGTATACACAGGTCTATCACAAAAGAGCAAAAAAGAAAGCTTTAGCTATGGCGCCAAGGAGAGCAACGAAAGCAAATGTCGAGGTTGCAGCACAGGGTCCAGACAACGTCTTAGATACTTCACCTCGAACGGGTGGCTCAGTACCCACCTGGTCATTTATTTCATACATTCTACAATCCAAGCTGGTAAACTATTCAGACTCTAATGATGACGACAGTAATATTGTGAAGGACGACCTGAACACTAAGTATAAGACAATTGTTCAGTCAGGAATGCACCTAGTTGCGACCAGACCTCGGTTGCTTCCATACTACGATATGATCCGATGGGCATTGGATCACATCGGCCTGCCCTCAAGAACTATCGTAAATGACCGACAGGCCATGGTCAGGACTTTTAGGCTTGAGCATATCCAATCTATGTATAAACTCCCAGCAACTTCTGAGTACACATATGGAAAAGAATTCTTGGAGGACTTCAAAAAGAAGTAATGTGAGGAATATGATAAAACCATCACTGGCTTGATAAAAGACTGGGTTTCGCGTTTTGCAACGTTCAGAGTGAACGATAAGGGTGTATATTCGATTTCTTCATTAGAGCCACAGTATATGTATGTGGCGATGATGACTTGTCGTCTTTTCGAATGGGAGGATACCGCACATTTTTACATCCAGTGGGTACCTCTCATATTTCGGGTAGCGGAAGGTTGCTCATTTAATTGGGCTAAAATGCTCTCTAACAGTTTGTTCAACAGAATTACAGATTACTGAGAGAAAAAAGCAGCCGGGAGACCATCCAGATTCTTCATGTCCGCGTATATCATGGACGCAATATGCTCCATGACGCCTTTTCCTTTGATGAATTGGGCTTGGAGTCCAACCTAGGAAAAAACTGTGCATGAGTACCATGACAAGCTGTGGGAAAATAATGCAAATGAGTTTATTTATGATATTTTCAACTGGGTGATGGTGCCCCTGCACGTCGCCATTTTTGGTCTTTCGCCACCTTGCATCTCTGATAGCATTGCTGCGAATTTGAGCCATATCGCATACTGGTGCGTTGAAGAAGAGTTCTCCTATTTTAGAGTTTTTGGAGCAGCTGTCCCTCCTCTGGCGCTACCGCTTTTCATCCCCGATAAGTTGGACTGTCGTGAGATTGCACGACAAATAGTAATTGGGGGAGTAAGCAAAGAGCTCAAAGCTTAATTCCTATTCCTTATTAGATTTCGGACATGCTAAGGCTGAAGCTGCAACCTTAGAAGATTTGAGCCTAGTCTCTATCGAGTACAAAAAGCATGATCCGCAGAGAATTGTAAGCACCCATTTGGGGAATTGTAGATTAAAGAGGTTTGAACATGAATGTTCTCCCTCGGATGATGTTTTCTGAGGGGCGAGGTCCTATTCAGAAGTCTAATTTCGAATCAAATCCCTAGCACCTGAAGATAGGGCCTCTGTTTTAAAATTTCAGGAACATAGGAAAAGATGTCTCCCCGTGGTGCTGGGGGGCTTGGGACTTTCCAAGGAAAAAGAAAAGGAGGCCGAAAGTTCTACGGGGAAAACTTCTAGTCCCGAAAAACGTCAGGAAGGGGAGCAGGAGCAGAATCCTAAATAGGGGAAAAGTCCCGAGTAGGAGAATAATCCTGAACAGAACAAGAGTCCCAAACAGGGGAAGAGTCTCGAGCAGGAGAAGAATCCAGTGCAAGAGAAGAATCCCGAGCAGGAGAAGAATCCTGAGCAAGAGAAGAATCCAGAGCCAGGGACAGAGACAAAGACCTCCAATCCTCCGAAAGAGCAGGACTCACTCATCACGCCACGAAAGGCGGTGAAGCAGATCAAACAGCCCATCACCTCTGTCACACCCTTGCAGTCGGCTCAGGGAGACATCAGCGAGGGATGGATATTTGGTGAAGAGATAAGACCTATAAGGGCAGAGGAACTCCCTCCTAATGAATTCTTTTTTGAGAAAAAGAGGAAAGTGGTAGTGAAGCGAGAATTTTATGAAGAGGGATAGTCCACTGTTAAAAAATTCAAAGTGATGACTGATGGGATGAATAAAAGGAAAGATGAATTTTCCACTGAGATTGCAGGAACCCTAGGAGCGTATGCGATGACAAATAAATTCTCGGTTGAAATGTTAAAAAAGCAGCTCAAATCAAAGAACCGCCTGATCAAGACTCTTTAGGCTAGAGTGGCTTCGACAACAGAAAGCGCTAAGAGTCAAGCAAGAGGAGAAATAGAGCTGGCCCGATTGCCCGATAAGAAAGAAATTGAAGTCCTCAAGACCAAGCTGGAACAAGCAAGTTCTACGATTCGAGATGGTCGGGTACAATCGGTCCAGTAGAGGGATACGATCACACAGCTGCAGGCTCAGTTGGAGGTCATAGAAAGCAAGGCAATTGACATCGAGATCATTAAATCTCGAGCAACCGATATTCGAAGCAGGATCTCCTCTGCTCAACAGAGCCTGATAAAAAAAGTAGGAGAGATTCGAGAAGACTTCTTGTTAATACATCGAATCTATGAGAATCTGATTAACAAAGAAAGAAACGCAGAAGCTGCTCGGATCTCTTTTCAAGAGGCAGTGATAGCGACTAACAACAGGTTTTCAGGGTTTCCCGGGCTCACCATTGCCGAACAAACTAGGGGTAATATCTTGTTAAAGAATTGGGAACATGATATTTGATCCATGTGGATATTGGTGGCCACCCACCTTTTCCGACTGGCTCAAAACAGTTTTCTGGCAATTTTGGCAATTTACTATTTTTAGCAGGTTTAACTTTCGGGGCCATTTTGAGGGCCTAAATGAAGGTTTTTGGAGATTGAGGTGCTCAATGATATCCAAAGGCATGATTGAGCCCCCAAAATGAATCTCCTCGACGATACCTTTCCAACGAGCTATTACACGCCTAAAACGGAGATCGTATGCAAAAGTTACGACACCAGGAAGTTGATGTACTAACTTACCCAAACGGGGCCCACATGACTTTTGACGCTTCATCTCCTAGGGTTAGGTTTTTGGATGTCTATGACTTTTTGCATTCTCGTCTATTGTAAAAAGGCCTCTAGAGCCTCATTGTAATCATCTTCTGATGGATGGGAGTAGCAGACACATCTCTTCTCAGAGATAAGCTACCAGCGCCTTAGCTAGTT
>JZKD02S1104581.1:507271-531332 GCA_000966675.3 Picea glauca
TTTTGGCCCTTCTGGAGTGCTGTGAAATTAATTCAGTGCCATGAATGACTTCATTGCTGTTTTGATGATGCAGAGTTCTTGTCACCATGTGCAGACGAAATTTCAGTGATAACAGGGTTAAAGAAGAGAAAAGTATGACGAATATAATTGTGAAGTGTGCCAATATACTTCATTAAAGTTTCATAAGAATCCAAAGGAATGTTCAATGCAAGATCTTTCTTCCTAAATTCTTCTGTGGAACTTTGTACAGTTTGACCTTTACTCTGCCTCAAAATTTCCAATTCCATCATCGCTTTATGTAAATACGCTAATGGATAGAACTTCTTCCTTATCTATGATTTAAATTCTGACCATGAGGAAAATAGGTTACCAAACTTAATTATGTCTTGTAGCTTTCTCTCCCACCATACGAGAGTAGTGCCTTCCAATTGAAGAGAATTCAGTTGCACTCTAACTTCCTCTTCATCAATATGTTGAACACGACAATATACTTCAACCTGTCAGATACAATTATCTAGCTTTTACAATTATCTAGCTTTTCAGGATTAGCATCTCCATTAAACATAGGTAAAACAAAATTTACATCAAGCTTTAATAATGGTTTCTTAAAAGAGGCTTTATGGCTAGAATGATGAGAATGATGTGAATGCTCAGAGGAAGAAGAACTAGAACTTGAAGGCGAAGATGGAGGCTCAGGAGGATCTCCACCAGCCCCTTGGTTTACTGAAGCATCATCATCTAGTGGTGCTTCCTTTTTCTTCCCTTTCTTCTTCATCCTCTTCTTGTAATCTCCATACATTCATTCGACCATTTCTGACATGTGATAAAAGACCATGTGAAATGTTTTCTCCTGTTCATCACACTTGTCCTCTTCTGCCATCTTCTTCCTTCGAGATGCACGACCAACTTCGAGATTGAAAGTATTAATAGTTCCTTCACCTTGCTTACGCTTGGCCTAGTAAGAATTCATACTCAAAAATTCAAGTAAAAGACAATTGCTCTGATACCAACATGATCCTAGATCTTTTCGTCAGGTGACTTATTAAAGAATTGTATTAAATGATCATAAACTAAAGTAGACCATAAAGAAGGTGTTGGAGCCGCCCTTGTTTTTTCACCTCGCGCAATTTTTCAATGTTTGATACTTGAGATCTAAGGTTGTTTTTCTTCTCCTTCCGAACTCATAAAAATCTCAAATCTTGTCGCATGAATAGAAATGCGTTTTCGTTTTCAGAAAAGGTCCATTTTTCGCAAGAGTGTTTGCTCTCTTGTTTTATTTCGGGATATCGCCAGTCAAACACTTTAAATATTTGAATTCACAAGTCCCGAGTCACGAAACTGCGAACTCGTTCTTTCAATCTTTCACCCAAGGCATTGACTATGGTAAACCCTTTAACCCTTGATTAGACATTGTCGGAGTTTCGCGCCTCGACATTCATCGACCCTGATTTTTTGTTTTTACAACCCCGAGAGCTGAGAACGCGATAAATTTTTTGATAACCTTAGTCAAGAAACAAGGTTAAAAAACTAACCACGGTTAAACTTGGTTCTCGGCACATCGTCGCTCAGCTTTTTCTCTCATAAAGGTAAGGTGTCCAAAACTCTGATTCGCGAAGTTGCGACATAATTATAGCGAGATTAGTTAGTCCCCTAATCTAAGATTTCCTTCTCTTAATTCAAGCCTTAATCGTCGCCACATCGCGATATCGCGACTCGGCATATATTTCTCCCCAAAGTCTATCCTCGAATTCCCGAGTCGTGATGTTGCGAATAATTTAATGATGTAATTAAGGACGCGCCAAATCATGATTACCATTGATTACATTAAGATCGGCCCTCGCAGTATCACGAGTTAAAGGGTCAAAACGCGAAAACGAAGTTCACGATGCAACGAAAGGCGAGGAAGTTTTTTAAGTCAATAAGATTTGTAATACTTTAAAATTAAATGGAATACGTTCCGCGCTTCAAGGTTGGCACACTTCACGAGGTTTTTATTTATTTACTCTCCATAACCCGAGTACCTGTCAAGCCGCCCAATATTCATGACATTAATGAGAAATTATGGTAAATCCACGAAGAAAATAAGATCGGATTTTTTCAATAAATTTGGTTTTATTCGTGATTTGACAGATTTATGTCAAAGGTACATGATTTTCAAATATATACGAGATTTCATTTTATTTTTTAAACATTTCTTATTAACTCATAGAGCTCGCCTTTCACCGAGGATACTCATTTCCGCATGTATACACAAGTTTACTGCAGAAGAGAAAAACAACAAGCTTCAGCTATGGCACCAAGGAGAGCGGCGAAAGCAAACATCGAGGTTGCGGCACAGGGTCTGGACAATGTCTCAGATACTTCACCCCGGACGAGCGGCTCAGTATCCACCTGGTCGTCTATTTCATATGTCCTCCAATCCGAGTTGGTAAACTGTTCAGACTCTGATGACTATACCTATGATATTGTGAAGGATGACCTGAACACTAAGTACAAGACGATTGTTCAGTTGGGAATGCACCTGGTTGCCACCAGACCTCGGTTGCTCCCATACTACGACAAGATCCGATGGGAATTGGATCACGTCGACCTGCCTTCCAGAACTATCTTGAACGATCGACAAGCCATGATTGGGACTTTTAGGCCCGAACATATCCAGTCTATGTATAATCTCCCGCCAACCTATAAACACACATATGGCAAAGAATTCCTAGCGGATTTCAAAAAGAAGGAGTGCGAAGAATTTGACAAAACCTTGCCAGGCTTGATAAAGGATTGGGTGTCTCGTTCCTCGACATTCAGAGTGAACGACAAGGGTGTGTATTCGATTTCTTCGTTGGATCCAAACTATATGTATGTGGCGATGATGACTTGTCGGCTTTTCGGCTGGGAGGATACCGCGCATTTTTACGTCTAGTGGATACCTCTCATCTATCGGGTAGCAGAAGGTTCCTCCTTCAATTGGGAAAAAATACTCTCTGATAGTTTGTCCAATAGGATCACCAAGTACCGGGAGCAAAAAGAAGCCGGAAAACCATCCAGATTCTTCATGTCCGCGTATGTCATGGACGCAATATGCTCCATGATGCCTTTTCCTTTAATGAATTGGGCTTGGAGCCCAACCCATGAGAAGACTGTACATGAGTACCACGATAAGTTGTGGGAAAATAATGCAAATAAGTTTATTTATGAGATTTTCAATTGGGTGATGGTGCCCCTGCACGTCACCATTTTTGGTCTTACACCACCCCGCATCTCTGATAGCATTGCTGCGAATTTGAGCCATATCGTAGACTGGTATGTAGAGGAAGAATTCTCCTATTTGAGAGTTTTCGGAGCCGCTGTTCCTCCTTTGGCGCTCCCGCAATTCATTCCCGACAAGCTAGCCTGTCGCGAGATTGCTCGGCAAACAGTAATCGGTGGAGTGAGCAAAGAGCTCAAAGCGTCGGCCAAGAAGGTATGGCCATTTTTCCCTGTTCGGATGAATTCATATTCATTATTAGATTTTGGACATGCTAAATCCGAGGCTGCAGCCATTGAAGACTTGAGCCTAGTCTCTATCGAGTACAAGAAGCATGATCCTCAGGGGATCATAAGCACTCATTTGGGAAATTGCAGATTAAAGAGGTTCGAACATGAATATTCACCCTCGAATGATGTTTTCCGAGCGGCAAGGTCCTATTCAGAAGTGCAATTTCGAATCAAATCTCTGGCACCCGAAGACAGGGCTTCTGTTCTAAAATTTCAGGGACATAGGAGAAGATGCCTTCCCGTTGTGTTGGGAGGTTTGGGACTTTCTAAGGATAAAGAAAAGGACGCTATAAGTTCTGCGGGGCAGACTTCTAATCCCGAAAAATGTCAGGAAGGGAAGTAGGAACAGAGTCCCGAGCAAGAGAAGAGTCCTGACAGGAGAAGAATCCAGAAAAGAAGAAGAGTCCTAAGCGAGAGGAGAATCCCAAAACAAAAAAAGAGATTACTGACCCTCCCCCCGAAAGAGCAAGATCCATTCAACACACCAGGGAAGGCTGCGAAACAGATCGGGCAACCCATCACCTCTGTCACACCCTTGCAGTCGGCACAGGGAGGCGTTAGGGAAGGATGGATATTTAGAGAAGAACTGATACCTATAAGGGCAGAGGAACTCCCTCCTAATGAATTCTTCTTTGACAAAAAGAGGAAAGCTGTGGTGAAATGAGAATTTTATCAAGAGGGAGAGTCCACTGCTAAAAAATTCAAAGTGATGACCGATGGGATGAATAAAAGGAAAGATGAATTTGCCACGGAAATTGCAGGAACGTTGGGAGCATATGCGACGACAAATCGATTCTCAGTCGAAATGTTAAAGAAGTAGCTCAAAGAAAAAAATCGATTGATCAAGACTCTTGAGGCCAGGGTGGCTTCGGCAGCAGAAAGCGCTAAGAGTCAAGCAAGCGGAGAAATTGAGTTGGCCCGATTGGCTGAGAAGAAAGAAATTGAAGTCCTCAAGACCAAGCTGGAACAAGCAAATTCTACAATCCGAGATGGTCGGGTCCAATCGAACCAGTAGAGGGATACGATTACATAGCTGCAGACTCAGTTGGAGGTCACAGAAAGCTAGGCGGTTGACATCGAGATCGTTAAATCTCGAGCAACTGATATTCGGAGCAGGATCTCCTCTTCTCAACAGAGCCTGCTAAACAAAGTAGGAGAGATTCGAGAAGACTGCTTGTTAATACATCGGATCTCTGAGAATCTGATTAACAAAGAAAGAAATGCAGAAGCTGCTCGGATCGCTTTTCAAGAGGCAGTGATAGCGACTAACAACAGGTTTTCAGGAACTCCCGGGCTCACCATTGACGAAAAAACTAGGGGTAATATCTTGTTAAAGAATTGGGAACATGATATTACTTTAAGCAAGGAGCAGGCTCAAAAGGTGACAAATTCATTTGAAGCCGCCTGCAATGCCTTAAATGGTGAGCTGTTAGGGATGGAGATTGGAGGCAACACAGAGGCACTGAGACAGATGAATATAGATCGGATTTCTCTCGACATGAAGGAGAAGAATGAGAGGAATTCGGCAGAAATCTCTAGGATGGACAGGGTGGACCCGGCTCAAATCGACAAAAATTTAATTCATCCTAGTGCACAACTCGGCGCTCTTGAACTCGTCAATGTACAAATAGATGATAAACTTCCACAATTGGCCCGAGCGTGCTATTTTGCCGAAGCCAGTTGTCAAGTCGAGCCTTCACAACTTGTGACCGAGTTTGTGGACAAGTGTATCATGTACACTGAATCCATGTGAGGACAAGCACCTAGAACTTCTTGAAGTTAGAGTAGGTGAAATGGAGTGATTTCGCTCCCCCCAGCTCTCAAACAAAACCTTCACTTCTTGTATTTCAGTTTTTGGACAAATGTATCATATGCATTAAATCTAAGCAAAAACAAACACCTGGCACTTTTTTTGAAAGTGGATTCGGACAGATGGAGTAATTTGGCTCTTCTGAACCGAGAGGCGAATTTTGTATAAATAGATCACGAAAAGAAGAGAAAAGGGCTGGACTTTTTGGAAAACATTGTAATGTATTTTTCGCATTGGAGGAATTAATATAGCAAATTTGAAGATTCTTGATTCCGTCACGACTGTGTTGCAAGTTTGTTTCGTTATGTTCTTTGTTTCTTTTCATTTTTCTCTACATAATTGATGTGTATCACTATAATTTAGTACGACCACTACTATAGTGAAGGGATTTCATCTTTCTGTAATTGTGTCTTGTCTTTCCCTTGCAGCAACTATCAACGGGTGTAAGACCAATTTGCATTTACAGAATTTTATATTTAGTTACACAATGTCAATTATTTCTATGATTATTTTCTTCGTCTGTTTATGTGTGAGTTTCTATTGACATGAACCTTACGTTATCCACAGCTAAATGTTTTTCACTCATTCTATATCTTTTACTGAAAGAAATACAGTTACGGGAAAGGGCCTTCAGTTTGCATTCCCATTTTGTTCTTCATGCAAAAATACCACTTAAAAAACCAAATTGAAACAATGCTAAAATCTCTTCCTAAATCGTTTCCATACTGACACTGTTCCTTAAATGACTGTCCCTGCAGTAACTCAACCTAATATTCAACCCGAACTCTCTAATCAAAATCATATTTCTTTAAATATTTTCGATACAATCCTTAAAACTGCTAACACCCGAGAGGAATTAGAACTTTCATGGACAGCCATTGAGCGTGACCTAACTGCTCAAGAGCAGTTAGAAGCTAGACGACGAGAACGTAGAAATCTGCTCTAGTTTCTCATACCGAAGGTTAGTATAATCTTGCATCAACATTTTGTATACTTTTGTATGCCTTGACACTGTACTTTAAGCCTTAGTATAGACTCAGGAACAATAGATAGCTTGGGTGAGACTTCGTCTGCATGTAGGTGATTTCGAAAGGTCCAATGTCTAAAGTGTTTTTTTGGTCAAGATAAAATCAAGCCTATGGTCCTAAAACTGGGCATAGCAACAAAAAATGGTTTCGTTGTTGGGACCTAAAACCTGTGATTGAGGGAATGTTTTGGAGTTCAACCAAGAAGGAAATATCAGAATGGTTATAAAGGAAGGAACAAGACTTTTGTTGGAAAGATATTATAAACCCTCATATAAGTAATGAGAAACTGATGTAAAGGTATGTATACATAGATTTGCATGAAATCTTCTTTGGTGAATTTCCAATTACTCTGATGGAGTAGTTAGAAATATTAGTGGATAATACTGGAAGGTACCAAAATGTGGTGTTGAGGATTTTGAATCCTAAGTTGATTAGACAACTAAATTATGCAAGTAATAACACTTCTCGCACAATTGATTTCTGGTTGGATAACATATTAGGAGGATATATTATAGAGTTTGTAGTAGATTGTACCCAGTCATATAGTGTTGTAGAAAGATATTTATTCAAAGGTCCACAAGATAGGTTAATTAAATCATTGGGTACGTGGATAAAGATGTTATTGTGTGATAAGTGCATGAGGAAAGTGGAGTCTAAGTGCTAAGTGGATTTGTGCACATAAGAAATGAAAAGAGGATAGTTTGAGGACAAGAGAGAATTAAGGAAGTGATGAAGAAGGAAGGGAGGGACTAAGGATGTAGAGAGATGAAGAGGGTATACCAAAGGAAGAAGAAGAGTTTGGAGAATTGTGCAAAGGAACGAGGTACAAGAGGAGAAAGATCGGGGCTAAGAAAAGAGAGTCGCACAGTGATCCAGAGGGGGGAGGACCTTGCACAATAATACAAATCGTGGATATACCACATATAATAGGAGAGGAAGAGGATTTCCATTCCAGTCCCATAATAGAAGAGTCATTCAATATCTCATTTTTGTCACCACAGTCATAAATAATAGTTGAAGACTTATCAAAAGTACTTATAGCTAGCAAGGGAGGACAAAGTAGTAGCAATCATGGTAGTGGAATTAGTGCATAGATTCAGAGTCAACCAACATCAACAAGAGGAGGGACTACACAAAGTAACATAGAAAGGGTAGACAACACCCTCAGATAGACTGGTTTCCACGGAATTGGGTCAGAGGACCTAGAACAACATAAATTTTTCTGCGTGACAATTTGGGCTACTGAGAACATCCAGGATGAGGTTGTGAATATTATATAGTTGGAAACAACATTTATATCTTGTGAGTTGGTTTAGTACATGAAGTAGCATAGTACAATGATTATAGGACATACAAGGACATTGGTAGAGATAATACAAGCATTTTTGAAAGAGTTTAAGAAGCCAAAGTCTGAGTTGCAGTACATTACATAATTGAAGGAGATTAAACAGGTGCATATTGAATCAGTGTAAGATTTTGATCAACGGTTCAAGGATCTAATGGGTAGACTGAATTTCTAGATCCCTTATCAACAACATCAAGAGTGGTTTATTGCAGGATTTCTACCACATATTTGTGGGCCCTTGATTCAATAGAACGTTGTGTCGTAGCGTGAGGTTCTGGAAATTGAAATGAAATTTGAATCATCCCCTGTAGGAGACAGTGGAGGGACAAAACATATTCATATGTAGTTCGATGCATTGACAATTCAGTTAGAAGAACTTACAGAAGGGGAAGGGAAATGAGAATAGGTCTGGTGTACCAAGTATAGGACCAAAGGTCATCAGAAGGATGAATGCCCAACATTCACACAGTATTTGGTGACTAGAGCACCAAATACATTACCAGGAGGGGGTTATTGTGAGATATGTAAGAAATGGGGACATCATCCAATTGAGTGTACATTATTGTAGAATTATCATAGTACATCAAGGAACTTGTTTTGCAATTTTTTCAAGTTAGTCAGACATGAAGAAAAGGATTGTCGTGCATTCGATTTGATGAGGGAGCATACATCATATATGTACATGATTCATGAGGATAATGCTGCAACATATGGAGGTGGTCCATGGTATAATAAGAAAAGGGGATTTAATCTAGGTAATAGAGGAAGTTTTGGTAGAGTTTGAGTGATAGGATGAAGATGACCGATAATATGTTATAATTGTAATCATCTCAGACATTTATCCCATGATTTCTCGAATTTGTATACAACGTGCACATACTCTATAGAATTGAACCATTTGAAAGAATATTGTCCTCAAATAGTTGTGAAATGACAAGCAAGAGGGAATCCAAACTAGAATCCAAGTCAGAATGTACATAAAATATAAGTGGAGAAATGCAACGAAGGGCCAAGAATAATATTTGTTACACACAAAGGGGCTAGAACAGGGGCTAATGTGATGAATGGAGGGAAGAAAAATGAGAAATCGGTAAGTAATTCAATAGGGTCTATGCCAATGTTTGATCCTCAACAAGAAAAGGAGACATGTTAGAGGGAAAGAAAAGAGCTTCTTGAATAGGATTGGGGAGCATCAACATCATCTATGCCTCATGTCGGAGATTCTACTACATTTTAATTTGTATAACATGACTATTTGGATGGATAATTATGTTAACCCTAATACAGATGTTTCACTGAGTTGGAGAAGTATCATTTTGTGTGCATCCGAATCAAAGGAAGTTCTAAATAATTGGTTGCAGAGGATGCATGAAGTGTCAACTAGATTATGTGCACGCATGACCTGATCCTTGCACTGGATTGGAGCAAAGCTATGTGATCCACCTAGGTATGATGGATTGTCTGATATAAGTTTTTTTCTAAATGAATTTGAGTTACAGGTACCCGAACAACAAAGGTTTTTTGTAAATTTTTTTCCTAAAAGTGACTCCAGCCATATGGTGAGTTGGACATAGTGAGGGGATGAAAAACTGGTCACAATGTAGAAGGATAATGCATGCGATATTTGGTACTAAGATAGAAAATATTATGCATAAGTATACAGGGGAGATTGATCCATCAAGTCACGTTGACAAGTGAAAAACCTTATGGATTTTAGTCCTGAAAACATAATGGACAAACATATTTATACATACAATGGACACACACATTTATACATACAATGGACACAATTCCGAAGAACTGGTATTTGGAATAGGAAATGTGCAAAGAGATAAGAATATGGGACAACTTAGTCTAGTGTTTCAAGGTCACATTTACATTTGAAAATGAATCCCCATTAACGAATGTCATGCTAAAGGCTAATCTAACCAAAATATTTTTAGTAGAAGGGACGATGGAGGTGGTACCAGTTTGCAATGTCTACCTAGCTTCAATGATTGTCCATGAGTTATTGGAGTGCTACAATGTTTATAAGGAAGAAAAAGATGAAGAAGATCATGAGAATGTACAATTACTTGAAGCAGAAGGAGAACAAGCAGTAGAAGGGCCAAATATTGAGTCTGCCACATATACAAATCCCATAAAGACATGGAAGGTAAACATTGGGATGACAAAGAATCCAAAGTTTGCACAGATAGGGGATTACAGGAGTGATGAGATAATAGAGAATATTGCAAACTTACTATGTGAATATCAGGACCTAATCCAAACTACATTCTCATAGATGAAGGGGATAGTTGGGGACTTAGGTGAGATGAATATTTTGTTGAAACCAGGTGCTAATTTAGTGCGATAGAGACCTTATAGGTTAAATATGAAGTATAAAGAGAAGGACAAAGATGAAATAGATAGAATGTTGGATGCAGAGATCATTGAACCTATGGAGGAGTTAGAGTGGATCAATCCAATGGTCATTCAGGAAAATAATATAGGAGGAATCATGATTTCCATGGATACGAGGAAGTTGAATGATGCATGTTTGCATGACCCATTTCCAACACCATTCATTGATGAGGTACTAGAGAATGTATCAGGCAAAGGAATGTACTCGTTCATATATGGATTCTCGGGGTACCATCAGATAAAAATTATGCAGGAAGACTGATACAAAACTACTTTCATCAGAAAGTTGGGAAGTCATCAGTATACAATAATTCACTTTGGAATGAATAATTCCCCTGTAGTGTTTTCTAGAGTGGTGGTTGCAACGTCCAAGGAATTTATTCATAAGTTCCTTGAAATGTACTTGGATGATTGGATTGTCTTTAGTCTACTGAAGGATCACATAGAAGTACTCAATATAATGTTGGATAGCTGTGGATAGTTCTAGATTTCACTAAAATTGAATAAGTTTATTTTTTCTGCATCATTTGGAATTTCGTTGTGCCATGTCATCTGCAAGTAGGGATTACTAGCCCATCCAGCCAAGATTTCAGTAATTATGTATTTAGAACCACCTACATCAATTAGACAACTAAGGGAAAATATGGGTAACATAGGGTATTATAGGAAGTTTATAAAAGGATATGTGCAGATCACATCACCAATGGAAATGTTTTTGAAGAAGGAAGTGAAGTTACAATGGAACGAAGATGTTATAAGGGTTTGGATACCTTAAAGCAACAACTAGTGACAACGCCAATTTTAATTTTTCCATATTGGAACAAGGAGTTCCATATTCATGTAGATGCATCGTCCATATCTTTGGGTGAAGTAATATCTTAACTAGGGGAGGCAGACATAGATCACCCAATTGCATTTGCTACTAGGAAGTTGTCCATAGAAAAGAATAATTACACCACTACAAAATGAGAAAGATTGGAATTAATATATGCGCTAGAAAAATTCAGAAAATATTTATTTGGATCTCGCTTTAATATGTACATAGACCATTATTCTCTAAAATAATTAGTGAACAAGCCGATATTGGGAGGGAGAACATATATATGGCTATTGTTATTTTAGGAATATGACTTTGATGTTGTGGTGAAACCAGGGAAGTTGAATGTAGGACCAGATCATCAATCGCGTATATTATCAGGAGAAGATGCATGCAATTTAGATGACAACTTACCAGATGTACAACTATTTGTATTCAAAATGGTGGATGATTACTTCTCGGACATCGTGCGATTTTTAAGTATAGGAATGGCTCCATCAAAGATGACAATGGAGTAGAAGAAACAATTGTTAGTTAAAGAATATAATTATCAATATATTGCAGGCAATTTATACAAGTTGGGAGAAAATGGAGGAAAGCATGGCTTAGACGCAACAAAAGAGGGAGGGACAAATGGATGTCCATATCCATTAATTCCCCCTCATAAATGAACTACATCACTGGACTGCTCACGCGAGGGGTGAGTCCTCTTTCAGGTGAGAGGCAGTGGGAGCCAGTTCCCATCCTTAATGCTAAGGGGATGGGAGTTGGTTGGCCTCATTTATGGCCATGCCTAGCTTTGCTCTAGGTGTCTCCTTTGGTCTGTGCGGCACCCCATCCAAGGGTAGTAAGTCGATGTTGGCGAGGTCCTGGAAACATTTCGAGAGATCATTGTAGGTGGAATTTTGAGCCTTCTAATGAGTATGTTCCATATCAGTGTTGATCCCTTCATTTGCTACATAGTTCGCTACTTTGTTTGCTTCCTTCCTGACGTGAGAAGGGATAATGATAAGGTTGAGACAGAGGAGCGATCCAAGGTCTTCTAGAATTCCTGAGAGACACTAGCTGGGCGATATTTTTGAAGGATGTTCGCCATGGAGAATTTTCGTTATGAGATAAATGATAATCTAAGAGTCCCCCTCCACGATGAACCTTTGGTAATGATTATCAACTGCTACCTTGAGGCCTCTTAGTAGACTTAGAATTTTAGCTGCATTGTTTGTATTATCATCCAGGAAGCCTGCTATGAGGTGAAGCATCTTGCCATTTCAGTTTCTCAGAATTGTCTCGTAACCCGTTGGTCCTGGGTTTCCTTTTAAGGTGCCATCAAAATTGATCTTTATGAAGCCCGTTGGAGGCGGAGACCAAGTTCTTGGGCTACAAGGAGGGTGTCTGACTGTAGTCATGGTGGCCTAATTATGCATGCTAATATTTCAATTTTGAAATATTCCCCTCTCCTCTAGATTTCATATCAGGTCTTTAGGGGTCCACAACTTACTTTTGATTGTTCATGAATAAATATTGCTATTCTCTCCCAAACTGAGGAAGGAGGAGAAGATTTTGTGTGGAAAATCCTTTTGTTTCTTTCCTTCCAGACCTGCCAAAGAGTGAAGCTTGGGACAAGCTGCCAAATAGGCTCAAGAATTGGATCATGAAAATAGATCGAGTCCCAGTTATCTAACGTATCCCTAACACTGTTTTTGTTTTGTTTAGAGTGATGCATTGTTTGGGATCCTCGATCCCAAATCCACTGGTTGTAGTGACATATATTGAGAAGGTGTTCCATTGTCTCCTCTTGTTGTTGGCAGAGGGTGCAGATTGAAGGGCCTATAAAGCCCCTTTTTTTGAGGTTGTTCCGAGTGAGGATGCAGTTTTCTACAGTGAGCCAGAGAAATGTTGAAACTTTCGACTAGAGGGCGGAGTTCCAAATTCTTCTCCAGATTCTCTACTTAGCATGATGTTGGTAGTTCCCTTGTAGATGGTAAGCTTCCTTGACTTAGAAGTTACCTATTGTAGAGTACCCCCATCTAAGAATGTCCGGACATTCATGAATTGGGATTTTCCTATGGCTTGCGTAGGCTTTCCAGGCCTGGAGATCCACTTCCCCTGAGAGCTGAAGTTCCTCATTTTCTATCCTCCATTACTGCCAGGTCATGTTCCTTTCCCTTGTTCTCCATAGATATTTGACCCATTGGAAGGATTCTTGCTGTAGTTCTTTCATGAGGGGACTAATTGCTTCCATATTGACTAGGGGTGTTTGTTGTTGCTAGGAGTCCTTCCAGAATAATGCACTTTCCCCACTCCTGATTTCTCAGAAGGCATGATTCTGGAATAGAAGGCGATTTTGTCAGGCCATGTTTCAGATTTTGGTGCCCTTGCTTTGGTCATTGAATTGGATTAACTAATCAACTCAGGTGGTCGGGGCATACTTTTGTTTCTAGAGTTGTGCCCATAGTTCAGTGGTATGCTTGAGCCATCGCCACCACATTTTGGCTCCCATGATTTGATTTATATTTCTAACGTCACGAAGGCCTAGGCCGCCTAGATTTTTGGGTTTGTGGAGCTTCTTATAGCTTACCAAAGCCCATTTTTTATTAGGAGTATGTCCATTCCATAAGAAGTTTTGTTGGAGGCCTATGATTTCTCTAATAACCTATTTGGGCACTGCCAGGGAAGTGAAGCGGTAGGTAGGCAAGGCTTGAAGGACTTCCTTAAGGAGGACTATTCGAGCCACAATGTTTAGAGGTCTAAAGGTCTAGTTAGTGAGCCTGTGAGACATGGACAGAAGCAGGTTGTCCCAAGAAATAGAGTGTTTTGGCTTGCCTGTGAGGGGGATGCCTAGGTAGTTGGACGAAAGGGAGGTCTTAGGTATGCCAAGGAGGTGCGAAACATGATTTTGGACAATGATTGATGTATTGAAGAAGTAGAGCTTCGATTTGTCAAGGTTAAGATCCATACCTGAAGCTTCTGCAAAGTCGGAAAGAATGGAGTTGATCATGTTGGCTTCGCGTGCCATGGGGGTGTTCATAAGTAGGGTGTCATCGACAAACTAGTTGTGCAAAGGTGCATGTTGTAGATTGTAGAGGGGAAGGCTAAGAAGGGATTCTTCCAAGATTGTCGCCATGATGTAATGTCCTATTCCTTCCACTATTAGGAAAAAGAGGAAGGGAGAGAGAGGGTCTCCTTGTTTGATGCCTCTGGTGGGGGAGAAGGGTTGGGATGGGACTCCATTGACAAAAAATGAGAAAACGGGTGAAGAGGTGATCTTGAAGATCCAATTCACCCAAATTTTATCAAATCCAAAGGCTTAGATCATGGAGCGAAGGTATTTCCAACTTAGTCTATCGAAATCTTTTGAAAGGTCGAGTTTGATGAACATACCTAGAGTTTTGTTCGTCTTTGGTGAGTGGATCACCTTGTGATCCAGGATGATGCTGTCCATGATCTAATACCCTTCCACATAGCTATCTTGTTCTTTGGAGATGACAAAGGGGAGGATTGGCTTTAAGCGTGTGTCTATTATCTTAGTGATTATTTTATAGATGAAGTTGCAAAGGGAAATTGGCCTGAACTGCTTTGGATGAGTGATTCTCTCCTGTTTTGGAATGAGGGTGAGAAAGGTGGCATTGAGGGCCGAGAGTACCTGGCCCAGGGTTCTATATTCCTCCACAACCTACCAAACTTGTTCCCTTATTAAGTCCCAACAATGATGTAAGAATTTTGTGGTGAAGCCATTGGGCCTTGGCAATTTCCCTGAGGGAATTTCCTTGACTGCATGGTCCACCTCTTCTTGGTTAATGGGTCTCATTAAGGCCTCATTCTAATCTTGAGTAAACAATGAGGGTATATGCATGGTTATTTTATGTATTGCGTCCTCCCTATTCTTGTTGGTTTTTGTGAGAAGTTCTTTGTAGTAGGTGTTCAGCTCCTCGGCTATAAGGTTGTGTTCTCTTATAGGATTTCCTTGAGAATCCTCCAGTTTGGTTATCCGATTGATGTATATATGGTGCACTAGAGTGTGGTAGAAGAACTTTGTGTTCCTCTCGCCCTCTTTGAGCCATTGTACTCTAGATTTCTGGCACCACAAAATTTCTTCTTACTTTTTCCGGTCGTCTAATTCCACTTGGAGTTCCTCCTCTTCTTTAATTAGAGCTGGGGACCAGAATCCAAAGATAAAAAAATTTTGCAGGGCTGCCAATCTGTGTTCAATTTCCTACATGCGTTGGAATATGTTTCCAAAGGTAGTTTTGTTCCAAAGATTCAGGTGTTGATTGAAGTTTTTAAGGCGTTGTTGGAATATATACATACAAGTCCCATGATGTATTTCTGCCTTGTCCCACCAGTACTTTGCGAGTTGATGGAAATCAAGGTGAGAAAGCCATAATTTCTCAAAGCAGAAGGGTTTGGGCTTGGGGGTGTCCCCTGTGTCCAGACAAAGAAATGGGCCAGTGATCTAAGCCTGCTTTTGGTAGGATATTGGCTTCCATGGTAGGATCCTCCTCTAAAAGGGATTCCTTTATAAGGAAGTGGTCTAGACGGCAAGCCACTTGTTGGTGACCTGAGCTACTATTGGACAAGGTAAGTATCCCATTTTGGGTTTCAATATCAACTAGGTTTAACTGATCAATAAGTGATTTGAACTTACCACTGTCTTGCTCCAGCCTCTTGATTCCTCTGATTTTCTCCTCCAGCATCAAGATCATATTGAGGTCACCTCCTAGGACCTATTTGGGTGTGTTAAAGAGAATCATGATGTGATCAATTATTTCCAGGAATATTTCTTTGTCATGTGGTATTTGTGGCCCATAGACATTAGTGATGGTTCCTTCTTTGGTTGACATTATGACCATAAAATGTGCCATGAGAGTGCCTATGGTGGATAAGGGCCAAATTAGTGTGACAATGTTACAGTTCCATAGGATGGCTAGTCCTTCGGAAGCACCCATGGAGTCAGAGTGAATGAAGTCGCATCTAGACCAGCTTCGGTGAAAGATGGTTTCAGCTTCTGTTCCCACACACTTAGTTTCCTGTAGCAGGAGGATATATGGGTTTTCTTCCCTAATACAGTCTGGGAGGATCCTCTATTTGGATCTACCGTTGAGTACTCTGATATACCAGGTGAGTATATTCATCATGAGGAATGGGGAGGTGGGTGGAGGTATCCCTCCGAGAGCCTTTAGATCTGTCCTGAGTTGAGCATGAGATTTCCTGCTTCTTTTATTAGCTACTGGGCTGATTTGTGTCCCCTCCTTTTGTTTTCCCATGGCGCCTGCTTTGATTCTATGCTTGGATCTGAGGCTATGCCCAATTGATATATTATATAGCTGTGGTGTTGATGAATACTTTGTGGACTTTTTGGAGTTGTTCTATAGGGATGGTTTGTAGATCCTTGCGATCAAGTGCTTCTTCAAGTTTTTCTAGATCTATGTCCTCTAGATATTGGTCATTCAGCTGCATCTGGATGTCCACATTTGTCCCAGGTTTGTGCCCTGGGGTAGCCTCTTGGTTTTGTGTGGGGGAAGGGTCAGCCTGTCCTTTTCCTTTCTCTTGATTTTTTTCTTTGTGCAGGTCTTGGATCTCCTCGTCTTCCGGCAACTAGTTTAGAATGTCATAAGAGTTTTTGGTAGAGATCTTTGGAGCAGTGACAGGATTATGTTTCCTTGGCGGGTTTTTCTTTTGGTTTGTAATTGTGGTGAATCCATATTTTTTCTTAGTTTCTTGAGCTTTAGGGCTTTGGGCATTAAGGGGGAAATCTCTGAAGAGATGGTCACGCTCTTCGCATTTTCTGCAATGAAAAGGTACGTGTTCATAGTCTATTGTTTGGCTCCAATCCTCATCTTGGTATTCCAAGATAACATATCTGGGTAGAGCTCTCGAGATGTCCATGTAAACAAATATTTGTGCATAGGAGGTGTATTTTCTTTGCTTTGTAGCTTTTGATGATTTGACATATCTCCCCACTGTATTCCCTATTCCCATGAGTATCTCTTATGGCCATCATTCTTGGGGTAGGGAGTATAGTACGATCCAGATTTGATCCATTATGAAGTCCTCCTTTTTTGGGCTAAGGCAGTCTGTCTAGAATCACAAGAAAAGCCCAGTTGATTTGTAGAAATATGGCCCATTATCAAATATCTTATGCTTATCTTCCAGGTTGTAGAGGATGATCATGAAAAAACCTTTGGAGCTTAGATGAACCTCGTAGTCTCCTTTAGGGTTCCACCAGTGCTTGATCCACCATGTCAAGTCCCGCTCTGAGGGCCAGAGCCCTAGGAACTTGCCGATTAGGGAATGTTCCATCATAAACTGGGTATGCTCACTGACCCTGGTCGAGCCGATCAGGTATCGAGGAGGTTTTTTTTATTGTGGAATGCATTTTCTAGGTTCCCATCCATGAGGTGCTTTTGGATGGGATGAGCTTGGTTCCACATCCATTTCTTTTCTGAGTCCCTATTCTTTGGAGAGGATCTTCTCTCGTAGATGTGCTGATGACTCAAAGGTAGGTCGCTTGGCTCTTTCTTGGCCCTGTCATTGGAGGTAACATTGTTGTACGAGGGGGGTTTCGACCCCCCCTCTCCGGAATCGTTGCTTCTTCTCAATCTACAGTATCTGATCGTACTCATGTGGTGCAGATGGAAGGCTCTACAGCAGATAAGTCAGTGCATGTAGCGATTATAGAAGAGGCGTTGCAGATCTCTAAGGTTCCAAAAATATCCCATATGCAATTTTTCCCACCTTATGCAATCTTACAGATAGGGCCTTTTTCCCTTTCCCTATGTAGACTTGAAGTCCCTTTTTACAAATCCCAAAAATAAAAACATGATGCTTCCGATCAAATATTAATAACTTACAGTTGCAAAATACGCTAGGAACACCACTGGAGGTATGATAAAGATGATAAAGAATGATGATGGAAGTCATATCCAACATTAAGAAAGTGGATGAAGAAAACATGAAAGTATGCGAGGAAAGCACAAAAATATGGATGGATCTGGTATAATATCCAGAGATTGAATGCCATGGAGGCCAAATTAAGGGAAGCATAGGAAAAGACCCATAAATCATTAGAAGCTATAAACACCCTTCCACCGACATAATGGATGACAACCATTTTGGCACAGAGGCAGTCTTATGTGGAAGTGGAACAGAGGAGGGATTCATATAAGATCCTTCAGTAGCGCTTAGGACCATTTTAGGAAGAAGCATTGAGAGTGATAGGAAAACTGGCCATTGCAGTGGGAAAGGTGAAACAAGTAGCACTTGAAATAGAGGACAAGATTATGTCCTTGATTGGGAAAGATGTGTCCTAGATTGTTGAAATAGAAGAAACAATAATTAGGGAAGTTGAGGTAGCTAAGGAAGCCTCTCAAAATTTTATCGAACCATCGAGGAGTAGGAAATGAGCCTAAGAGGCTCGACACGTGCCACGTGTGAGTGTTGGGGGCCTGTTGAACGGGCATTTTGGAAATAATATATATATATACTAAGTGTAGAGGATGCGTGCAAAAGAAGAAGGAAGACTCGAGAGTTCATAGTTGACACACAAACAAGAGTATAGTGTGGAGTGATAAGGATAAGGCAGAGGAATAAAAGAAAAAGAATAAAGCAAAATAATAAGGAAAAGGAATAAAATAAGAGAATAAAGTAGGAGAAGAAAGATGGTGACAAGGAAGGATGACATCTCCATATGGTGCATTTTTAAGGACAACAAAAATAAGGAAGAATGACAGTAAGAGTGTGAAAGAAACATGCAGATGGAAAAGTAGGTGAAAGCAACCCAAACAATAAGTTAACTTGAGTTATCATGTATTGCAATAGGGTTTTGGGTATGAAAAAATAAGGGTTTTAATCCCTAGAATTTATGTATAAATATGTAATGGGTTGGGAAAATAAGGGTTCTACTTGGTTCTTCTTAGTTCTACTTAGTTCCTCATTGTGGGTTCTTCTTAGTTCTACTTAGTTCCTCATTGTGGGTTCTTCTTGAGCGGTATTGTGGATCCTATTCCAAGCTGTCAAGAGTTCCCATTAGTGAGAAGAGTAATAGGATATGATGAGAAGGAGAGATTCTATGTATGAATGCTAAGGAGATGATGCATAGAGAGAGAATGATTGCAGTGCATAATGGCTAGGATAGGAGAAGGAATAAATAACCATGATGTATCTTTGTAAGTGCAATGCACAAGCCTAAGACAATCACCCAAAAACATAATAAAGAAGCCAACCATTGTGGACGTAGCCTAGAGTTGGGTGAACCACATTAACTACTGTGTTGAATGTATTTTGTGTGAATATTCAAGGATTATGTCTGGATGGCTATTATAATAGATTTGTCTTATGTCTAATCATTGCAAGGTAGTTACGACTGTTGCAGAAATGGGCTTATTTTGTGATATGGAATATAATGGTAATATGAATCTTAACTCACTAAGTAGCTAATGGAGAACGACGACAGACCAATGTGCACAAAACCAATAAGTAAGAATGAATAGAATGATAACTTCTCATTCCCTCACTATTTTAGAAATTCAATTCCTGCAACCCCAATATATACCTCGAGTGAGACTTCATCTGCATGCAGGTGATGTCAAAAGGGCTAGTGTCTAAATGTTTTTTTGTGTCAACATAAACTCAAACCTAGGGTATTACAACTGCACATAGCTCCAACAATGACATACATTCAGAGCATATTTTCTAAGACTTGATTCACTCTTTCAATTTAACCATCTGTTTTTGGATGATTAGTTAAACTAAAATTTAACTAAGTTTTAAAGATTGCATGAAAACTAGTCTAGAATATACCTATAAAAAAAAAATCCCTATCTGATATGATTTTTTTAGGAAAACCACGAAGTCTAAAAATATCCTTAACAAATACTTGTGCTATGTCAGGGGATTTGTAAGTATCTCTAACAACTGTGAAATGAGCACTCTTAGTAAGTTTGTCCACCACCACCAAAATTGAGTTGTGCCTCCTGACTGTTTCAGGTAATTCAACAATAAAATCTATAGATGTTTCTTCCCATTTGGACTCTAGAATGTTATGTGATTGAAACAATCATGTTGGATGGCCATGCTCTTCCTTGACTAGCTAGAATTCTAAACACCTTGCCACAAAAATGGCTATATCCTTCGTCATTCCATTCCAAAAGAATTTTTTCTTTAAATTTGCAGACATTTTTTGAACACTAGGGTGGGACATATATAAAGAACGATGGGCTTATTTCATAATGAGATCACGTAGTCCATATTTTTTTGGAACTACAATTTTCTTCATGAATCTCACCATTCCATCATCATCAAAAGAATACCCCTCCATCTTGTTTTTGCAAATATTTTTCCCATACATGATAAATCCAAATTACCTACACCAATCATCTTCATCTTGTGCCCTCAAACTTTGATCTCGTGAATCAAACTTCAACAAAATTACCGAGAAGATGCTTGGTCTTCGATTGAGTGCATCAACCACTTTATTTAAAGTACCCTTGATGTAATTTATGTCAAAATCATACTCACTTAAGAGCTTTGACCATCGTCTTTGTCTAGAATTAAGATCACTTTAAGAAAATATATGTTACAATACTCTATGATCCTTCTTTAATTCAAATTTCCTACTCACCAGATAATGATGCCAAAGATGCAAAGCATGAACTATGGTTGTTAGTTTCAAATCATGACTTGCATAGATTTATTCATGTGACCTTAATTTATGAGAGGCATAAGAAATCACTCTTCCATCTTGGGATAGTACTACTCCCAATCCCTACTTTGATGCATCGATGCATATATTATAAATAGTCTATCCATATCTGGTACCTTTAGTATTGGAGCTGAAGTTAAACATTGCTTGAGTTTGGAAAAATCTCGATCACACTCATTTGTCCACTTAAACCTTGCTCCATTGCTAAGCAATGAAGTAATTGGGTTAGCTATTTTAGAAAATCCTTCCACAAATATTCTATAGTATCCTACCATACCCATGAAACCATGCACTTCATGTACATTAGAGGGTACTGGCCATTCTGAAATTGCATCTATATTGTTTAGTCTACCACTATGCCTTCACTAGAAAGAATGTGTCCAATATAATGGATTTTTGATTGGAAGAAAGAACATTCGGACATTTTTGCATAGATATTATTTTCTCTCAAGCATTGAAAAACTAATATTAAGTTCTCCTCATTCTCGTCTAGAGTTTTGGAATATACTCTTGGTAAGGAGTGAATAACCTATCTATGCTTGGTACCCCACCTCTTCTTGATTATTATCCCTTTGTGTTTCTTGGAAAAAACTTCCACTTAGTCCCTAGCCCCATCTTTCATTAGGCCCCCACCTATTCCCGATCCTTATCCCCCTCCACACCCATGCCCTCAGATCCCTATTCCTATACGTCTTCCTAAGGACCCCACAACTTTTTCACCTTCATCTTAGTGCACTAACCACTACTACATGCCTCAAATCACTTTCAATCCTAAATCCAAATCCCCTAGTTTCCCCAAGCCCCTCCACATATTTATTCCTAAAGTTACACGAGCCATACAACCATTTTTTTCATGTTGCATCAGGAGTTTTCCTTCACTTTTGTGAGAAGAAATAAATGAGTCAGGGCATTGTGCCCACCTCATTTTCTTACCCAACAAAAGAATGCATGTTTTCTAGAGCATGTTCTCCCTCCTATGTGTTTATATTATGGTAGCTGTGGGAGTTATTTACCTCCACGTGTGAACCTGACAACAATAGAATACTCTGGGAAGCAAGAAGAAACCCTAATGAGTTGGCTAATAACCCTAGAAGACTTGTTGTCTCAAGATGATAATTTATATTAGGTTATTAGCCTCGAAGAGAAGAAGTCAGACAGAAATAATAATAATATACTGAACAGACAGATACCAGAATAAGAAGTTGGCCCCAATAAGTCTGTCAAAACCACTATAAATATAGGGTGTTAGTCTCTCATTTGACACATCTCAGCAGTTGTAAAGAGTCATTTCTACGTAGTGCAGTTTCAGTCTTGTGTGTAGGTTTGGAGGAGAGTTGTTGATGCAGGTAGCAGTTACGTTTTGGCTTGGACTATCTCTTGGTTAGGGTTTGGAACATCTGATCAACCTTTGTTGATGCACTATCCTTGGGGAAAGGTGCACTACCCTTTGTATGGGTATCTAGCCTAGGGTTTACTTCTGGAATGATTCTCTATCAAGGTTAAGGTGCTCAGAGGGTGGCTTGCCTATGGTTTGGTGACAAGGGTATTGTCAATGATAAAACGAGCACACATCCTTCATATTCTAACACTATGGATATTGTTCCATTTAAGGAGAGTACAATTCTCATCCTCTTTCTCTCTAAAAATGTGACATTTACATGACATTCGACAAAAATGCCAAGCTAAAGAAGCCAAGGCCACGAGCCCCAGCCTCATAGGCCTTGTGGAGCCAATCAATTAGACGCTGATTGGAATCCCTGACTCTAACACTTTGCTTCCATTTCTTCATCTTAGAGCCTACGTGCTTTTCCCACTGCGCCAGGCTCATGGACTTACCGTTTTTACATTCACTGCATTCACATAGTATTAAGTGACTTTTAGTCACATAATCCGCTTCCTTGCCATTACAAACGACAGTAATTCTCTCTCGAACAATGAAAGGCTAATTGTTTTTCTCGTTTTTCTTCTTCAGAGCGGTTTCCAGGGTCAGTTGCTTCAGAGTGCATTGAGTACATGAATATTCAATAATATCTTGCAGTTACTCACTTCTTATATTATCACAATCTGAGTGAACCCAAGTGTTGGATTTCTTACAACGAACCCAACTTTTTTTGAAAGTAGGACTCATACACACGTTTTTGCAAATGCCACAGTACTGATTGTACTGGTACAACTTGCAGTATCGTGGACAGATCACCGCGTCGTTCTTAGATGAATTACCCAGCCGTTTCACCTTTACAGACTGTAATAATTTTGAAGCTGGAAACTTCTTACTACAGCTGATCCATGCTGTTTCTTCTCCTTGACGTGTATCTTGATCTTGCATAACCCTATATTCAGAAAAAATATTTTCCACAAAGGCTTCCTCAGTTGCCTCAAGAAACTCACCCTTAAGGTGCTTAGAAGTTTTTTCCAACAATTTCTTCCTTTCATATTCTAATTCCTCCAAGCTTTCCGAAAAAGGGAACATCATTTCTTCCTTCACCCATGCAAATGGGCAGTTCCAGCTCTTTATCATGGGGAAAAGCCTAACACACCGTCTCCCAGGAACCCGGACACTCTTTACAGATTCTGGGGCATCCTGCGACGGCTCGATAACCTTAGCAGGCCAAGCATGGAAGTCGTTTCTCCTGTCAGACCTTGCCCAAACAATATCACCCACGTGAAACTGTTCCAGAGGCAGGCCCTCTGAACATTCAAACGGCATAGAATTCTGCAGAGGTGATGGCTTGCAAACCCTAAAACTATCATTCTGCTGCTCGTTCTCTGCCTCTGTCACCCGCTTCTTCTTGGGTTCGTTAGTCTTAATCATTCCTGCAACCTCTACAGTAGCACCTCGGCCCTTCAATTTTATGCTTTCTTCACTGCTGATACCTTTCATGCGCTTTGTTGGGCCATTCCTGAATTTCCTTGATTGAACTACAAAGTCGCGGAACCGGGCCGGAAGCCTCCCATTGCTAGGTGCCCCGTCATCTTTGTCGCTATTACGGCAGCGTAATCCATACCGCAATGACTGCTTATCGCCGCTCTCCCCTCTTAGATCTCTCTTCCTCTTCCTAGAATTCTGCATGCTAAAAAATAAAATGGTTATGAGCGCTTACCAGGTTGAAAACCTAACCTGAAATTTGCCTGGAACTATGGAATGATGGTATTGCAAACACTCTGTCGAATGGATTGTGCGATCTCAGAGGGCTTGGATATCGCTAATTGACTTTTGTTTGATTGGTTGCCGGACCAGCCAACGGTATTTTTATAGTCGTTGGACAGGAAATAATGGATAGCAAAGCGCTACCAGACTTTCGTTCTTTCGTTTTTAAAAGGAAGAAACGAATCTGAAAAATAAATAAACAACGAAAGAAAAAGCCCAATTAGGCGGATGTGGCGGCAAAAACAAAATCGCAAAATCACGCCGACTACAACTATAGCG
>JZKD02S1104581.1:557834-576303 GCA_000966675.3 Picea glauca
TATGGATATCGCTTTCGTTGGAGAAAGAGATAAATTCGTAGTAATCTATCTTGATGATTTGACGGTTTTTTCTAAAACCGATGAAGAACATTTGATCCATTTAAAACAAACTTTCAAAAAATGTCGCAGGTATGGGCTATCTTTGAATCCAAAGAAATCACATTTCGCTATGCAGGAAGGTAAGCTTCTGGGGCACATTGTATTTAAAAATGGGATCAAGATTGATCCTAAGAGGGTTGAAGCGATACAAACTATCAGTATTCCTAGAAACGTTAAAGAAATTCAATCTTTCTTAGGTACAATAAAATTTTTAAGAACATTTATACCCAATTTTGTTGAGATTGTCAAATTGATCATAGGTATGCTGAAGAAAGACAGCAGAGTAAATTGGACGACCGAAGCTAAGGCGTCGTTTGAGCGTATCAAAAAAGTCATCAGCGAAGCACCTGTGTTAACAAGCCCATATTATTTGAGAGATTTTCTCATCTTCTCATTCGCTTCCGAACATACTATCGCCGCGGTGTTGCTACAAAAAGATGATGGAGGCTTCGAACGCCCGATCGCGTTTTTTAGCAAGAGCCTTAGAGACGCCGAGCTAAAATATGATATAATAGAAAAACATGCGTACGTGATGGTGAAAGCTCTAAAATCATTCAGGACTTACGTTCTGCATTCAAAAATTATCATGTACGTACCAAATAGTGTTGTGAAGGATATATTGGTACAGCCGGATAGTGATGGAAAACGAGGGTGCTGGCTCACTAAAATACAAGAATTTGATACTAAATTAACAAAAGAAAGGGTCTGGCCAAACTCCTGGCAGAGTCGAACCTTAGAGCTCTTGACATCAATTGTCTACAAGGAGAAGATGAAGATACACACTTGCAAGAGCCAGATGACCAGATGTATCCAAACAAGGTTGAAGAAAAATTCACGTCGTCGGGCTGGTATAAAAATACAGTTTTCTATTTGTTAAGCCTGAAATGTCCAGATGGACTAACACCAGCCAAATACAAAACTCTAAAACTCCATGCTGTAAAGTATTGCATCTCAGAAAATCAACTATACTGGAAGGATCCACTCGGGTTCTTACTGGTCTGTCTGGTTGAGACGAAAACTCCATTGGTCATAGAGGAATTCCATGAAGGAATCTATGGAGGACACCATGCATGGAGAGCCACGGCCTACAAGATCCTGAGGGCTGGATATTATTGGCCAAAACTATTTTCGGATGTTAATGCCAAAGTACATGCCTGTCACTCGTGTCAAGTATTCGCTGGTAAGCAGAAACTCCCTGCATTACCACTCGTTCCGGTCAAAACTGAAGCCCCATTTCAACAATGGGGATTAGACTTTATAGGGGAAATTAATACCCATTCCAGTGCTCAACATAAATGGATTTTAACGGCCACTGATTATTTTACAAAATGGGTGGAAGAAATTCCAACTAAAAGGGCAACAGACTCGGTGGTGATCGACTTCTTGGAGGATAACATATTATCAAGATTCGGATGTCCCCGAAAGATCGTTACTGACAACGCCCAGGATTTTAAATCCATGGCTATGGTCGACTTCTGCCAAAAGTACAGTATCGTTCTCGGCCATTCCACTGCTTATTACCCTCAGGGAAATGGGCTAGATGAATCGTCTAATAAAATCCTGGTAAATGTAATAAAAAAAGTACTGAACGAAAAAAAGAGGCCCTGGCATGTCCATTTGAAGCACGCATTGTGGGAAAACCGCATCAGCACTAAAAGGTCTATCGACATTTCACCTTTTCAGATGGTATATGGGACCGAGGTGGTTCTGCCTATAAACTTAACATTGCCTGTGATGAAATTATGGCAGGATCAAAACGAAGAACCCAATCATGTAACCAGAAGAATTAACCAACTGATTGAGGTTCAACAGCTCAGAGTGGAGGTTGATGAGAGAATGTAGAAATACCAGGACGATATGAAAGCATTGTTCGATCTCAAAGCAAAGGACAGAGAGTTCTTCCCAGGTGACTTGGTGTTAAGATGAGATGCGAGAAGGGAAGAAGCCGCGAAGCATGGAAAATTTGACTACCTTTGGTATGGACCATTCAGGGTCTCGGCTCTAGAAGGAAAAATTCCTTTCTCCTGGAAAATATTGATGGAGAAGTTCTCAGCACCCCCGTCAACGGGAAATATCTAAAGCATTACATGACTTGACAGTCATCGGATGAAAAAAGAAATAAAATAAAATGAAAAATAAGAAATTGTATATATATAATTGTAAATAAATAAATTTTATTATGAATTTTTGTACATATTTATGTTTTTTCTCAAGCATTTACTTTTAATTTTTGGTTTTACTTCATAGACTCTTGATGCATTTTAAACCAATTCGTATTTGTTTTTGCAGGATTCCAGCTGTAGGCGAAACTATGCTCAAGACATAAGGTGCAGATCAATGTGGAAATAGGGCGACATAAAACAGGTGATACATAGGATAAACCGTAATCCCCAAAGAAAAGACAGAGGTGAGTTTTCTCACTACTCAGGTCATGAAAGGTTGTTTTGAGCAATCTAAGGTAATATTGTTCAAATTGCAATATAAATGGTTAGATAACAGGATTATTTTTGTCTTTGATCTTCAAAATAAAATTTGAGTAAATATGTTAAACCCAAAAATAGTCAGTCATAATTTTTGTTCCCAAATGCATTCGAAGACTAGTACAGAACTGTTGTGACCTTTTTGATATTAAGCCATTTGATTACTGCCTTGTTTTCTGTTTATTTTTGGGCCTAACTTTAGTGAGTCACTATCTTCCCAAGCCTTTGGGAAGGGATAAAAGGTTTTTCGTTTCAAACCCCAGGGATTCCGAAGCAGATCTTAATAAGAAAGTTGGTCTTCACAACTACTTGATCCTCTGCTAAGCTAAGGAACGCCTATAGCGATCCTAACTTTCCTAGGTCTTTCAATAGCGTCCAAAAAATCAAAGCTTGCTTGAACAGGATGTTCCTTTAAATTTTATTATTCTCCCCTGTCTCCCTAAGAACTAAAGGTCTTGTGAGGGTCAAAGGAAGGTTGATACTGAATAATCAAAATAAGTTGACAGACCTCTGATAAAAAATATTACACAGATCTCATCCCTGATATAAACTGATTGCTCCCATCTTCGTGTTTTAAAAAATAAATTACTGAGACAGGTGGTGAAAGGAAATTCAGAAATGATTGCCCCCACCTAGTCCATTAAGACGATGAAAGGAAATTCAGAAATGATTGCCCTCGTCTTAGCGTTTAAACACATAAATATTTTCCGAAGTGGTGAAAAGAAATTCAGTGAAAAAGGGTCAGACAACTTCACTGGAGTACTGAACAGGCTCGCTGGCAGTGAAGCAATGTCTGAGAGATCTGTAAGGCTGTTATACATAAACATCAGTTAACTCTGGTAATCAACGCTTTCTGAAAACCTGATCATTTCCCCAAATTCCGACGGGACTCCCCTTTTTTTTTAGATTATATAATATCATTCTTTGATGCAAGCTGAGAATCACAAGACCTATTGAATATCCTAGGGCAGTTACGACTGTCTTGAAGCGTTCCCCAAACTTAGTGGTGAGAAAGGGAAAATTGCGAAGGTGACTTCAGCTGTGTTTGGAAAGAGCATCTGAGTTCGAAAAAGTTTCTGGGTTACCAAGCGAAAGTTTTTTCCCCCTTTATATCTTTTTCCTTGGATTTTTTCCTTGTTTTTAGCCTATGACTCCATTTACCCAATTTTGGCACCTGGTCTACTGTTCTTCCCACCTCACAGGGAAGCGGGATCCCTAGTTGGAGCCTATGTTGGAGCCGCTCTTGTTTTTTCACCTCGTGCAATTTTTCAATGTTTGATACTTGAGATCTAAGGTTGTTTTTCTTCTCCTTCCGAACTCATAAAACTCTCAAATCTTGTCGCATGAATAGCAATGCGTTTTCGTTTTCAGAAAAAGGTCCATTTTTCGCAAGAGTGTTTGCTCTCTTGTTTTATTTCGGGATGTCGCCAGTCGAACATTTTAAATATTTGAATTCACAAGTCCCGAGTCGCGAAACTGCGAACTCGTTCTTTCAATCTTTCACCCAAGGCATTGACTATGGTAAACCCTTTAACCCTTGATTAGACATTGTCGGAGTTTCGCACCTCAGCATTCGTCGACCCTGATTTTTTGTTTTTACAACCCTGAGAGCCGAGAACGCGATAACATTTTTGATAACCTTAGTCAAGAAACAAGGTTAAAAAACTAACCACGGTTAAACTTGGTTCTCGGCACATCGCCGCTCGACTTTTTCTCTCATAAAGGTAAGGTGTCCAAAACTCCGATTCGCGAAGTTGTGACATAATTATAGCGAGATTAGTTAGTCCCCTAATCTAAGATTTCCTTCTCTTAATTCAAGCCTTAATCGTCGCCACATCGCGATATCGTGACTCGGCATATATTTCTCCCCAAAGTCTGTCCTCGAATTCCTGAGACGCGATGTTGCGAATAATTTAATGATGTAATTAAGGATGCGCCAAATCACGATTACCATTGATTACATTAAGATTGGCCCTCGCAGTATCGCAAGTTAAAGGGTCAAAACGCGAAAACGAAGTTCGTGATGCAACGAAAGGCGAGGAATTTTTTTAAGTCAATAAGATTTGTAATACTTTAAAATTAAATGGAATACGTCCCGTGCTTCAAGCTTGGCACACTTCACGAGGTTTTTATTTATTTACTCTCCATAACCCGAGTACCTGTCAAGCCGCCCAATATTCATGACATTAATGAGAAATTAGGGTAAATCCACGAAGAAAATAAGATCGGATTTTTTTAATAAATTTGGTTTTATTCGCGATTTGACAGATTTATGTCAAAGGTACATGATTTTCAAATATATACAATATTTCGTTTTATTTTTTAAACATTTCTTATTAACTCATAGAGCTCGCCTTTCCCCGAGGATACTCATTTCCGCATGTATACACAGGTTTACTGCAGAAGAGCAAAACATCAAGCTTCAGCTATGGCACCAAGGAGAGCGGCGAAAGCAAACGTCGAGGTTGCGGCACAGGGTCCAGACAACGTCTCAGATACTTCGCCCTCGACGAGCGGCTCAGTATCCACCTGGTCGTCTATTTCAGATGTCCTGCAATCTGAGTTGGTAAACTATTCAAACTCTGATGACTATAACTATGATATTGTGAAGGATGACCTGAACACTAAGTACAAGATGATTGTTCAGTCGGGAATGCACCCGGTTGCCACCAGACCTCGGTTGCTCCCATACTACGACATGATCCGATGGGCACTAGATCACGTCGACCTGCCTTCCAGAACTATCTTGAACTACCGACAAGCCATGATTGGGACTTTTAGGCCCGAACATATCCAGTCTATGTATAAGCTCCCACCAACCTATGAACACACATATGGCAAAGAATTCCTAGCGGATTTCAAAAAGAAGGAGTGCGAAGAATTTGACAAAACCTTGCCAAGCTTGATAAAGGATTGGGTGTCTCGTTCCTCGACATTCAGAGTGAACGACAAGGGTGTGTATTCGATTTCTTCGTTGGAGCCAAACTATATGTATGTGGCGATGATGACTTGTCGGCTTTTCGGCTGGGAGGATAACACGCATTTTTACGTCTAGTGGGTGCCTCTCATCTATCGGGTAGCAGAAGGTTCCTCCTTCAATTGGGAAAAAATACTCTCTGATAGTTTGTCCAACAGGATCACTGAGTACCGGGAGCAAAAAGTAGCCGAAAAACCATCCGGATTCTTCATGTCCGCGTATGTCATGGACGCAATATGCTCCATGACGCCTTTTCCTTTAATGAATTGGGCTTGGAGTCCAACCCATGAGAAGACTGTACATGAGTACCACGATAAGTTGTGGGAAAATAACACAAATAAGTTTGTTTATGATATTTTCAATTGGGTGATGGTGCCCCTGCACGTCGCCATTTTTGGTCTTACACCACCCCGCATCTCTGATAACATTGCTGCGAATTTGAGCCGTATCGCAGACTGGTACGTAGAGGAAGAATTCTCCTATTTGAGAGTTTTCGAAGCCGTTGTTCCTCCTCTGGCGCTCCCACAATTCATTCCCGACAAGCTAGCCTGTCGTGAGATTGCTCGGCAAACAATAATCGGCGGAGTGAGAAAAGAGCTCAAAGCGTCGGCCAAGAAGGTATGGCCGTTTTTCCCTATTCGGCTGAATTCATATTCATTATTAGATTTTGGACATGCTAAAGCCGAGGCTGCAGCCATTGAAGACTTGAGCCTAGTCTCTATCGAGTACAAGAAGCATGATCCTCAGGGGATCATAAGCACTCATTTGGTAAATTGCGGATTAAAGAGGTTCGAACATGAATATTCACCCTCGGATGATGTTTTCCAAGCGGCGAGGTCCTATTCGGAAGTGCAATCTCGAATCAAATCTCTGGCACCCGAAGACAGGGCTTCTGTTCTAAAATTTCAGGGACATAGGAGAAGATGCCTTCCCGTTGTGTTGGGAGGCTTGGGAATTTCTAAGGATAAAGAAAAGGAGGCCAGAAGTTCTGCGGGGCAGACTTCTAATCCCGAAAAACATCAGGAAGGGAAGCAGGAA
This sequence comes from Picea glauca, assembly GCA_000966675.3. Lineage (NCBI taxonomy): Eukaryota > Viridiplantae > Streptophyta > Pinopsida > Pinales > Pinaceae > Picea > Picea glauca. Next base: position 564,429 of record JZKD02S1104581.1, read on the forward strand.
CAGAGTCCCGAGCAAGAGAAGAGTCCTGAGCAGGAGAAGAATCCAGAAAAGAAGAAGAGTCCTGAGCGGGAGGAGAATCCCGAAACAAAAAAAGAGATTACTGACCCTCCCAAGGAGCATAGTCCAGAGGTGGAAATAAAGGACACAGACCCACCAGAAACTCAGAATCTGGAGGCAGGGACGAAAACCTCTGACCCCTTTAAAGAGCAAGATCCACTCAACACACCAGGGAAGGCTGCGAAACAGATCGGGCAACCCATCACCTCTGTCACACCCTTGCAGTCGGCACAGGGAGGCGTTAGCGAAGGATGGATATTTAGCGAAGAACTGAGACCTATAAGGGCAGAGGAACTCCCTCCTAATGAATTATTCTTTGACAAAAAGAGGAAAGCTGTGGTGAAACGAGAATTTTATCAAGAGTGAGAGTCCACTGCTAAGAAATTCAAAGTGATGACCGATGGGATGAATAAAAGGAAAGATGAATTTTCCACGGAAATTGCAGGAACGTTGGGAGTTTATGCGACGGCAAATCAATTCTCGGTCGAAATGTTAAAGAAGCATCTCAAAGCAAAAAATCGCCTGATCAAGACTCTTGAGGCCAGGGTGGCTTCGGCAGCAGAAAGTGCTAAGAGTCAAGCAAGCGGAGAAATTGAGTTGGCCCGATTGGTCGACAAGAAAGAAATTGAAGTCCTCAAGACCAAGCTGGAACAAGCAAATTCTATAATCCGAGATGGTCGGGTCCAATCGAACCAGCAGAGGGATACGATTACACAACTGCAGACTCAGTTGGAGGTCGCAGAAAGCAAGGCGGTTGAAATCGAGATCGTTAAATCTCGAGCAACTGATATTCGGAGCAGGATCTCCTCTACTCAACAGAGCCTGCTAAACAAAGTAGGAGAGATTCGAGAAGACTGCTTGTTAATACAGTGAATCTCTGAGAATCTGATTAACAAAGAAAGGAACGCAGAAGCTGATCGGGTCACTTTCCAAGAGGCAGTGATAGCGACCAACGACAGGTTTTCAGGGCATCCCGGGCTCACCATTGCCGAACAAACCAGGGGTAATATCTTGTTAAAAAATTGGGAACAGGATATTACTTTAAGCAAAGAACAGGCTCAAAAAGTGGCAAATTCGTTAGAAGAGGCCGTCAATAACATAAATGGTGAGAAGTTAGGGATAGAGATTGGAGGTGACACAGAGGCGCTAAGGCAGACGAATATAGATCGGATTTCCCTCGACATAAAGGAGGGGAATGACAGAAATTCAGCGGAAATCTCCAAGATGGACAGGGTAGACCCATCTCAAATCTACAAACATTTGATTCAGCCTAGTGCACAACTTGGCGCCCTTGAACTCGTTGATACACAAATAAATGATAAACTTCCACAGTTGGCCCGAGAGTGCTATCTTGCCGAAGTCCGTTGTCAGGCCGAGCCTTCACAGCTTGTGACCCAGTTTGTGGACAAGTGTATCATGTACACTGAATCCATGCGAGGACAGACACCTATCACTTCTTGAATATAGAATGGGTGAAATGGAATTATCTCGCTCCCCCCAGCTGTCAATGCAAAACCTTCACAGCTTGTATTTCATTTTTTAGACAAGTGTATCATATATACTAAATTTAAGCAAAAACAAGCACCTGGCACCTTTTTGTAAACAGATTCAGACAGATGGAGTAATTTCGCTCTTTTGAACCGAGAGGCAAATTTTGTATAAATAGATCACAAAAAGAAGAGATATAGGCTGGACTTTTTTGGGGACTAACTGTAAGAGAGTTTTTTCATTAAAGGAGTTAATACAAGCAATTTGAAGATTCCCGATTCTGTCATGACTGTGTTGCAAGTTGGTTTCGTCATGTTCTTTGTTTCTTTTCATTTTGCTCTACATAATTGATGTGTATCACTGTAATTTAGTACAACCACTACTATGGTGAAAGGTTTGCATCTTTTCTGTAATTGTCTCTTTTCTTTCCTCTGCACCAGCTATCAGCAGGTGTAAGACCAATTTACACTTACAGAATTTTATGTTTATTTACACTAGGTCAATTATGTTTATTTCAATTTCTTCTTCTGTATATACGTAAGTTTTCCACTGACAGGAAATTCGCGTCATCTACAGCTTAATGTTTTCTCCCTTCTCACGTTATTTTTATCGAAAACAACACAGTTACAGGAAAGGGCCTTCAATTTGCATTCTTATTTCGTTTTTTCATGCAAAGGTTTCTCTTTATTTCGTCCAGATTAAAACAATAAATAAATTCTCTCTTTAAAAACCATTTCCATACTAGAATTTTTCCTAAATGACTGTCCCTGTAGCCACTCAACCTAACATTCAACCTGGGCTATCTAATCAAATACATATCTCTCTAAATCTCTTTGACACAATCCTTAAAACTGCGGACACCCGTGATGAATTGGAACAATCATGGGGAGCCATTGAATGAGATATTACTATTCAGGAACAGTTGGAAGCTAGACGGCGAGAACATAGAAATCCTCACTAGTTTCCTATACCGAAGGTTAGTGCAATCTTTTGTCAACCTTTATCATACTTTCGGATGCCTTGACACTGTACGTTTAAGCCTTAAGTACAGACTCAGGAACAACAGAAGGAAAATATCAAAATGAAAGAGACATAAGAATACAATATGAACACAAAGAAATTTATAACAGAGTTCGTCCTTGGTGGAGTATGTCTCCAGGTCTTGCTCTCAAATGAGTATGTCTTTTTATTAACTCCACAAAAGAATTGGTCAAAATACATAAGTATACCTCATTCTGGAGTTAAGCTATAGAAGCTTTGCTCGGATCAGAAAACTAACATCACCACTACATTCGTGGCGTCGTTTTACCTAAAAATGATTGTCTCCACGCCTCGATCTGATTCTAACACTTTCAGGCCCAAGAGACACCTCTACCTCGGTTATCATGCCACTGCTTCTGCAATAAATAACTGGAAAATCTTGAACTGCGTGCCAAAATTCATACAATAATCCATACGGGTGCGCCTTGGTTTTCCTATGTCCCGAACACTGGCGAAGGCCTCCATTTATATAAAATTGTAGGTGGTTATGCATTGATGGAGTGCTTGGCGCATTGGTAGAGGATGTTATTTTAAGTCGTAGGTGGGCAGAGTTTTAGGTGGAGGTCCCGGGGGTGAATCCCATGGGCCTCCCCTTTTTATCATATGGTTTCAACAAACTTTGGCGCGTTGTGCTAAATATATCGAGCAGTTACAAAACTGGCGGATGGATATTTAAATGGAGGATCTTCTTGTTAGAATGGAGGATATGCCAGTTATGGGGGTTGTCACGTGGATAATCATATAACAAAGGGTTGGGCCGAAGGCCGAGCCCTTTTCTTCCGCGCCCATAGAAAATTAGTAAGCATAAATAATATCTGCGCCAATGTATAAACAAGGAACATGTAGTGGTAAGTTGGGATAAAAGGTTACGGGTTCGACTCCTATGGATTCGTATGAATTTTACTCATAGCAACCACTAGAGGGGTGCCATGTGGTAGCGCACGACTGGGCCACGTCGCACCATATCATTTTCTTAATAAAATGCCACTTGTCACAACTTAATTCGCCCACGTGTCTACCATCATACTTGTACGACCTTGCCACATCATACCATTCCAACTTAACACTCTTCCATATCAGCTGTATGGACGTGCCAAGTGTCACCCTTGTAGTGGTGACACGTGTCACCTTGACCTTTTGACTTTCGACCAAGTTTGACTTGAACTTTAACCACTTATATCTTTTGATCTGTAACTTTGTTTGACGATCCATTTGCATCGTTAGAAAGCTTGTGACGCGCTCTTCATGATCATGTCATTTTAACCGAGTTTTGGGAACTTTTAATTTTTTCCCTTTATCTATCTGTTGAACCCATTTTGAGCATTCTGAGTTGTCTCTACACGTTCTGAGTTGTTCTTATCCTTCTCTAGATCCTTTTTGGATCATTTAAATAGTCAGTTATGTGGGAAGATGTCTATAATGTCAGCTATTGAAAGCTCAACATAGACATCCGACATGATTGTTGCAACCACACGTTATCCCAAAATTGAAATGGGAGGTCATTTCGATGGAATTTATTGTTGGATTGTCGCTGATGGCAAGGAGACATGACTCAATTTTCATGGTAGTTGAAACTCTGACGAAGAGTGCACATTTTATTCATGTGTGTATGACGTATCAGACACCAGATATGGCTAGATTTTTAGCAGCAAGATTGTAAGATTACATGGAGTGCCAAAAAGGATCATATCCGATAGAAGATCAGTGTTTACAAGACGTTTTTGGACCATTTTCCAAGAGGCCTTGGGGACACAACTAAACTTTAGTACAACGTATCACCCTGAGACAGATGGGTAGAAAGAAAGAATGAACCAAAATTTGGAAGATATGTTGTGTGTGTATGTGATTGACCAACAAAAGCATTGGGAAGAGTTCTTTCCACTAGTAGAGTTTGTGTACATCAACAACTATCAAAGTACCATTAATATGGCACCGTTTAAATTTCTTTATGGGCGACTGTTTCAGACGCCATTGAGCTGGGATCAAATTGAGGATAGGGTCCTGGTTGAACCAGAAGTGATCCAAGAAATGGAAGAACGAATGCAAACGATAAGACAAATAATTAAAGAAGCACAAGATCAGAAAAAGAGTTACGCTGATGCGCATCGCGTTGACTGCAATTATGAAGTTGGCGACCGAGTTTTCTTGCGGGTGAAACCGCAAAAGAGTTTGATCAAGTTTGGAAAGGGTGTTAAAATATCTCCTAGGTTTGTGGGACCTTTTGAAGTTGTGGAAAATAAATGGCCCATGGCCTATCGATTAGCCTTGCCTGATTCTTTGAGGCGTATGCACGATGTTTTTCATGTATCTGTTTTGAAACATTATGTTAGTGATCCCTCACATGTGATTGACATGAGTTTTTTGTAGGTGTCAGATGAGGGTGCACTCATGGCGAAACCAATCTGTGTTCTGGACCATTGCATTCAACATCTACAATGTCGAACAGTCGATCAGGTCAAGGTCCAGTGGGACAATTATATTCCACACTCATTTACCTGGGAGAACGTATATGATATGCGTCAGCAGTTTCCTTATTTGTTTGATAGAATAGACAATTAGGTCTTGTCAGTTATTTTGATTACTGCATTTTATATATTGTACAAACTTAGGGATGAAGTTTAAAACAAGAGGGGGTGTATGTAACATCCTGCTCTTGCGAGCACATGTTATCGACTTATTCTTTGAGTACACTTGCGTGCAAGTGATCTGATTATAGTACATGGTTATATATTTCGCTTATGGATTTTATGATGATGTTGATGTTGTGATTTAATGTTATTTGATATATATGTATTGATAGATGTTATTGACGATTTTCCATGAGTGTGGAGGACTCTTGATAGGTTGTGGATGTCGATGGCATCAATGGACCTCCTTGGACTCCGGATTGAGTCAAGGAGTGGATAGTATTGGTTTGAGTGTTTCATTTATGCATATGTGACATATGATCGATAATAGTATGGTTTTGTATATGGATCATTGACAGTGTTTCGTTGATGGATGCAGGCTGACGATTGCTTGCTAATATGACTCACATAAAGAGTAAAGGGGCCATGCACAGAGACCAAATATTGAGGGAGAGGTGTGGAAATGTCCCTGTCACAACATACTAGCACTCCCATCATGGCTCGAATTGTAGGTTAACGATGTCGTGAGGGAAGACTGAGACAATCACTCATGAAGTTCTAAGGGGTGCGCAACAAGGCGGGGTGCTTATTCCTTAGAAGCCCTTAGTCTCTCACAAGGTCGCTCGAATGGAGTGATGACTCCAAGGGTTGTACAACTACCAAAACCAATAAAAAGGTGAGTGGCACTCTTGGAGCACGCAGTGCATCTTGAAGGGCACGTCACAGAAATAAAAATTGAGTCAATGAATCTAGGTGGCCTAGAAAACCTTGAGTGAATAATTAAAACTTGTAAACTCTTGAATCATTGTCGTATTTAATTAATTAATTAAGGAGTGAAATTATTAATTGTAAATCCCAAGTGAAAGTCTAAGCCTATTCAAAAATTAAGCCTAAGTCCAAGTTTGGTAAGAAGTCTAAAACTAAATTTATAAATTAAATAAAAAGAGAATAAAGTAAAACAAGTTAAGAACTAAAAAGGGGGTGAATTATGTTTAAATATTGACATAAGGCACATGTGTGCAAGAAAATGTAAAAAGGGGTTTTTTTAAATAAGAAAGAAATAAACATGAAAGAATGTGTACGCATAGAAATGTATCTAGGGTCTAGTTAACATTAGTCTAACTAGAGAAGAATCCTATTTTAACTCAACTCAGATTTAGTAAGGCATCAATCATTAAATAGGAATATGGGGAATAAAGAGACAACTAGGAGTGATTTAAGGAGTGCTTTTAGGAAAGGTGGGGGAAATTGACTTTTTATTAAAATAAAATATGGAATTTTCTTGTGCAACTTATGGAGAGGGTGACAAGTGTAAGGGAAATAATTCTAATTTATTTAATTAAAAACGAATTAAATGTGCATGTGGGGATGTGTCATTAAGAAACTCCTATAAAAAAAATGGTCTAGAGGGAAAAATGGCACATTGGGTTATTGGTAAAGTTATGCTGCCAAATTCTTTTTGATTGGTTTTACTTGTGAGAGTTGGGATACCGAGTTTGGGAGAGAGTGGTGGCTCTACATTGCGAGGCAAGTTGGGAGCTAGAGGATTATGGTTTTGTGTGTGTGGCCCCTTTGCAGCTCGGGGGAATAAGGGGGAAGAAGAGTACCCCTAGCATTGGTTGGGAGGTACCGGTGAAGTTTCAATGATTAGTAAGCAGGAGTTTGGAAGGAACTCTAGTTTCCAAAGATCATCTCTAGGCCATCTTCATCGTCGATTACTATATTTTATGGAATTTGTAATTGCATTGATTTTTGTTGTTAATCTAGTTGTTATAATTTGTTGTAGACTATGTAGAATCTTGAAATTGTATAGACTAGATACTTGAGGTATTATCAAATATGAAAGAGAGATTATATAATCGAGGTTTTTCCATTGCATAACATGTTGAAAATTTATGATTGAATAGACCAGATCTTGATGTTTTCATAAAATCTAGAAGTGGATTCCTAATTATTGCACTGTCATTGTCTTCTCAATGAAATAAATAGAAAATATGTGCCAAGTTTTTCTCCTCCCCCAAATCCAAATCGATTTCTACATGATCGTGTTGAGCATAGTTTGTGCATTTATAAGTAATCATCGGTGCCTTTTAAATTTAATTGAGAATCAATGTAATTAATGTAGGAACTTCGATCTCTGCAGCCTAGTTGAAATCTGGCAATGAACTTTTCCTTTGAAATTGCGCCCTCCCATTGCTCAATTATTGGGAAACATTCAGGATTGCTAATGAGCCCTCTCATTGCGCACTTCTTGATAGTATTCGGGCTTGCAATGCACCCATCCCATTTCTCAATTCTTCACAGAAATGGGCTTGCTAGTGCGCCCTCTCTTTGCTCACTTCTTTGACAGAAATTTAGGTTTCCTGGTGCACCCTTTCTGTGCTCACTTCTTGACAAAAGTTTGGGTTTCCTGGTGTGCCCTCTCTTTTCTCACTTCTTTGAAAAAAAATTGGGTTGCCTGGTGCGCCCTCTGTGTGATCACTTCTTGACAGAAATTTGGGTTGCCTGGTGCATTCTCTTTGTGCTGACTTCTTGACAGAAATTTGAGATGACTGGTGGGCCCTCTCCTTTCCCATTCATTGATATAATCGGGTTACCTGGTGCGCTCTCACATCGCTCAATCCTGACAGAGTTCGGGATGGCCTGGTGTGCCCTCTCATCACTCAAACCTTGATAGAATTCGGGTTACTAGTGCGCCCTATCATTCCTCATTCTCTTTTATATAAGGAATGTATAGCATGTGAAAATTTGATTTTGAATTTGATCTCTTGGGTTCTGTTTTTTGGTTTTTAAAAGATAAGGGTTGAATATTGACACTACATGTTGATGCGACCTTTTAGCTTCCTTTATGGATTAATGTACGGGTGTAATTTTATTGGGTTGTAATGTGATGCTACCCCCTCTTATAAATTTTAATGATTATGCATTACATAGAATCTTGTGTTGGTATTCATGGTGCCAAGAAGATTCGATCTTCTCATGAATTGGGAATGGAAACGAAACCCCAGCTAAATCTTATTAAGGCTAGTCTAGTTCTTGTATCTATTAACATAGAATGGGTTTTCCTTTAGAATTATATGGAATTACATTATAGTATATAAGTTCTTTTATTGATGGATAAGTTGGTCCCTTCTCAAGAACCTCAACATGGATGTGCAACAATGGTTGTTGATATGTTTATTCATAAATTTTATGGTCCATAAAGGGATGCGAAGTAGTTGAATCCTTATTTATCATTTTTAGGATTGATTTCCCATTAGTCTTTATTAATGGATTTATAAAGTAGTTGACTTCTTATTCTAACATTAAGATCTTATTTCATATAAGTCCTCCCCTTTGGGATAGGTAAGGTAGTTGACTGCCTAGTCTATTGCTATTATGAATGGTCTTGTTAGTTTTACATAATGGATTCTTAATGTAAAATGTGTTGATTAATGTATTGTTTAAAGAAGATGAATTTTCTTATGGGTTCTCATAATGAATTTGTAAATTATAGCCTTACATACACCTAGAATTTATCCAAATGAGATGTATAGTTAAGCTACATGCAATCAAAATTGTATTTACGCTTTTGAATTATCAGTTCTTTTCTCATTTATACTCATTGTTTCTTGAAATGATAAGTATAATAGAACATTTGGTTGTGCCATGAAAATAATGTTGTTGTATGATTGATTAAGTAACTACATTACTCTTGCGCCATGAAAATAATGTTGATGTATGCTTGATTAAGTAACTAGCTTACTCTTGCGCCATTGAAATAATGTTCATGTATGATTGATATTCTAGTCTGGAGTTATGATATGTGATTGATTAAGGAACTTAGACACCTCCTTGTTCCTTAGAACAGTCACCATCCCTGAGACCTTAAGTGGTCAAAATCAATCAGATGAATCCTGGGATTGAGCATTGCTTATGTGTCCTAGAGGTCCTAACTGTGCATGATAGGTTGGGTGGGTAGTTCTTTGATATTCAGTGACATGGTTGATCATTTATTCATATTTTTCTTTAGTCGATCGTGATGTGTTGATTAGTGTCGTTATTTATTATGATGATCCGTTGATTAAGTGCAACTATTAATTATGTTGATGCATTGATTGAGTCATTGTTTATGTGTCACTTTTAATTATGTTAATGCATTTCTTATGTGTCATTTTAGTTATGATTATGTATCACTTGTGATGTTGTTAATTATGTTGTGACGAGTTTAATATCCTAATGTAAAAACAAATATTTACCTATTGTACATCACTTTTCGTGGTCGTAACGGAGGGGCCTTTACATAGTGTTATTTTTTAACTTTTAGAAAAATTTCCATTATAAATGAAAGATAGTTCTACCAATATCAAATTCAATTTTAACATGTTTCAATACGATTCAATTAATTTCAATAAATTTGTTTACATAACAAAAGAACTTCAAAATAAATATCATTATTTTATTTTATCATAAATAATTAGGAACATAGTTCTCACTTTACTATGATCAACTTATTAAAAAATGTAGAAAATGGTCCTTCTTTAACAATTATAACACCTAATACTATTAAAATGATGTAAGGATTACTTTATGTTTCTCAATAATATCTTGAATAGAAAAATAATTTTTTTTCCCAAATAATTGAACAATCATCTAAAAGAGATTTCTTTATGCAATCATATACATGTGTCATGTCTATTCAATGTGAATGTGTTTTGGTGGTGAGATGTTTAATGCACAACTAAGTTGAAGAAATGCTAGAAATTTTTCTTGTCACTTCTAGTAATTGATTTGTTTTGACATTAAATCACACCAAATAACACAATATAATTTTGTCTTACAAAATCATGTTGAAGTAATTATTATTATGGTTTAGAGTATTGTTATTTTTAGTGTTATTTTCCATTATAAATGCAAAACAATTGATACAATCTTAAATTCAATATTAACTTACTTCAATGAGATTAAATCAATTGATTTGCATATATTTGTAAAATAAAAGATCTTCAAAAGAAATGTCACTAAATTATATGTAATCATAAATTATTAAAATATATATAAAAAGTTTCATCCTTTTCGAATTATAACATTCAAATACTCTTCAAAAGTTGAATGGATTCTCTCTGTTCATCCATGTTAACTATTCTCATTCTCAATAATATATTTAGAAAAAATGAATGGATTCTCTATGTTGATCCATGTTACTATTCACATTCTTAATAATATATTTGGAAAAGCTTAATGGATTCTCTATGTTGATCAATGTTAATTATTTTCATTCTCAATAATATCTTAAATAGAAGAAGAAAATGTTTTGTCCCACTTAATTAATCATTTTTTAGATTCTCAATAATATCTTAAATAGAAGAAGAACATGTTTTGTCCCACCTAATTAATCATTTTTTAGATGAATGAGACTTATCTACACAACTGTATGTATGCAAGTGGAATGTGACGTTGGCAATAAGATGTTTAGCACAATTAAGTTGGAGGAAATTGTTAGGCAATTTTCTCTTAATTTCTAATACATTTTTTTTCACATGAAAGCACACAAAATAATCAATTTTATTAGTGCATTTTGTTATGATTTGTTAATGAGAAATTATCTCATTACAACATGTAGAAATCAATATTATTGTGATTTAGATGATTATTACTTTTAGTGTTACTCTTTTTACTTTTTAGTGTTTTTTCTCATTATAATTGCAAAACTTATAATGTCAAATTTAATGTTATCTTGCTTCAATGATATTAAATCAATTATCTTACATTTGTGTGCACACTAACAAATCTTCAAAACAAATGTCACCATTTTATGTAGTCATAAATAATTATGAACATAATTTCTAGTTTATTGTGACCAAATTATTAAAAAATGTATGAAAATGTCCATTCTTTCACAACTATAACATTTAAATACTTTTGAATATTTTCAAGAATCTTTTGAATATTTTGCATTGGAAAAAAATGTTTCGTCTTAAACAACCTAGGAATCATCTCTTTAGAAGAAAGAGATTTTGCTACACGACCATATGCACATGCCATGTCTGTTGAACAAGAATGTATAGTTAGTGGTGAGATGCTCAACACAAATAAGTTGTCAAAAATTGCTAGGCACTTTACTCATCACTTCCAATATTTGTTTTTTTTTCCATATTAAAACACACCAAATAATTAATTTTATTAGTAGTTTTTAAATAATTTTATGATTTTTTTATGAGAATTTTTCATATGACATGTTGAAGTTAGTATTATTATGATTTAGACAATTATTTCTTTTAGTGTAATTCTTTTGCTTTTAGTGTTTTTTCCATCATAAATGCAAGATAGTTCTTATAATCTCATATTCAATTTTAACTTGCTTCAATGAGATTCAATCTATTTCTTTATATATGTTTGCACAACCAAAAATCTTCAAAACAAATGCCCATTTTTTTATGTAATCATAAATAATTATGAACATAATTCCTAATTTATTGTGCTTAACTTAAAATGTATGAAAAAATCCATATTTTGACAAATATAACATCTAAATACTTTTGAAAAGTTGCAAGGATTACTTTATGTCTATTTATGCAAATTGTTCTCAATAATATCTTGAATAGAAAAAACAAATATTTTATACTAAATAACCAAAAAACCTTCTTTTTAGACAGAAAGAAAGAAAGAAAAAAAAAAAAAAA
>JZKD02S1104581.1:593465-611953 GCA_000966675.3 Picea glauca
AACCACAAAAACACAGTCATTTCCCCTCTTGGTGGAAGGGAGGTCTAACATGTAGTTCATTGACATGGATTCCCACAGCCTGTTAGGAATATGCATAGGGGTGTACATGCCATGTTTGTTAGTGGTTGGTTTGGCAATAGTGCAGGTGATGCAGGACTTGATATACTTGTCGACATCTTGTTGAAGTTTCGGCCAGTAGAAATTTTTTTGCAACACTGCCACTATCTTTTCAACGCCAAAGTGTCATGCCACCCGACTGTAGTGAGCTTCCCAAATAAACTTCACACGCTCACTTGATGGAACACAGATATGGCCCAAACGACACAACAACCCATCCTAAAGATGGAAATTAGCGACCACTAAGTTGGCGCCCAACATTTGGTAGGTAGTGGAGAAGTTAGGGTCTATCTCATTGAGGTGGGGCCATCTAGAGGTCTTGTGGTTGCAAGAGTCTAGCACTGTGGTGAGGACCGTGAATGGAGGTCGGCTGAGGAAATCAATGACTCAGTTGGTACTTCATGTTTTATACTTGATGTTGAGGTGGAACTACTACAAGTATGTGGACCACTTATGATGGCAGTCATTATGCAATTTTCCTTGTGTTTGCATGAACTGTAGAGGCTTATGATCAGTGTGGATGGATGTCTCCTTCCCAAGAATGTAATGTCTCCACTAGGGGTAGGCTTTCACAATGGAGTACATTTCCTTGTCATAAGTAGGGTACTTATGGACAACATCTGATAGTGTCTCACTATGATAGGCCACTAGGTGGCCGTGTTGAGTGAGAATGACACCCACAACATAGTTTGAAGCATCTATCTCAATATCAAAGGGTTGTTGCAGGTCCGGTAATGAAAGTACTAGGGTTGATCATAAGCGTTGTTTCAAGTCATCAAATTCTTGTTGTCATGACAGGACCCACAAAAATTTCTCCTTACCAACACCCATGGTTACTTGGTTGAGGGCCCATGCAATATGGGAGAATCCCAACACGAACCTGGGATAGAAATTGGTCAGGCCCAAGAAACTCCGAAGCTTAGTGAGTGTGGTTGGGGCTGGCCAATCACGAATGACCTGTATCTTGGCTGGATCCACATGGACACCATGTTGATCAATGATGTAGCCTAGGTAATGTACCATGTCCATGATGAAGGATCATTTTTCCAAGTTGGCATATAGCTTTTGTTGTCGCAGGGTGTGCAAAACCTGTTGAATATGCTGCAAGTGTTCCTCCCAAGTCTTGTTGTAGATGAGGATGTCATCCAGATAAAATACTACAAAATTATTGGTGAAAGGTCGTAGGATATCGTCCATCATCCTCATGAAAGTTGTTGGAGCATTTGTCAAACCAAAGGGCATGACCATCCATTCAAAAAGTCCTTCTTTTAACTTGAAGGTGGTCTTCCATACATCTGTCTATTCTATTGGGACCTGGTGGTAGCTAGAATTCAGTTCAATCTTAATGAAGTATTTGTCCTCCATGAGTTGATCAAGGAGGTTGTCGATTCGGGGAATTAGGTACCGGTTCCAGATTTTCATTTTATTCAAAGCCCAGTAATCAATGCAGAGTCACCAAGTCCCATATTTATTTTTCACCAGCACGATTGGGCTCCCACAAGGAGATGATTTGGGACAGATGTGCCCCTTTTGGAGAAGTTCTTGGATATGCCGCTTGATCTCCTCATTCTCTAACAGAGAGAGACGGTAGACTGGCCCATTGGGCAGCGGTGCGTTGAGGGTCATATCGATGGGATGTTTGACTTGATAGTGCAAAGGTACCCCGGTATGTGAGGAGAAGATATCTGAGTATTCTGCTGCATGGAGAGGTCGGTTGTAGAGGCCCTGGATGTAGCTGTGATATTTCGCTCAGTTTGAGAGTGAATCATGAAGAAGACAAACTTCCTGGTCTAAGAGATGACCTTCCTGCATTGGTTAGCAGAGATCAAGGAAATAACACTAGGTGGTACTGCCTCAGGTATCCTATACAATTTCATGTTCAAAGTAATAATAACACTACGAGGCCTAGATTCATATATAGCATGATGTTTACACAAATAAGGTTGGCCCAAAAGAACATTACAAACTTTGTGACGAGAAAAATCACACAATACCTCATCTTTGAAGGGTTTGATGTCGTATGACAGCTGACACTGTTGGTTGACGCGAAGATCGCTTCCTTAGCGGAGCCATCCAATGGTGTAGGGTTGCGGGTGAGGCATTGTCGGCAGGGCTATCTGCTTGACAACCTTTGCTGAGATGAGGTTCTTCTAGATACTGTTATCCATGATGATGTGCAGTTGGGTGCCTTTCACCCACATCTGTGAATGAAAAAGGTGCTCACCTTCCTCTAACTCGTCTGGTTCACTGGGTTGGAGCTTGGTGGTAGAAATGGTGGCACTGGGTTCCACATCAATGATTTGTCTCCCCCTTTATGGTTCTGACTCAGATTCGGAACCTGTATCTATTTCAGAGGCTTTCACCTCCACCGCCAATGAATTCTTTGAGCAACAATCAAGAGTGTTATGCCAGGGGCTCTTGTGGAAGTCGCACCACTTCTCGGTATATTTCTTTATCTTTTTGGTGTCCTCCTTTACTTACAGCTTGGATTGGTTGTCCTGATGTTGTCCATATTTTATATGTCCTTTGTTTTGCAGGTTGGGGCCACCCTTTCCTGGTTTTTGTTGTGAGGGGTTCCTAGGCCCAAATTACCGCATCTTTTGTTTGAGCTTCTGCTCGATTTGAACGACATATCGATAGGTCATGCCTAAGGATGAGATGTCTAAAAACTCCATTTCGTCTTGGTCTCTTTCTTGCCACAGTGTGGTCCATTTTGTATACAGGTCATCATAGCTTCTGACAAGGTAGTATTGTTCCTTAATAACATCTCTAAAGGAATCCCAGGTGACCGCGACTGTAAATAATGAGGGTTCCTCTATTTCCTTTTTCTCACAGAAAGTCTCCCACCAATCTTTGACATGGGGAACAACTTTGAGGAGCGAAAAAGTGATATTTTCTCTATTCGAAAAATTATGGACAGAAAAATACCCTTCTAGCATATTTAACCATTTGTCTACAACGTCTGTGTCTATCTTACCTTCAAATATAGAAATATCAAAGTTGATTTGTACCTTTAAGGGGGCGACGCTTCCACTTGAGGAATATGCTTCGCCTGTTGGTAGTCATCGAAGGATTTGCACAAAACTATCCATCATCTCATTCCTCTATTGCGTGAGGGCTTCCTCGAGCAACATTTTGAAAGGATCTCATGTCCCATCGTCTTTATTTTCTCTCTCCATGAGAGGTCACTTGGGTGTGCGAGAGATTTTTTCCTCAAGGAAAACAAGCTCAAGACCCAATTCTTTGTACCCTGGCCTCGTCGGGGACATGCATTAAAAATGACAAGGAGCAGACTGCTCTGATACCACTAATCTAGATTTTATGAGTAGAACGAAATGAATACAGATTATTACTAAAATATGCTAACATAGAATAACAGAGATACAGTAAAATTGGTTTTTATTCAATAAGGAAATACGCTAAAACTGTAAAATGCAGCGGAAAACAAGCTTGTTGGAATGGTGGCGGCTTATATCTGAGGAGAGATGTGACAGTTGCGTTGATTCACAAGAAGATGATTACAATGAGGCTCTCAAGGCCTATTTACAATAATCATGAATTCCAAAACCCTAGACATCCAAATATCTAACTCTCAGAGATGAAACGTCAAAAGTCATGTGGGCCTCGTTGGGGTAAGCTAGTACATCAACTTTCCAGGGTCGTAAGTTTTCCATACGATCTTCGTTTTAGGCGCACGATAGCCCGTTGAAAAGGTATATCCGAGGACTACAGATGTTGTCATCAAACTCTGACTCCATCTGCAATCTAATTATGGCGAGCCCTAAAAACATTGTTTAGGGCCTCAAAATGACCCCATAAGTTAGGGACCTAAAAACTAGGAAAAAAGTGTCAAACTGGAAAACTGCCAAAAATGAACCAGTTGGAATAGGTAGGAGGCCACCGAAATCCATCTGGATCATGATTAAAATTAATGCATTGTAATGTCCCCTCCATTACAACAACATAAAAGAGTACAAAAGATATATATATATATATATATAAACAAACAACTTTACGACAAGTGATAAGCATCATAACATACATTAATATCTATTAATAAACTCTTCTCAACCAATATGAAAACAACATCACTAAAGTTCCAATCAACTAGATCACAGAAATATAACATGAAGAAACTAACCACCCAACCTATCTTGCATGGTTAGGATCTCCAAGACACAGAAGCAATGCTCAAGTCTAGGATCCGTCCAATAGATTTTGACCATTTAAGGTCTAAGGACTAGTGACTATTCTGAGGAACAAGGAGGTATCTAAACCCCTTAACGAACTTCTATCCTAAACATCATGACTAGATTCTAATAGTAAGGCATGGAATCACATGTCATTAATCTTGTCAATAAATAGCATGTACACAATAATGCTACATCTACGCAAGGGGGAGCAAGGACAACAGGTTAATAATTGCATCATTTCTATGCTATTTTAGAGCTTTTAACTAGTAGTGCAACACAATAAACAAGTATCATAAGCATCTATCATTTTCATGGATGTGCAAGAATAATCTACCTTACTTAATCAACTTCAAGCAATAATTAAGTGCAAATGGGTACGAGGATATTACATAAGGTTAGATAAGAACTGCATGAGTACAAACTCAATGTCAAATAGAAATCTATTTATAATTATCATTGGTAACTTGTCAAGTCAGTTTTATTCGACGTCAGACATCACTTATCAAGCGATATAACTTCCACAATAAGTACAACGCTTAATTAACTCAACCATCTATCTTAATAATGTGATATATCTTAGTTAACATTAAATAAGGATTCCATACTATCTTACCAATATTTTGATAAGAATTAAAGGAGACCAATCTCATCTTAAACAATATAGGAACACATGTACTAACTTACAATCTAATTTAAAGGAGCCAAATCTATTTTAAATTCATATACAAGTACTCAATTACTATCTTATAATTCTAATTTAATTTAAGAAAGAAAAAATCTATTAAAACCATATATAAGAACTCAATACTTTCTTAAATTCCAAATTTAAATTTTGAAGGAAAGACCCAACTTATTTTTAAAACATTACATGAGAACTCAAGGCTACCTTACTTGCATACCCATTTAACAAAAAGGTCAACAAATAAAGAATAATTTAAAAGAATCTCACCCTCCTTCATATTTATATACAAGGCTATAGGAAGCTTACTTCATGGCAATAGTCAAACAATTTTTTTTTTTTCTTTCTATTAGCTTCTTCAACATCTTATACAAAAGTCTATAAGTTTTCAATTCCAAATAGGAAATTGGTAAATGTAACATGCTAATCTAAGGTAAGAAAACTTTAACAATTCAATCGTAAAAAGGATAGATGAGATATCCAAGGGCTATCTTGTGTATCCATGAGAACTGAAGACGAAGGGAACTCATTCCACATCATACGTTTAAGGTAGAATTGAAATCTGCTAAATAAAACATTATTCCTTAAGGGAATTTAACAACAATTTAAATCAGATATTGCCCAGGCTGTAGGCAGAGAACATGCAAGGGTAGAGGAACTCTATCTACACTTAAGACTCCAAGAAAAATACTCGGAAAAATTAAAGAAGATCACCATTAAACAATGCATAAGGATTTAAATTCAACACACAACGAATTTATGACTTCAAGGGTGGTTAAGCCCTTAAGGAGAGACAGTCGCAACACAATCCTACACACGAGGAAACGAGGGAGATTCCACAAGGACGAATTCCCTCGCAAATCCGGATTATACTCCTCTCACTCGCTAAACTCCCATCCGAAATTAAGTGAATAATTATAGAAAGGATATCGTTGGAGCAGAGATATCTCATCAATCAGTGATTCTCTCGGAAATTTGAGCTCAATCTCAGGAAGGTTAGACGCTGGTGCGCCCATCTTTCAGGGTTGTCTCATGGGGATACAAATAACTTCAAAAATCCATGGACAATTAATTACATATTTTATTTTAATATAAAAGTTAACTTCCCTCACAAAAATGTCCTCCTTAAATCGTTTATAGTTGTCTCTTTATTCCCAGATTCTTATTTAATCACTGAAGCCTTACTAAATATTAGTTAGAGTTAAATTAAATCTTTAGATTTATTTCACTTTTCTTAATTCTTAAATTGATTCACCTCATTTCTTTTTAATTTAATTAATAATATTGTCTAGTCTCCTTAAAAAAACTTAGACTTAGGCTAAATTTTAGAATAGGCTTAGACTTTTATGGGGATTTATAATTAATAAAATTACTCATTAATTAATTATTTTAAATCCGACAATGTCAAATCAATTTATTGTTTCTAGGCCACCCAGATTCTTTGACTGAAGTTTCTTTTTAAATTACATGACGTTCCCTTCAAGACGCACTCCCATGCTCCAAGGGTGCAACTCGCCTTTTGACTGGTTTTGGTAGTTGTCCAACCCTTGGAGTCAGCACTCCATTCAGGCGACCCTGTGAGAGACTAAGGGATTCTAAGGAATAAAGAATCTTCCTTATTGCGCGCCCCTTAGAATCTTCATGAGTGACTGTCTCAGTCTTCCCTCACGACATCATGGACCTCTCGAACTAGGTAATCGTTAACCTACAATTTGAGCCACGATGAGAGTGCTAGTAGATTGTGACAGGGACGCTGCCACACCTCTCTCTCAATATCTGTTTTTTTTGCATGGCCTCTCTTCTTCTTATGTGAGTCAGATTAGCAAGCATTCGTCAGCCTGCATCCATTGACAAAACACTGTCACTGATCCATATACATAACCATACTAAATCAATCACATGACACATATGCATAAAAATGAAATGCTCAAACAAAATACAATCCACTCCCTGACTCGATCCAGAGCCCAAGGAAGTCCATTGATGCCAGCGACATCCACAATCTAGTACGTGTCCTGCACACTTATGTAAACTTGTCAATAGCATATGTCAATACATATATATCAAATGAAAATAAATCACAACCATCAACATCATCATAAAAATCCATAATTGAAACAAATAACCATGAACTATAACCGGATCACTTGCACTCAAGTGTCCTCAAAGAATAAGCCGATAACATGTGCTCGAAAAAGAGAGATGTTACATACATCCCCTCTTGTTTTAAACTTCGTCCTCAAGTTGTACAGTATATAAAATGCAGTAAATAATAGTATCTGACAAGATCTATATGTCTAATCTATCAAACAAGTAAGGAAACTACCGACGCATATCATGTGCATCCTCCGATATAGCCGAGTGCGGACTATAATTGTCCCACTGGACATTGATCTGATCAACTATTCAACAACGTAGTTGTCGAATGTGATGGTACATAATGCAGATTGGCTCTGCCGTGAGAGCACCCTCATCTGACACCTGCAAAGACCTCATGTCAATCACATGTGTAGGCTCACTAACATAATGTCTCAAAACAAATACATGAAAAACATCGTCCATACGCCTCAAATAATCAAGCAAGGATGGTCGATAAGCCACGGGTCCTTTATTTTCCACAAACTCAAAAGGCCCCACAAACCTAGGAGAGAGTTTAACACCTCTTCCGAACTTGATCGAACTCTTGTGTGATTTCACCCACAAGAAAACTCGGTCGCCAATTTCATAATTGCGGTCAATGCGATGCACATCAGTATAACTCTTATGTCGATCTTCCACTTCTTTAATCCTTTGTCTTATCGATTGCATTTGTTCTTCCATTTCTTGGATTGCTTCTAGTCCTACCAGGACCCTATCCTCAAGTCGATCCCATCTCAATGACATCCGACACGGTCGCCCATAAAGAAACTCAAACGGTGCCATCTTAATGGTTCTTTGATAGTTGTTGTTGTATGCAAACTCTACTAGTGGAAAGAACTCTTCCCAACGTTTATGTTGGTCCATTACATACATACACAACATATCTTCCAAAATTTGGTTTGTTCTTTCTGTCTGCCTATCTGTCTTAGGGTGATACGATGTACTAAAGTTCAGTTGTGTCCCCATGGCCTCTTGGAAACTAGTCCAAAACTGTCCTATAAACACTGATCCTCTATCAGATTTGATCCTTTTTGGCACGCCATGTAATCTCACAATCTCGCTGATAAAAACTCTAGCTATGTCTGGCACCTGATACATCGTACGTACAGGAATAGAATGTGCACTCTTCGTCAGAGTGTCAACTACTACAAAAATCGAGTCGTGTCTCCTTGTCGTCAATGGAAATCCAACTACAAAGTCCATCGAAATGACCTCCCACTTCGATTCTGGAATAGTGTGTGGCTGTAATAATCCTGCCAAATGTCTATGTCCAGCTTTCACTTGCTCACATTTTAGACATCTTTCCATGTAACTAACTATGTTTTCTTTCACTCCTTTCCAGAAAAATAAAGGCTTAAGGTTTTCCCTCATCTTCATGACTCCCGGATGAGCCATGTACATTGCGTGATGCACTTCACTTAATATCAATCTTGTTAATTCATCGTTAGGCGGTACGTAAATCCTGTTACTATACCTCATCAATCCATCATTGTCCAATGTATAACCTTCAAACCTTGGTATCATCATGGTGTCTCATCCCATATTTCCTTAACCTCTTTGTACCAGTCATCGTCAATATGTATAGCTAGAATCTTTTATCGAAGATTCATCTGAAGAGATATTAACAAGAATATGTGTGGTCTCCGACTCAACGCATCTACCACTTTGTTCACCGTACCTTTTATGTAAGTAATCTCGAAGTCGTATTCACTAAGTATTTCTGACCATCGCCTCTATTGTGCGTTCAAGTCACTCTACATAAATATATGTTGTAGTCCACAGTGATCTATTTTTAGTTCGATTTTTCTTCCAATCAGATAGTGTCTCCAAACTCTCAAGGCATATACAATGGCCAATAACTCCAAATCATGTATTGTGTAGTTCTCCTTGTGCTTTCTTAATTTCCTTAAGACGTAAGCGATCACTAGACCATCTTGCATCAATACTCCACCTAAACCTTCCTTGGATGCATCCGTCCATACCAAGAATTCCTTGTCCATGTCAGGGACTTTCAGTATCGACGTTGTCGTCAACAACTCCTTGAGCCTTTGAAATGCTTCCGCGCATTTCTTAGTCCATACAAACTTCTTGTTTTTCTTCTGCAATTCCTTGATCAGATTTGCTATCTTTGAAAAACCTTTGATGAACCATCGATAATATCCTTCTAAACCCATAAATCTGCATACTTATTGTACGTTTTTCAATGTAGGCCATTTCATAATAGCCTTTACTTTTTTCGGATCCATAGCTATACCTTCACCAGATATGATATGCCCTAAGTAATGAATCTTCGATTGGTAAATAGAACATTTCGACAGTTTCTCGTATAATTTTTTTTCTCGTAAACACTGTAGTACTAAGCTTAAATGTTCATCATGCTCTTCTATCGTCCGAGAATATATCAATATGTCATCAATGAATACTTGAACAAACTTGTCCAAGTATTCACGGAACACCCCATTCATCAAACTCATGAATACCCTCGGGGCGTTTATCAATCCAAATAGTAAAACAGTAAACTCATAGTGTTTGAACCTCATCTTGAATGCGGTCTTAGGAATATCTTCCTCCTTAATTTGTAACTGGTGATATCCTGATCTCAAGTCAATCTTTGAAAACACCATCACTCATTTCATCTGATCAAATAATTTGTCTATTCTTGGCAATGGATACTGGTTCTTGATCGTCGCTTTGTTCAGTTGACAATAGTCAATACAAAGTCTTCACAATCCATCCTTCTTTCTTACGAAAATAACTAGCTCACCCCAAGGTGACACACTTGGACGTATAAGTCCCTAGTCCAATAATTCCTTCAATTGCATTTTCAACTCCTGTAACTCAGGCGTTGACATTTGATATGGCGTTCTTTCTATCGGTTCAGTTCCAGGTTTCAATTCGATTGTAAACTCCAACTCTCTTTCGGGCGACAATCCTGGTAACTCTTCTGGAAATATGTCTGCAAACTCTCATACCACTGGAAGGTTTTCTAATCCTTTTGCCTCTCCCTTTTCATTTAGCGCTAAGATTTCATATAACTTACATTCCTTTTGTATGCTCTTTTGTAGCTGTAGGGAATAAATGAACCTCAAGGACACTCCCTGGTTTCTTCCTACAATCACTCTACTTCGTCTCAAGTCATTTGTCAAACTTAACAGTTTCATCTTACAGTTAAGTATCGCATCATGTGATTCCAACCAGTCCATACCAATCATGTAACGTCCCCTCCGTTACGACAACGAATATCGATGTACAAAAGGTAATTATTAAAAAAATATTTGTAATAGGAACTTAAAATCGTCACAACATTATTAATAGCATCACAAGAGACACATTATCATAATTAATAATGACACAAATCAACGCATTAACATAATCAATAGCGACACAAGATCAACACATAAACATAAATAGCGACACAATTCAACACATCACGATCAACTGAAGAAAAATACTAATAAATGATCAACCATGTCACTGAATATTAAAATAACTACCCGTCCAACCTATCCTGCATGGTTAGGACCTCTAAGACACATAAGCAACGCTCAAGTCCAAGATTCATCCGATTGATTTTGACCACTTAAGGTCTCAGGACTGGCGACTGTTCTGAGGAACAAGGAGGTATCTAAACCCCTTAACCAACTTCTATCCTAAACATCATGGCTATATTCTAATAGTAAGGCATGGAATCACACGTCATTAATCTTGTCAATCAATAGCATCTACACAATAATGCTGCATCTACGCAAAGAAGGAACAAGGACAATAAGTTAATAACTGCATCATTTCTATGCTATTTAGAACTTTTAACTAGTGGCGCAACACAATAAACAAGTATCATAAGCATCTATCCTTTCCATGGATGTGCAAGAATAATCTACCTTACTTAATCAACTTCAAGAAATAATTAAATGCAAAGGGTACGAGGATATTACATAAGGTTAGATAAGAACTGCATGAGTACAAACTCAGTGTCAGATAGAGATCTATTTAATTATCATTAAATAACTTGTCAAATCAGTTTTATTCGACGTCAGACAATACTTATCAAGCGATATAACTTCCATAATAAGTACAACCCTTAAGTAACTCAACTATTTATCTTAATAAGGTGATATATCTTAGTTAACTCGAGTCATTGCTTAAGGCTCGATTAAGCATCCAAATTTAAGTTTTGACAGCATTCTAACTCTACAACCATAAACTTCTAAGAATAAGACCAAGCCTATACACAAGGAGACAAGGGCGTTTCCAGAAGCGCAATCTAACCCAAAACCGAATTCCATATTCCTGTAAATGTGGAGGCATCAGAAATAAATTTTTCCTTGAAAAGATAGCAAGAGTCGGAACTTCTCACCATCCAGTATTGCACACGGTAAACGATTTTTCTTTTTAAACAAGAAGGTAAAGCAGGTGCACCCGCTCTCCACATAGATCTCATGGTAGAGAGCTACAGGATTACACCCTCAATTGACAACCATAGCAGAGATTGGCAACGTGTTTGCCTCGAGAAAAGGCAAGGCGACGTCCAGAGGTTCTGCATATCTAGACTGGAAATTATCATACAATTGGGAAAGATCTCTCGCAACTAAGGACGAGCCCCATAACCCACGACTTTTGGAAGAGGATTTTGCAGAGCCCTCTTCTTGTGGTGGCCACGAATGCCCAAGGACTAAGGCAACGCGAGGATTCTACGCAAGGTAAGATAGATTTAAACAGTTAAGGAGACGCAAGGATTCTTGACTGAAGAGCCTTAAGAGTGGACAGTGATTTTAATACAGATTTTTCCCGATAAGCATTTACTGGCTATATCCCCAAATTATCTCCAAAATAAAATATTAACAGAAGTAAAAAAAATGAGGCTTCAAAATACAAGAGGCAGCGATCGAATTACACACCAGAACTTGCGATTCAAATGTGCAGGAAATTTAACATTATAAAGACTTGGAGTTGCAACGATGATGGTATATCTAGACGCGCTGTGTAATACACTTGACCAGACTACACAAGGTTGGATTCAAAGGATGCAAAACAGTGATACAAACCAACAGATTTACATATTGGATGTACCAATGATTTCAACGAGAAACTAGACTAAAATTCAGGACTGAAAGTTACGCTGGCCACAACCATAAGTTGTATTTTTGCGTTGAATGGAAGAACCAGATACCAAGGAAATTACTCAATACTTAATTGAGAAATTGAAAAAGAGTCCAATACCAAATTTCACTTTCTAGATTTCACAGCCCTCAAGATTTAGTCAATTCGATTTTAAAATTACAACAAGGTTCATGGCGAATCTCTAAGAACAATTTTACACAATTAAATCTAATTGCAATTACAAATCTCAGAATAAGAAATATCGTAACCTACGCTGATGGAATCAATAATGTTTTTCGGAAATTGTGCACCTTCTTTCTCCCGCTTGTTAATCGTTGTGACTTCACTTGTACCTCCCAACCAATGCTAGGGGTACTCTTCTTCCCCCGAGCCACAAAGGGGTCATACACACAAAACCATAAATCTTTTAGCTCCAAGCTTGCTTCGCAAGGTAGAGCCACCACTCTCTCTCAAACTGGGTATCCAACTCTCACAAGTAAAACCAGTCAAAAATAATTTGACAGCATAAATTTACCAAATTCCTCAGTGACACATCCCCACTTGCACCATTAATTTTCTTTTTAATTTAATAAATTCGAATTATTCCCCCCTTACACTTGTCACCCTCTCCCCAAGTTGCACAAGAAATTCCATATTTTATTTTAATTAAAAGTCAATTTCCTTCACATTTGCCAAATGCGCTCCTTAAATCACTCCTAGTTGTCTTTTTATTCCCCATATTCCCATTTAATTTAATCACTGACGCCTTACTAAATATGAGTTGAGTTAAAATAAGAGTCTTCTTCTAGTTAAACTAGTGGTAGCTAGACTCTAGATTCATTTCTATGCATACCCTATTCTCTCATCTTTATTTCTTTCTTATTTTAAAACTCTCTTTTAATATTTCTTGCACACGTGTCTTATATCAATTCTTTAGATATATTTCACATTTTTTTAAATCTTAACTTGATTGACTTCATTCCTTTTTAATTTAATTTATAATTTAGTTTTAGTCTTCTTACCAAAACTTAGACTTAGGATTAATTTCTCATTTTCTTTTCTTTTTTGAATAGGCTTAGACTTTTATTGAGATTTTTAATTAATAAATTCAATATTTGATTAATTAATTAAATCCAGCAAGGCCTAAAGATTTTTCAAGGTTTAGTTATTCTCTCAAGGTTTTCTAGGCCACCTAGATTCATTGCCTCAAGTTTTATTTACGCGGCATGCCCTTCAAGACGCACTCCATGCTCCAAGGGTGCCACTCGTCTTAGATTGGTTTTGGTAGTTTGTCCGACCCTTGGAGTCAGAACTCTATTTGGGCGACCTTGTGAGAGAATAAGGACTTCTAAGGAATAATGACTCTTCCTTATTGTGCGCCCCTTAGAATCTTCATGAGCGATTGTCTCAATCTGCCCTCACGGCATCGTGGACCTCTCGAACTAGGTAATCGTTAACCTACAATTCAAGCCATGGAGGGAGTGCTAGTAGGCTATGATAGGGACGTTGCCACACCTCTCCCTCAATATCTGGTCTATGGGCATGGCCCCTTTACTCCTTATGTGAGTCAAATTAGCAAGCATTCGTCAGCCTGCATTCATTAACAAAACATTGTCACTAATCTATATACAAAATCATACTATATTCAATCATATGTCACATATGCATAAATGAAATACTCAAACCAATACAATCCACTCCCTGACTCAATTTGGAGTCCAAGGAGGTCCATTGATGCCCTCGGTATCCACAATTTGTCAAGTGTCCTGCACACTCAGGGAAAACTCGTCAATAACATCTGTCAATACATATATATCAAATAACATTAAATCACAACCATCAACATCATCATAAAAATCTATAAGCGAAACAAGTAACCATGTACTATAACCAGATCACTTGCACGCAAGTGTCCTCAAAGAATAAGTCGATAACATGTGCTCTCAAGAGCGAGATGTTACAAATCACTATGTCGTAAGATCCTAAGATCGTGACATATAGGTTGATCTTCGTTACAAAATATCCCAAGTTAATGTGACAGTCCGTAACCTTTCCTCCAACCTTTTGTTTGGCACCCGAAGCCATTTCTATGTATCTAAACTCATCTTGCTCGACTGCCTTTACCTTAATTCTCTTTAGCACTGCACTAGAAATAAATCTCTCTGTAGCACCTGGATCTATCAAAATACTAAAAGTTTGGTCGGAGATTGTACCTGACATCTCGAGCACAGTGGACTGGTGCTCGACCTAGCGGTTGTTCACCGCTGCATGAATCTTGTGGACCTTGCCCAAATCTCCAACTGTAGTGTGTCATGTTGATCCAGTTGCTATGGCCTTCTCAATCGGGCAATCTCACTGGTAATGTGGAACTCCACATGTCCAACATCCGGTCTTAGGTTTAGTACTCCTAGTCCCCAAAGTAGAAGTTGTTGTCCTACCAGTCTGAGATCCTAGTCTGTTCTGTTGAACATGCCTAAGCTGATGTTGTTGTGGGCGATGTTGTTGCTGATATAGTGGTCCCCTATAGGGAGTCCTATGTTGAGGAGTCAATCATCATGGTGTCATGAACACGAGTCCTCTCAACGTATATCGATAACCTGATGTATGTTTGGATGGTGTCTGATGTTGTTGCGCTTCTGATGTCGTATGTCAAGTTGGTCTTGAAGGAGTCCTGCCCTGGCCCCCGCTGGTCATCTCTTCCTCGGCTATGAGGGCCTTCTGGATTGCATCGTGCAATTTCTGAGGCATTAAGATCATCACCTTCACACAAATGTTGAAGTTAAGGCCGAACACAAAATTATTGACCTTTAGCTTCTCTGTGTTCATATGTGAAGCTTACCGAAGTAGCTCCATAAATCTGGCCTCATACTCCGACATCGTACGACCACCTTGTCATAAGGCGTTGAACTCATTGAGTTGGTGCTCAATGAATTACTATGACAAATACCTCTCCCGGAACCGTTCCTCGAACAGGTCCCATGACACGTCTTTGACGACCATGTCAGTTGAGGTAGGAGCGTCTTCCACCATTGAAGAGCACTCCACTTTAGCTGAAAGACCGCCATGTGGACTTTCATGTTGGAGGTATAGTCACGAAGTACAAAGCACATCTCCATGTTCTCCAACCATGCCTTGGCGGCTCAGCCATCCATGGCACCCATGAACTCGGGTAACTTCACCTTCTCGAGTTCTTTGTGAATGCTACCACTGCCAACTGGAGTGCGCTGTGAATCCTCATTGGGTACAGGCGCCCCGACCTCATCTCTATCTAGTTAGTTAATCAAGGCCGCTGACATCCTTTGAAAGGACCTCATCAAACCAACCACATATCCCACAACAACCTGTTCCTGCTCACGGACTTGTTCTTCTCCTTGGGGGTTAGACCCCTCTGGTGTGGATGTTACTAGAGGCGTCACACCTCTTCCCCTAGCACCGCGTCATCTACCTCCACGGTGTCCTCTAGCCATGATTACCTACTGATACAAAAAGGATCTAGAGAAGATTAAGAACAACTCAGAACTCACAGAAGCAACTAAGGACGCTCAAAATGGCCTCAGCAGACAGAGAAAGGGAAAAAATTCAAAGTTCTCAAAACTTAGTGAAAATGAAATCACCGCGAAGAGAGCGTTGCAATATTTCCAATGGTGCAAACAAAGTTATCTATCGAAAGATATTTGTGGTCAAAGTTTGGTCAATCTAGCCCAGACAACAGGGGTGAGTCAGCATCCGTATTGTTGACGTTAGCATCATTACGGATGACGTCAACATCCGTACAACATATGTGGCATGAGAAGGAGGTGACACATGTCATGATGATGTCATCATGGTGACGTGGCAATACCAGAGGGTGCCACGTGTCACCCATATTTGGCATTTTTTGGTCATTCTACGGACCAGTAGGATTGCGCCATGTGGCAGTTTGTATAGTGACGTGGTGCTGATGTGGCAGGATGAGTTGGTAGTTGAAGTGACATCCGTACAGTGACGTGGCAGGCTGATGGCAGTGGTTGACGTCGTCCAATAGGTGATTTCCACATGGCCCAATCATGGGCTGCCACGTGGCAGTGGGAAAATGCCCAATGACAACCCGTGATAAAAAATTCAAAAAAAAATTAGATTAGGCGGGTCCGCCAAATCTGGAAACCGACCAACAGATAGAACCATCGCCAAAGTAGCAGAACGACATATATTCAAATATATATATAAGTTGCAACAGTCAAGCCAGAAGGGGAGGCCCGCGGGCTTGACCCCAAGACCTCCCCCCATTATAACGCCTTAATATATGTGCCATAACCAATGGACCAATGGCCCCACATTGTAAACAACACCTCTTTTATTATTTAAAAATTGCATTCGCTTAGAGCTCGGGGGAAGGCACATGTGGGTACGGTCAGGCATGCAGTGTGAGGAAAAGTACTCAACATTTATTGCAGGTTGCAGGGCACATAAACCAAGACAAAATTCTTCTTGGGCCTGGCAGTGTTAGAGTCAGATCAAAGTGTGGAGACAATCATTTTTGGGTAATTCGACGCCACAAATTCAGTGGTGATGTCTGTTTTCTGATCTGAGCAAAACTTCTGCATCTTGATTTCAGAATGAGGTATACTTATGTATTTTGTCAAATTCTTTTGTTGAGTTAATAAAAAAGGCCTACCCATTTGAGAGTAGGACTCGGAGACGTAGTCCACCAGGGACGAACTCCGTTATCAAGTTTTTGTATTCATATTTGATGCTTATGTCTCTTCATTATTGAGTTTTTCCTTCTTCAATGGTGCATTTTAATTTATGCTCATTTAATGCAATTCTTTATGAGTCACTCGATGAAAATATCTCAGATCATGTAGGTATCAGAGCAGTTGTCTTTGAATTGAATTGTTGAGTGTGAATTCTTACTAGGGCCAAGCATAAGCAGGGTGAAGGAACTCTTAATACTTTCAATCCTGAAGGAAAAAAATGGCAGAAGAGGACAAATGTAATGAACGGGAGAAAAACTTCCATATGGTATTTTATCGCATGTCAGAAATGGTCGAATGAATGTACGGAGACTACAAGAAGAGGATGAAGAAGAAAGGGAAGAAAAAGGAAGCACAAGTTGATGATGGTGCTTCAGTAAATCAAGGGGATAGAGAAGATCCTCCTGAGCCTCCATGTTCACCATCAAGTTTTAGTTCTTCTTCCTTTGAGCATTCTCATCATTCTCATCATTCTAGCCATAAAGCCTCTTTTAAGAAACCATTCTTAAAGCTTGAAGTAAAATTTTCTTTACCTATGTTTAATGGAGATGCTAGTCCTGAAAAGATAGATAATTGGATTCAACATATTGAAGTATATTGCCATGTTCAACATATTGTTGAAGAGGAAGTTAAAGTGCAATTGGCTTCTCTTCAGTTGGAAGGCACCACTCTTGTATGGTGGGAGAGCAAGCTTCAGGATAGAAGTAAGTGTGGTAATCTTCTTTCCTCATGGTCGGAATTTAAATCAGCGATAAGGAAGCAATTTTATCCATTAGGTTATTTACATAAGGCAATGATGGAATGGTAAACTTTAAGACAAAGTAAAGGTCAAACTGTACAAAGTTTGATAGAAGAATTTAGAAAGAAATCTCTTTCATTAAACATTCATTTGGATTCTTGTGAAACTTTAATGAAGTATATTAGCGCACTTCATAGTTATATTCATCATACTGTAACAAACATAAATATATATAATATGTAAATATAAATAACTAATAAGTACTAATTAATTATGAAGAGACATGACATATGAAAGGTCATGTATGTTATGAAAGGGCACCCCTATGTGGGTATATATACAAGCCCTCATCCTCATTGTAGATCATAATCATATCTTATTCATTTTTATACATTTATTATTAAATATATTTACTATTCTTAATGGATTATTGCGTAGTGTCCTATTTATATTGGATGTTTACATAGTGAACCAGGTTGGTTCACCACAGTGGTATCAGAGCTTCGTTTCTGATCCTGGCCCTTAGCCCATAGACCTCAGGTCAAATTTCATTGCCCGTGGCAATATTGTTGTAGGCCTTTCGCCATTAAAATATTCAGAGTTTCTCTAAATTATTATCTGGTCCTTGACCACAATGTGACCCTTGGTCACACTAAAAAATTTCTGAGCTTCTCCAATTCCAAGGTCCTTACCACAACCAGGCTTGTGGCCATTAAAAAAAGTTCAGAATCTCGTGAAAGAAACAATTATGAATTAATCTGCTGGAAATTAAAAATAATAATAATAAA
>JZKD02S1104581.1:621488-653911 GCA_000966675.3 Picea glauca
TATGTTGCTGATATGTGCTCACATCTAACTGGTTATAAATGACAACAATGGGTAATTAATAAATGTTGAATGCTAATTGATGAGTTTTTGTGCAAGAGGGAAGTTTTGGGAAAAATAGCCCCACACTCATTCACCCCCCCTTTAAGTGTGGTAGGTGTGTCCAACAGGATTTGCGCAGTGGATACCATCAAGTCAGGGTTGCAGAACATGATGCATGTAAGACTTCCTTTAAAACCAAACAGGGATTGTTTGAGTAGTTAGTTATGTTGTTTGGGCTTTGTAATTCTCTGGCAACCTTCATGTGTGTGATGAATGATGTATTCGTGCCTTTTGTACATGATTTTGTGATTATATATTTAGACGACATTATTGTTTTTAGCAGGACTTGGGATGAACATGTGAGGCATGTAAGGAAAGTATTGGATACTTTTCAAAGGCAAAAGTTGTATGTAAAATTGTCCAAATGTGAATTTGGCAAGACTGCACTTGTGTACTTAGGTCACATTATAGGAGGAGGACAATTAAAAATTGATCCTTCCAAGATTGATGTAATTGTAAATTGACTTGAACCCAAAAGTGTGACCAAGATACAAAGCTTCTTAGGTGCAGTCCAGTACTGGAGGAAGTTCATTGCAAACTTCTCCTTTATAGCAGCTCCTTTGCATGCCTTAACCAGTGTGAAGAACACTTTTCAGTGGGGAGGAAAGAAACAAAAATATTTCGACACTTTGAAGGAAAATATCAGTACCGAACTAGTATTAGCATTGTCAAATCTTCAATAGCCCTTTGAGATCAAGATAGATGCCAACGTATACGCCATGGGTGCAGTATTGATGCAACATTGTAAGCCTATCTGTTACCACTCTTAAATGTTTAACCAAGTTGTTATTAACTATCCTAGATATGATAAAGAGTTGTATGCATTAGTTCAAAGCGTAAAGAAATGTAAGCACTACTTGTTAGGGAAATAAACAATCATAGTTACAGATCACCAACCCTTACAATATCTCCAAGCACAAACCAAACTACAACAATCTCGACATTACAGCTGGATGGGTTTCCTACAACAATTTCATTTGGTAATCAAGTACAAAAAGGGTATAAGCAACATTGTAGCATATATGATTTCTAGGCCTCCTATTGTTGCTTCTATTATTTTGAAGAATACTTCTTTATCTCATGATAGCTATGTGGAACAATATGCCATTGATGAAGATTTTAGAGAAGTATATGAGAAGCTAACCCATGGTGCATAGGTAGGGAACTATTGTCTGCAGGTAAAACTACTCCACCATCTTGGAAAGCTATGTATTCCTACAAGTGAACGAGTCCATGTAATATGAGAAGCTCACACTTCTCTTGTGTCTGGGAAATTTGGGGTAGGAAAAACTATGGCTCATTTGCAGAGGTTTTGTTACTGGCCTCAAATGAAATCAATTGTAACTAAATATGTAAAGGGGTGTGTGATGTGTTCTACTTGTAAGCCCACTAATAGAAAATTGGGGCTATACTCACCATTACATGTTCCATCCCATCCATGGGAAAGTATCTCCATGGATTTTGTAGGGGGTTTACCAATGTCAAAAGGGGGTCATGACTACTTGTATGTTGTAGTGGATAGGTTCAACAAGATGTGTATCTTGATGCCATGTAAAAAGAAGATCACTACTGAGAAGACTGATAATCTCTTCTTTCAGTATGTTTGGGTTCACTTTGGGTTACCCACATCCATTATCTTAGATCGAGATACTCGATTCCTTGGGGATTTTTGGACAAGTTTGTGGAGAATGATGGACACCAAATTGAAGAGGAGCACTGCTTTCCATCCACAGACTGACGGAGAGACAAACGTTGTAAACCGAACAGTGGTATTTTTATTCGAGGCAACTGCAGAAAGCATCCCAAGTTATGGGATGAACAGATACCCTATGTACATCATGCTTACAACCGAGCCTTACATTTCTCCACTCAGTGTTCGCCTTTTGAGACATGTTTTGGGTACTTACCTAAGGTTCCTTTGGACTTGATGTATGGGAGATATGTCGATTCAAATGAAGAAAGAACAGAGGATAGAGGCCGCAAGTTCATCAAGAGTATCCAGCATGTGCACCAGGCAATCAGGGAATAATTGGAAAAAATTCAAGCACAGTATAAATCTCGGCATGACAAACACAGGGTTGATCATCAGTTCCAGGTTGGAGACTGGGTATGGCTTCACATCAGTAAGGAGAGATTGAAGGGTGAAGGAAAGAAACACAAGCCCATTCGTTATGGACCCTTCACTATTTTGGAGAAAATTGGTACTGATTCCTTTCGTCTGGATCTTCCACCTTATATGCAGATTTACTCAGTTATAAATGTAGAGAACTTGAAACTTTTGAGCCTCTCATGTTCATGGATCGGGATGAGGAAGTTTCAATACCTTCAGTTGATGAGTTTGATCCTGAGTACTTGGATGAGTTAACAAAAGATATCATCCTGGATAGAAGGACGAGTACTTCACGTAGGGGTGATGTTGATTATCTTCGAGTAGGCTTAAAGGGCACACATCCAAGCAAGGAAAAGTGGATTGAGAAGGACAAGGCGAGGGAACTCTTCCCTCACTTATCTATTGATTGATAAAATCTTTTGGTGGTCCAAAAATATCTCAGTGGGAAGGAGTGATCCAAAAAGAATCCAGAGAAGACTAAGAACAACTCATAACTCACAGAATCAACTAAGGACACTCAGAATGGCCTCAGCAGACACAAAAAGTGAAAAAATTCAAAGTTCTCAAAACTCAATGAAAATGACATCATCGTGAAGAGAACGTCGCAATATTTCCAACGGCGCAAACGGTTCATCAAACGGAATTACGGATCGAAATATATTCGCAATCAAAGTTTGGTCAACCTAGCTCAGTCAACAGGGGGATGAGTCAACATCCATACTGTTGACGTCAACATCACTAAGGATGACGCCAACATCCGTACAACATACGTGGCATGAGCAGGAGGTGACATGTGTCATGTTGATGTCAGCATGGTGGCGTGGAAACACCATAGGCTGCCACGTGTTGCCCATATTTGGCATTTCTGGCTCATTTAGTGGACCAATAGGATTGCGCCACATGGCAGTTTGTACAGTCCGTATAGTGATGTGGTGCTGACGTGGCAGGATAACGTGGTAGGCTGAGTTGGTAGCTAAAGTGACATCCGTACAGTGACATGGCAGGTCGACGACAGTGGTTGACGTGGTCCAATAGGTGGTTGCCACATGGCCCAGTCATGGAATGCCATGTGGCAGTGGGAAAATGCCCAATGAAAACCTGTGATCACAAATTAAAAAAAAAAAAATAGATTTGGCGGGTCCACCAAATCTGGAAATCGACCAACGGATAGAACCATCGCCAAAGTAGTGGAACAACATATATTCAAATATATATATAAGTTGCAATAGTCAAGCCAAAAGAGGAGGCCTGCAAGCTTGACCCCGGGACCTCCCCCCATTATAACGCCTTAATATATGTGCCATAACCAACGGGCCAACGACCCCACATTGTAAACAATGCCTCTTTTTTTATTTAAAAATTGCATCCGCTCAGAGCTAGGGGGAAGGCATGCGTGGATATGGTTGGGTACGCAATTCGAGGAAAAGTACTCAACATTTATTGCAGGTTGCAGGGCACGAAAATCGAGACAAAATTCTTCTTGGGCCTGGGAGTGCCAAAGTCGGATTGAAGCATGGAGATAGTCGTTTTTGGGTCATTCGACGCCACGAATTCAATGGTGTTGTTTGTTTTCTGATCTGAGAAAAACTTTTGTAGCTTGATTTTAGAATGAGGTAAACTTATGTATTTTTCCAAATTCTTTTGTTGAGTTAATAAAAAAGGCCTAGCCATTTGAGAGCAGGACTTGGAGACATAGTCCACCAAGGACGAACTCCATTATCAAGTTTTTGTGTTTAGATTTGATGCTTATGTCTCTTCATTATTGAGGTTTTCCTTCTTTAATGGTGCACTTTAATTTATGTTTATTTAATGCAATTTTTTATAAGTCACTCGATGAAAAGATTTTGGATCACCTCCATGGACAAATTTCAATTTTAATTAGCAATATTGTTTTAATCATAAGTTTAACACATAGGAAGACATAACGGTCCACATTCGTAGGGTTGAACCCGCTCTGATACCATATGTAACATCCCCTCCGTTATGAAAACATAAAAGAGTATATATATATATATATATATATATATATATATATATATATATATATATATATATATATATATTAAACAAACAACTTTATGACAAGTGATAAGCGTCATAACATACATTAATATCTATTAATCAACTCTTCTCAACCAATCTGAAAACAACATTACTAAAGTTCCAATCAACTAGATCACACAAATATAACATGAAGAAACTACCCACCCAACCCATCCTGCATGGTTAGGACCTCCACGACACATAAGAAACACTCAATTCTAGGATTCATCCGATTGATTTTGACCATTTAAAGTCTCAAGACTGGCGACTGTTATGAGGAACAAGGAGGTATCTAAACCCCTTAACCAACTTTTATTCTAAACATCACGACTAGATTCTAATAATAAGGCATGGAATCACATGTCATTAATCTTGTCAATAAATAGCATGTACACAATAACGCTACATCTACACAAGGGGGAACAAGGACAATAGGTTAATAACTGCATCATTTCTATGCTATTTTAGAACTTTTAACTCGTAGCGCAACACAATAAACAAGTATCATAAGCATCTATCATTTTCATGAATGTGCAAGAATAATTTACCTTACTTAATCAACTTCAAGAAATAATTAAGTGCAAATGGGTATGAGGATATTACATAAGGTTAGATAAGAACCGCATGAGTACAAACTCAGTGTCAGGTAGAGATCTATTTATAATTATCATTGATAACTTGCCAAGTCAGTTTTATTCGACGTCAGACATCACTTATCAAGCGATATAACTTCCACAATAAGTACAACCCTTAAGCAACTCAACCATCTATCTTAATAATGTGATATATCTTAGTTAACATTAAATAAGGATTCCATGCTATCTTACCAATCTTTTGGTAAGAATTAAAGGAGACCTATCTCCTCTTAAACAATATAGAAACACATGTACTAACTTACAATCTAATTTAAAGGAGCCAAATCTATTTTAAAGCCATATATAAGTACGTAATTACTATCTTATAATTCTAATTTAATTTAAGAAAAAACAAATCTATTAAATCCATATATAACTCAATACTTTCTTAAATTCCAAATTTAAATTTTGAAGGAGAGACCCAACTTCTTTTTAAAACATTACATGAGAACTCAAGGCTACCTTACTTGCATACCCATTTAACAAAAAGGTCCACAAATAAAGAATATTTTAAAACAATCTCACCCTCCTTCATATTTATACACAAGACTATAGGAAGCTTACTTCATGGCAATAGTCAAACAAGATTTTTATTTCTTTTTATTAGCTTCTTCAACATCTTATACAAAAGTCTATAAGTTTTCAATTCCAAACAGGAAATTGGTAAATGGAA
Source organism: Picea glauca (assembly GCA_000966675.3). NCBI lineage: Eukaryota > Viridiplantae > Streptophyta > Pinopsida > Pinales > Pinaceae > Picea > Picea glauca. The sequence continues at coordinate 627,049 of JZKD02S1104581.1, forward strand.
CATGCTAAGTATTACTTCTCTAATGTAAGAAAACTTTAACAATTCAATCGTAAAAAGGATAGATGAGATATTCAAGGGCTATCTTGTGTATCCATCAGAGAACTGAAGATGAAGGGAACTCATTCCACATCATACGCTTAAGGTAGAATTGAAATCTACTCAATAAAACATTATGCCTTAAGGGAATTTAACAGCAATTATGCCTTAACCATTATTTTATTGAAATCTACTCAACAAAACATTATGCCTTAACCATGTGCGCGAGATTTTTTGGGCCACAAATTCATTGGGTAGAGAGTGTAACAAGGGAATTTCCATACACACAGGTTGAATTTGACATGGCAGCAATATTATAAGTTCGCTACTAGATTACACATTAACCAATCAAGCTTGTAAATTTGATGGTAGAATTACATCACAATTACGGAGAATTCCCATCGTTTCATCAAATGTAGCAGGGTCATATCTTTACACAAAGACTCGACGACACAGTAAACAAAGTTTTATTGCAGAAATTTTAATTTCAAAAACAAGGATGCAAGATTTTTCCTTTCTTCAAAATTGCCCATGCCCAAACATATAAAAACAATACTCTTTTAGACAAACAATGCATGATCCATTTCACCCCATCAATCGCAACTGTATACACGGTAAAATTTAATTAAAACTCTGACATGCATTCACGGGTAGCAGCTAAAAAGTTAGCATTTGATACATGTCTATATATCCTCGCAGCCATTGTTCCGTGAGAATTGAAATGACAACAACGTCAGAAATGTACTTCTAGATTATATAGAAACCATCGAAGGAAAACTCGCCAGTTCGATGTCAAATTATACTATATAGTAACAACAATTTCTAAAATATAACATAGAGAGTCTGAAGTTGTTCTTCCACGATGGTGTTTTTTCTGGTCTTCTGCTTGCTAACCATTGAGATTTCACTCTTTCTCAAGTTGAGTATCTAATTCTCACAAGTAAAATCAGTCAAAAATAATTTGGCAGCATAAATTTACCAATAACTAGTATCATTCCCTTTCCCATCTAGACTATTTGCTTTATAGGAATTTCTTCACTGACACATCCCCACTTGCACAATTAATTACATATTTTATTTTAATTTAAAAGTCAATTTCCCTTACAATTCTCAAATGAGCTCCTTAAATCGCTCCTAGTTGTCTCTTTATTCCCATATTATTTAATGACTAACGTCTTACTAAATATTAGTTAGAGTTAAAATAAGAGTCTTCTCCTAGTTAAACTAGTGTTAGCTAGACTCTAGATACTATTCTATGTGTATACCTATTCTCTCATGCTTTATTCCTTTCTTATTTTAAAATTCCATTTTGATATTTTCTTACACACATGTATTAAATCAAATCTTTAGATTTATTTAACTTTTCTTAATTCTTAAATTGATTCACTCATTCCTTTTTAATTTAATTAATAATTTTGTTTAGCCTCCTTACAAAAACTTGGACTTAGGCTAAATTTTAGAATAGACTTAGATTTTTATGGGGATTTATAATTAATAAAATTACTCATTAATTAATGATTTTAAATTTTAGAATGTCAAATTAATTTATTGTTTTCTAGGCCATCTAGATTCGTTGACTCAAGTTTCTTTTTAAATTGAGTGACGTGCTCTTCAAGACGCACTCCCATGCTCCAAAGGTGTCACTCCTATTTTGATTGGTTTTGGTACTTGTCCAACCCTTGGAGTTAGCTCTCCATTCGGGCGACCCTGTGAGAGACTCAGGACTTTTAAGAAGCAAGGACTTTGGCAGTCTGCCCTCACGACATCGTGGACCTCTCAAATTAAGTAATCGTTAACCTATAATTCGAGCCACGTCACGAGTGCTAGTAGGATGTGACAGGGACACTACCACACCTCTCCCTCAATATCTGGTTTGTGTGCATGGCCCCTCTACTTCTTATGTGAGTCAGATTAACAAGCATTCGTCAGCCTGCATCCATTGACAAAACACTGTCACTGATCCATATACATAACCATACTAAATCAATCACATGACACATGCGTAAAAGTGAAATGCTCAAACAAAACACAATCCACTCATTGACTCAATCTAAAGCCCAAGAAGGTCCATTGATGCCAGCAGCATCCACAATCTAGTACGTGTCTTGCACACTAATGTAAACTCATCAATAGCATATGTCAATACATATATAACAAATGACAATAAATCACAACCATCAACATCAACATAAAACTCCATAATCGAAACAAATAACCATGTACTATAACCGGATCACATGCACTCAAGTGTCCTCAAATAATAAGTCGATAACATATGCTCGCAAAAGCAAAATGTTACATGCATATTCATTATAACTACACTTTCACCAACAATTATAATCTTAAATATTAAATAAATGTATAATAAAATAAGTCTTCATTGTTATTAATGAGAAAAATGTAATAAGAAAGGTAAGATAATCCGTAAACATAATTGTAAGCTTTCAAACATACATTCTTAGAAAGGGATTACCATATGAACCTATGTAACAATACTAAGGCAGGGTACATGAAAAGCATGTACTCTTATAAACCATGTCATATACTTATTTGTTCTTCTCATGAAGAGAAAATGTGGTCGATGATTAAATCGTTTATATAACTTATAAATGTACATTTATCATAAAAATTTGATAAAAGGGAAAAGATAATTTATATTGGTAAGTCTTGATATTTAGATTAATTATTAAAATGTGGTCGAAGGTTAAATCGTTTATATAATTTATATATACATTTATCATAAAAATTTGATAAAAGGGAAAAGATAATTTATATTGGTAATTCTTGATATTTAGATTAATTATTTAAAATAAATAAATAAATGCAAGTTTTAAAGCATCTCACACCAAATTTTAAAATATTACTTATGAAAAAATAAAGAAACAAATCCTATTACCTAAAGTAGTAGTTTGGATCACTCTTGTCAAATTAAATGTAGATTCTATTATGTAAAGTTGTTGTTGAGATGATTTTTTACGAATTAAATATGAGTTGTAAGACATCTTCCAATCAAATTCACACAAAAAATTATCTTTTTTTCCAATAGAAAATTTACCCAATTATATTAGTAAATATAATTTGTTTACATCATCAAAATCCATGACTAGGATCAATATAGGTGACAGACAGTGCAAAATGGAGAAGCTAGGGAAACTCATTCCCCTTTACAATTTTTTGATCACATGTGAAGGAACCAAAATGGATCCAGAAGAGATCTTCAAAAAGACAAAATCTGAACCAACTAAGAGAGAAAAAATTGTCTAAGATATACACGGAAATAGCCTATAGATATGTATCAAGCTATCTAATACAAAGCTCCAATTGAAAGACTGTAGACTTAGTAAAGACTAAGATATTTCTTGGGACCTTCAATCCCATTAATCCATTGGTAAAAAGTGATTTGGCCTTCTGGTTCCCTCAATGACAACTTTGAAAGATGATCAGCTTCAACATTATATTCCCTGTAGATGTGCTAAAAAATTATGTCATGGAAGGATTTGATTAAATCCTTTATTCTAGATTTTCAGCCCTCAATAGTACTTGATTGAATTCTACCTTTATTGGATATCCAATCAATCACTACTTTAGAATCACCCAGAACTTGAAGTCTATGGAAAGACATATGTGAAGCCAACTTGAGAGTTGCCCATACTCCCAATAACTTAGCTCTAGTATGTGTGCCACTCCCACAGTTAAAAACCCATCTATAGACTGTTAAGTCTGGTGTTTTAAAGACTCCACTAGCCCCACATTTTAGGCCATCTAGCTGGGCAGCTCCATCAAACCATGCAGTGGTGATAACCCTTTGTCTAGAAATCATAATAGCTCACAAAGGGGCAGACTTTTGAGTTGTCAATTATCTTTTATGAAGGCCCAAGGTTTTATAAATCACTAAGTGGATAGATGGCTTAATCTCCTTGAAAATTGTTGAGTTCCTCTCTAACCAAATAAACTAACAAATGTGGGCAACAATCAATGTAGGGAGAAACTTTTCCTCAACCCAGTTTTTAAAACAATGAGTCAGGGTGTTCCCATTCCAACAATTTTTGAAACTATGAATCGTGGCCAATCTCTCCCAAACTGATTTAGTGAAAGAGCAGTGAATGAAGAGATGATTGATGTTTTCATTATCTTGAAAACAAAGATGACAACGATTAGTTCCTTCCCAACCTCTATTTTGTAGATTTTCCCAGGTTAAAATCTTATTCTCCGCTGCCAACCAGATAAACAATTTGATTTTGAGTTGCAGGTCCCATTTCCATAGAGCTTGTCTCCACCCTTTTATTTTAGATAAACCCTAAGTTAGTAACAAATCCTGATAAGTATTCTTTACAGTGAGGGATCCTAAATTATTGCCTCTGATCCACAAAAATTCATCTTGTTTGTCTTGGAGATAGGCACCTAAGTCGATAAGAGCCCTCCAAAATTGGTTCCATTCTTCTTCTAAAACTCCTGAAAGGCCTAATTCTATACTGGAGATCCAAAAGGAGGAGGAGTGATGGTCTGTGAGCCTCCTAGCCTGCAAGAGAGAGGTGATATTGCGTTTTTTTTAATTCAGACATAAGATTTAAAGAGATGAAATATTTATCACCCATTCCTAAGATCTTGTCTCTACCAAGAGAAATGAGATGACTCGAACCCGACGACCAGTTTAACCAATGTGTAATCAAATGGACTGATTTCAGTAAACCTTTCCAGAATCTGGATGTCGTATTCAGGTGAAAATTAGGAGATTTAAACTAGTTTTTAACAGTAGTGTGGGGAAGGTACTTATCAATAATCACTTTATGCCAAATACCATCACGCATTAAAACATGCCAAAGAGAATTTGCAGCCAAGGCCTTGTTGAAGTCGAAAATATTTCACAGACCCCATCCACCATATTTTTTTGGAAGTGTGAGAAGTTCCCACTTGCAGAGATGATAATGTTTTGACTCATTGTTTCCCTTCCAGAGAAAATTGAACACAATTTTTCTCAAATTATTTAACAAAGTAAAAGGGATGGCCTCCAGAGACATCTAGTACACCGATTGGCATTCTAAAACAGACTTCAATAAGGTAAGGCACCCTCCCAATGATAACCACCTGTAGCACCAATTTCCTATCTTCTTTTACACTTTCTGCAACATCCAGTTCCAATCTTCGACTCGTTGCAGCCCGGTTTTCAAGTGATAGCCAAGATATTTAAAACCAATTGAGAGATTAGTGAAAGTAAAGGGAAGAAAAGTTTTGTAAGGAGATAAATCCAGAGATGACAGCCCTTCATGAAGGACGAAATATTTTGACTCATTTACCTTAAGACCAGATGCCAAAAAAAATAGTTTAATGATCTTATCAATCTCCTACCATTCACTCATTGAAGCATTTGACATAATAATGACATCATCTATGAACAAAATATGAAGAATTTTTATAGTTCTGGAGACTTTTATACCAGTCATCAAACCGTCATTGTGACCCTCTTTTAGTAGAAGGTTGAGTCCTTCCATAATCAAAATAAATAATAGAGGCGATAAAGGGAATCCTTGGCGAAGTCCTCTGCCACTTTTGAAGAATTCAGTGGCCTCCCCATTTACTAAAACAACAAAAGACGAGGAAACAACACAACTCATAATCAAATTGGTCATCCTAATACCTAGACCAATTTGGATTAATATCATCCTTAAAATATCCCAATTTATACAATCATAGGCCTTCTGAAGATCTAGTTTCAGAACAAGCTTTTTTTTATATACTATGGAGGCATTCATGTACTATCCCAATAGCATCTTGGATCTGACGACCTTTCAAAAACCCTAGTTGCTCTTCTGAAAGCGATCTGGAAAGTATAGGCTTTATCATGTTTGATATAATCTTTGTGATAAATTTGTAACATAGGTTGTATAAGGAAATAAGCCTATAATCCCCGAAAGTGTGAGGCCTATTAAATTTTGGGATTAAGGCTAAAAATGTTGAATTGATTCCACCAGAAATGATGCCTTTCATTCTCGATTCTTCCACCATTTCTAAAAGATGCCCCCCAACTAGATCAAAATAATGTATAAAAAACTCAACCGTCCAGCCATCGAAAACTGGACTCTTGTCAAGTTTGAACATAGATAAAACCTATTTAAGTTCACCCAAGAGAATCGAACTATAAAGGGCCTCAGCTTCACTTTTAGTGACAAAACTAGAGTATAGAATCACCACTTTAACTTGGTCACGAGTCGAAGGAGGATCCTGTGCATTAAAAAAAAGAATTAAAATATTTCACCGCCTCTGTTTTTAGATCCTCCTGACCACTGTGAAGAGTCCTCATTTCATATCTGATCTCCCAGACAAATTTACGATTCCTTCTGTAATTGGCGAAGTTCTGGAAAATTTGGTGTTTTGATCACCACTTTTTATCCATATGGCCCTAATTCATTGTCTCCATAGTTCTTCATTTTCCTTTAAGTACTTGTTTCTACTATGTTCATGATTTTTTATATGTATTTCCTCCTCTATGGTTCTCGAACCGCCCAATGAGTTCTGGAGAGTGACCTTAATTTCTTCTTCTAATTGAAACAAAAGTATGTTTTCTTTAATATTGTGTATGTTTTCCCAATGTTTTGTTTTTTACTTTAGTTCTTTAAGTTTCCAAACAAACCTTCTTTGTTTGATGCGCTTGCAATTGAATTTTGGGTCTGTCCAGAGATTTTGAACCATATTAGAGAAATATTTTTCTAGCAACCATTGTGAGTTTAATTTGAAAGAGTAAGCCTTGAACAGTGGAGAAATTTCCAACTGTAGTAACACCGAAGCATGGTCTGATACAAATGGGTATTCCACCCATGACCTATAAATACCAACACTTGAGAGTAGTTCTTCTGACACGAGAAACCTATCTAACCTTTTCTCAATAGAATCCATACCTGAGCGCCCATTCCTCCACGTTGGTACCACCTTCCCCGACTCGATATGAATAAGTTTTTTGTTTTGGAAAAGAGATTTAAAAAAATTGTCCAAGTACCACACTATAGCCGAGCCACCCCAAGTCTCACCCAAAGATAAAGTTAAGTTCAGATCCCCTGCAATAACTAATTTTGTATCCCACGTAGCCAACAATCCACCGGAAGTACCAAAAGATAAAGTTAAGTGAGAAACAGAACAAGATTGTAAATGTTCATATCCCACGTAGCCAACAGTCCAATGGAAGTACCAAACAAATTAATCGCATAGCTAACCCAGTTTGGGCGAAATGCATGCATGAAAGATCTTGAATTTTGAGCAGATACCAAAGTTTTCTGAAGAAATACAATATCAGGACGTGTTCTATCCAGTACACATCGAACAGAGGCAGATTTTAGGGTGCCTCCAGTCCCTCTAAGGTTTAGAGATAGAAAAATCATTATTTTTCTCGTGCCAGGACCTTCATTTCTCTAAGTGCCCCACTGTCAGTGGAAGGAAAAGTATCGGGATCCATGGAAGTCGTAATAGTAGATTTTTTCTGGGCACTCCTCGTGTTCAATGGCGAGTATTCTATACCCAAGACCCTAGACCAGGAAAAATCTTTCCCTACCCCTTCTTCATGTGTATGAGAAGTACTTGTCTCCCCAACACAATTAACAGGATCAATAACAGAGTTACCAAGATAGATAGGTAGCTGAACCGATGAGTTAGGATCAAGAATAAAAGGTAGTAAAGAATCCAGAACCGCATGTAGGGTAGACTCATCCTCTTCTGGATCATGGTAATTTACCTTAAAAGTAATAATTGGGATGACTCTTATCAAATTAAATATTAATCCTATTATGTAATGTAGTACAATTGGGATGACTTGTCAAAATTTTATGTAAATTATAAGACATCTCCACATCAAATTCCCCCAAAATGATCTTACTATGTAAAGTTGTAATTAGAATAATTCTTGAAAGTTGAAATGACTTTTGTCGAATTGAATAGAAATACTTTAAATTATTTAAATTATTTTTTTCATTATTTTGTTTTATAAATGATAAATAAATATTAAAACTTTAGATATTTTTTTCAATTTTTTGTCTTGACATATACTATTCATGTTATACCTTTTTATTGTCTTAACCATTTTAAAAATAAGTTATATGTTGCACTAGTAGAGATTGAGATCTACAATCTAAAAAATAAATAAATTTGTTTGATAATATTAAGAGCCTTGTACCCCTGCACTAATGTAAGGTTTTTAATTTCAAGGATATAATGACTTTCATAATTTTTAAAAAATATAAAATTAACATTATAAATTTTGAAAAAAATAGCCTTATGCAAGAATAGTGTGTTCTCTACAATTATACAAATTCTTAAGAAAATTCCATCGTTTATGTACTCAAGTGTGCACTATATGCATTATATTTTGCATGAAAATAACATACCACTATTAGAAAAACTCAAATTTCACATAGTCATACAAAAATTATTTATCTATCTATAGCTAATTCAATTTTCGACATCTCATATTTTTACACCATATTCAAATTCATTGTGAAAGTACCTCGAATAATCCCTCTAACAAATTGTTATTTTTCCATGTTTGCATTGCCACTAACTTGCCATTAGGGACCATCATTAGCTTGCACCCATCTTCTAGTCTTTGTGCAAATTATTGTAGGGTGTTGTCAATGTACCAAAGAACCCTATTCTTTACTTAAGTATGTAAGGGTGGGTTGATTTTCTTTCCATGTTTACCATCCGTAAAAAATATGGGTTCTAATTTAACACACACACATACACACTAGTATTGATCCATTAATTACTTTGGATCCTTTAAGCATCAAAAGATTCACATCTTGATTTCTTTAAACCTTGCTCAATACTTTTTAGAATTAGAAATAAAATAGATTTGGTTTGAAAAAATGAAAATTCATTGCATATCTAATAAATTGTTATTGTTTTAGGTATTCAATGATAATATTGTTTTTTAATATCAAACAATATAAACCATTGTAAGTCCATTATTATGCATTATCATTGACTAGAATAATCCATCTATTAACAAAGGTTTTTTTAGAACCAACAAAACTTAAGGAAGGAAAACCAAATTGAAAAGAAGTTAGAACAATCCATCTATTAACAAAGGGTTTTTGAGAACCAATGAAACCTAAAGAAGAAGAACCAAATTCAAAAGAAGTTAGTTATCAACTAAATGTATTATTCGAATAGTCATGCTAATTAAATGCCATTGTAAGATATTGTCCTAGTATAGGCCAGAGTGTTGACATCCATATGAAAGGTGCAAATTCACATAGAATCATTAGCACAAAATGTACATTGCACCAATTAGCCTTGACAAATATAAAAGTGGCAATTTGGCAATTACGTTGTGAATGCGCTAGTATTTCAGTCATACAATTTTGAAATTATGACCTTAGATTTTAGTTTTAAAGATGGAAAGCTACCTTAAAAAACCAACTACCATAATAAATTTCCTTCTCTTCTTTTTTTCTTCATCTTCCCAAATTTTGTACACATATCTAATCTAAGTTATAAATATACGACAGATGAATCATGAATAAAAAATAAAGTAAGGGTCAACTCGCTTTGATGCAATAAATCCTATGATTTAGATAAGCAGATAACATAGAAGTTTATTTAAATGAATTTGACCATCACAAAATTATATTTATGAAGGTTTATGGTCTACATGATTTATAGGAGCTTGATATCTAAACAAGGGACGAGTGGCTAGTCCGTGCCTCGAATATACAATTTTGTGATAATTATTTTATTAACAAAGAAAATTTGTAAGGGTTCATGTGATGGTTTATTGAAAACCATGACATGCATATTAATTCAAAGTTTAATTTAATTTAATAGATTAAGAAATAGAGATTGGTTGAGTCCTCTTTTTTTCAACAATGAAATTTCACTTATATATTAAAAATATAATAGTCCACTATACATAAGCATGAAAATTAATCATCATTGTATCTAATCGTCCACTAAATTGCATTTCTGTAGATCCTAACATCCCTGTGACTTAGGGAATCTAAACAACACTTCAAACAACCCGACGACTGAAATAGGTCCACCTAAGGATCAATGACCAGCAAGGAGCAAATCTAGATCTAAAACCAAAAAAAATCAGTAAAGGGATAGAAAGAGAGATGGACCTTCTTGTCCATCCTCCTTCCGAGAATATTTTAGAATCCCTTCATGTAGATCTAGAGCTTGTTTAGAGACATCATTTGCTTCCCGATTGAACTCTATGAAGGAATGCATGAAGTCTAGTGCCAAAAGAGCTAGAATGAGGGACATAATCCGCTCTTTGCAAAAAGTCAATCCCATGGCTTGAATGTCAATGATCTTGTTTAGCCAGTCGATAACAACCTTCGAGTCACCGATCACCTATAGATCATAAATACGAAGTCGAATATCCAGGGAAAGCATAGCCCAAAATCCTAAGAGTTATTCTCTATTGTTAGTGCCCGAGCCACAGTTGAGAAACCACATGTAGCTAGTTTGTCTATTTATCCTGATTACTCCACCCACTTCACTACACTGCCCATTTCTTTGAGAAACCCCATCAAACCAGGCTATTTGTCTTCTTGACAATAAATTTGGAGGCAATTTAGTTTTTGATATAGGTTGAGGCTTCTTCTTGCAATTCTTTAGCCAACCCAATGTTCTATAGATCACCCCAACTATAGAAGTATGTCCTTCATCAAACAATGCAGTATTCCTTTCTAGCCAAATATTCCAGCAAATAATAGAAGGCAACATGTGCCAGCTAGGGTGCTTGTGGCACCAATCCTTGAAGAGCATTTGAAGGTGCCCACTTTTCCACCATGTATTTATCTTTAGAGATGCCAACAATCTTGTCTAGGCCTATTGAGAAACGGTGTAATGTAACATCAAATGTTGAGATGTGTCTAAGTCTTTTTTACAAAGGGCACATATGCTCAGACCCTTCCACCCTCTTCTTTGTAAATTCTCCCAAGTGAGAATCATGTTCTCCATCAACAACCAGGTAAAGAGTTTGAGTTTTACTGTCAAATCCCATTTCCACAACACATTGTGCCACCATTTAGTGCTCCTTATCCAGATTTTCGATGCAATAGCATCGTAGGCATTTTTTTTTTCATAATCCCCATAGATGTGTTCCCTATCCATACTAGCTCATCTGGGGCCTCTGTGACAAATATACCTTCATGTGTCAGTGCTCTATATAATCCCTCCCATTCTTTAGCCTCCTGACCACCCATGCCCATCTCCCTAGTTGATTTCCACTTAAATGAAGTAAGACTTTGACTACTCCTGTCTACGGTCTGGAAGAGAAGGCGATATCCTCTCGCGCTTAAAGAATTGATAAGAACACTTGTTAAAAAGGATTGTTTACCCAGCCCCTGTATTGCATCTTCTCCCAGGCGAACCAACATCCCTGTACTAGGCCTCCACGTAGTCCAATGTGCCACCACATGGAAATATTTGTGGAGACACCTCCAAGTGTTGGAGGCTTTTGGAGTGCGCAATAAAGGTATTCTCAGCCAAGAAACCGCTGAATGGGAATCCAGATACTTATCCATTATAACCCTATGCCAGAGTCAATCCTTCATTAGGAAACGCCACAAGGTGTTAGCTGCCATCCCTTTGTTGAACCAGTTTAGGTGTTTGAAGCCCTAGCCGCCATAGGCTTTGGGATTTGACAAATCCTCCCATTTACATAAATGGAAACACTTTATCTCTCTACATCCTAACCAAAAGAATATGTACATCATTTTCCTGATCCTATTTAGGACTGTGAGTGGCAAATTTGCAATCGCCAGCCAGTAAATCGATAGGCTTTCGAGAAATGATTTTACCAAAATGTGTCGCCCACCCACTGTCAACCAACGATAGCACTAGTTTCCTATCCTTCTTTCAAATTTATGTAGAAACCAACGTCAGTCCTCTACCCTGTAGTTTGTTGGCTTCAGGAAAAATCCCAGGTACCAAAAGCCTACGTCCAACCCAACAAAGTTAAAGGGAAAAAAAACTTTATAATAATTCAGATATGTACCTTCAATACCCGAATGATGTAGAGAATATTTTAGAGGATTTATGACCAGCCCCAAAGCTCTACAGAAGATAGATATTATTGAATCTATCTCCTCCCAATAAAAATCCCTCTCCTTATTCCTAATCAAGAAACCATCCAAAAATAAAAGAAGAATGATTTTAATGAGTCTTGAGGTCTTTACTCTGGATATTTTTCCATCTGAAAGAGCCTGCTTAATCATTAAGATTATTCCCTCCATCACTAGGATGAAAAGTAGAGGCGATAAAGGGAATCATTACCTTACCCTGCGTGACGTAAACGCCCACCACCTCTTGGGGCTCATGTGACCTCCCAGTCTAAGGATATTTATGATAAGGAGCTTAATTATCTCATGGGCCCTTGTTGAGCCTTCGAATTCCTTTTCCAGAGGCCTTTACTCTTCTCCCTATGTGCAAAATCACATTCATGAGGGTATTATCTGATCAGCGGAGAAATCCACATGACCTTGGGCCAAAATCGTGGGCTAATCTCTTTAACCCTCAGGAAATCCAACACTTCGAAGCTTCAGGCTTCAGGAGTTCGAGAAACTACAACTAAAAATCCTATTGAATGTTGAATTCGCAAATAGTCAAACTATGGCAGAGATCAACGGTTCTCAATAAGCGTAGAGATCTATATCTCACCCCGTCTTCTAGATTCCGGGCTTCGAGCATTTTGCCTACTCCAACACGTAATACTCCCAGAGTTTCGACCTTCAAATCAACAGACCAGACGATTAATACTTACCTCAGATCAAGGGTCCCCATCTACTCCTTGCTCTAGGCTTCAGAGTTTTTCACCACCTAACACCTCAAATACTCTGGAGTGCCAAACTGGCGAATTCATGAAGGGGCTCAATCAACAGTCCACACCTCTCCAACAACCAACGGTTACAATCCTCTCTGGGACTCTGGCCTTTGGGAGTTTCGAGAGTTTAACACATACACTTCCTTGGATCACAAAAATCTGAAGTGGTAAGGAGTCACGATATATGGTCCTCGTGTCGTTGCAAATGGATGGTCTGGATCTGCTCCAACCTTCCGGGATTCTCGGTCCACAAGAATTTGCACCTCCGTTCTCCGGAATGTTGAACCCACGAAGTCTAAGATTTGTTGGCATGTGTACTCACTATCAATGGCCCAGATTTACTTCAGATCCCGAGGCTTCGGGAAACTTGTCTCCTCCACGACGCAAACTCAAGAAATTTTGAATACGCGAAGTCCGAAGGACTTCAAGGTTTATCTCCTGCGTACCTTTTTCTAGATCTAACAGTCATAAAAGATCTTGGCTTCCTCCAAACGGATATCGTCCGCTCATCCTCCAAACAAAATGAATTATTCATTTTGAGAATTGAACTTGCTATCCTTCTTGAGCTTTGGTAACTTCGAAGGACTTAGACTTGGGTGCATGCTTTGCACTTCCCTGCAACTTGAAAAACTTCAGACTCTGAGACTTTTGGAAAATCTTCTTGTGCACTCCTTGCGCTTGTCCTCCTTGAGAATCTTTCAACACTTACCTAAGTGTTGGCCCGATGCACACCTTTCACGGATCTTCTTGAGATTTTATACTCAGATGTGTATATGTGCACTCCTTGCACTCACTCTACAAGAATTCACTCAATCTCTCCTGAGCTATCGATTATGTAACGAACTCTGCCTTCCCACTCCTTGCGTGGTCACTGTGCAATGCACTCCTTGCACCAAGTTTTCAGAAGAGAAACAATTGAAGCTTATAGAACCTCAAAGGTTCATTCAATTAACCATAACATGCATACACAGTCATATAACACACATAAACAAATAGCATAAAATTACCTAATTACTTGAAGGAAAACATGTGCAAAGATCTGAAAGCAATTCTCCTCTATTATATTCATTCATAAAAAATTTACAAATATTCTGCAGCTCTCAGCATCTTCTCTACAACTCTCTTAAACATAAATCACAAAATAAACTTCAACAACCTCTTTGGGCATACATTACATACATTTATACATGAGGGGGCTTCTCGAGCTTTCCCTCCATCCTACGTAATGTTATCCTATCTCAATTAAAACATTCTCCTACTAAGCCTTATTACAATAAATGGGCATTTACAACCCATATACGAGTCGATTATCAATATCTATACAATCCTATATGCATTTAAGAAATTACAATATCCTGCGATCTCATACAATGGCTCAATCCTCCAAGCATTGAAAAGGTCTTTAATTACAGTGAAACCCAACTTCTATTACTGAATAAGATAGAAAAACATTGTAGAACACAAACTGGAAAAATGGGGTAGCTTATCTCTAAACAGAAACAGATGTTGGTTACGCTTCATTCACAAGAAGCTTTACATCACACTCCATTGCATGCTTAAAGGGCCTCCTTCACCTCAATTATATATGAGAGAGTGAGAGGAGAACAATTCCCATGATGCATGTGGGATAAATTGGACTAAGTTTATAAAATTCCATAGGCATGTAAAACACTAGGACTTCCCAGGCGGTCACCCATCCCAGTACTACTCTATCTTGAGTGTGCTTAAATGCGGAGTTCTAATGGGATCCGATGCATTAACACTATGTTGTAGGAATGTACATAGGACCATTAGGAAATCATTACATGATGTCTGTAATTAACAAATGAAGATGACATCACATTCCATTCCCCATCAAAAGGGTGAATATCATGGTTTATCAAAACCATAGGCTCAAAATGGTGATTCAATGGAAAAGGTGGATGGCCACTGAGATCCATCTAGATAATTCCTCCCCCCTTAGGAAGAAATGGCCCCCATTGTGTCAATTTACCTTGGAAGATGGGGAGACTTCTACTAAATATGAAGCTTAGTGTGTTGCTTCTCTTATTGAAGAAGTTGTCCTGCTTAGCTTGTTGAAGGTTGTCATGAACCTGTTGCTAGAGGGGTTGGATCTGTTCAACCAATCTAGATGCATGATCTACCTGAGTGTGGGAGGACTCTATTGGTGAAGATGCAACATGAAGAGTATGAAGGGTTCTGTTATAAACTTGTTTGAATGGGCAGTGTGGAGGCATCCCCGTAGGTGCATCAAGAATATATTTGTACTCTTCTACAATCTCATTGATCTCCTTCTGATGGATAGAAAGGTCTTGGGATAAGGATGCAGTGGTTGTAGTGTCCTTTTGTTCACCTTATGATTGGATTTTGAAGAGGCTAAACTTTGCAATATGAGAGATTACTATGTGGCATTGTTTTGGTGGGAAAATAGTTGGAACTACCTCCAAAAGTAACAATGATGCTACGGGGTCGAGACTCATAAATGGAATGATGTATCCACATATATGGTTGGCCTAATATAACATCACATACTTATAGTGGGGAAAAATCACACAATACCTCATCCTTGAAGGGATTGATGTCATAGGATAGGTGACACTGCTGGCTGACACGAATATCTTGACCCTGGTGAAGCCACTCGATGTTGTATGGTTGCAAGTGTGGTGTTGTTGGAAAATCCAACTGCTTGACAACCTCTGCTGAGATGATGTTATTTTGGCTTCCACTATCAACAATAAAATGCAGTGGGGTCCCCTTCACCCACATCTGTGAATGGAAGAGGCACTCCCCC
Organism: Picea glauca; assembly: GCA_000966675.3. Classification (NCBI taxonomy): domain Eukaryota; kingdom Viridiplantae; phylum Streptophyta; class Pinopsida; order Pinales; family Pinaceae; genus Picea; species Picea glauca. The sequence continues at coordinate 642,693 of JZKD02S1104581.1, forward strand.
TCCTCGGGATCCTCTTATGGTTGGATTGTTGTAGTTGCAACATTAGCGGTGGTTTTTGCATCAATGATCTATCTCCTTCTTTATTTTCTTAGTCAGGGTCCAAGTCGAGGTTCGTCTTTTTGTCTTTGAGCTCGGCCACCAATGACTGTATTGAGCGACATTCATCGGTATTGTGCCAAGGTCTATTGTGGAACTCACACCACTTTTCGGTGTCTCTCTTAGGCTTCATCTTACCCTTCTTTTCCTGCATCTGGGACTGGCTCTCTTGAGGTTGGCCTTTCTTTATCTGTCCTTCATTATGTGAGTTATATTTTCCTTTGCCATGCTTCTTTCACTTACCCTGCTACTTGAATTTCTGCTCAATTTTTACTTTATATCGATAAGCAACTCCTAGTGAGGAGATGTCCAAGAAATCCATTTTTGTTTGGAAGTACCTATGTAGACCACTATGGTACCTCAAAACTAGTTGTCTCTCGAAGTCTTTGATACCCAAATTTGAGCACAAGGTATGAAAGATGTTGGTGTACTCTGGCACCTTCTGGTCTCTTTTTTGATGCAAAGTTGTCCATCTCATGTATTGGTCATCATAGTTTCTGATAGGGTAGAACTCCTCCTTTAGGGCATCTACAAAGGCCACCCAAGTGGGTTCTCTCCCAAATAGTGTAGATTCATCTGTGGTGTACCTCTCCCAGTAACCTTCCCACCAAGCTCTGACATGGGGAAGGGATTTAAGGAGTGTGAAAGTGATCTTTTCACTATCGGAAAATTTTTGGACAGAATAATAACCTTCTAGCAGATTCAACCATTTTTATAGAGCCTTTGCATCTATCTGGCCTTCAAATAAGGGGATATCAAAACTGACATGTACCTTGAAGGGTGTCACATTTGCGAAATGGCTTCTTGTTGAAGATTTCTCAACCGCTGCCATTTGTAGACTTCGAAGGATCCGAGCAAAGTTTTCCATCATCTCATTCCTTTGTCGCACGAGGTATTCCTCGAGCAACATCTTGAAAGGATCTCCTGCTTTGTCACCTCTCTTTTCTTCCGCCATGGGAGGTCACTTGGGCTAGCAAGAGCAGTCTTCCTCAAGAAAAACTAGCTCGAGACCCAACTCTCTATACTGCGACCTCGTCGGGGACCTACTCTGAGAAACAACAAGGAGCAACCTACTCTGATACCACTGATCCAGATTATTTTGAGAACAACATGAAGGCAGAAATATAACTGAGATATAACAATAAAATACACAAAAATATAGAAGAGAACACATAAATACAGTGAAACCCAACTTCTATTACTGAATAAGATAGAAAAACATTGTAGAAGACAAACTAGAAAAATGTGGTAGCTTATCTCTAAACAAAAAGAGATGTTGGCTATGCTTCATTCACAAAAAGCTTTACATCACACTCTATTGCATGCTTAAAGGGCCTCCTTCACCTCAATTATATATGAGAAAGTGGGAGGAGAACAATTCCCATGATGCATGTGGGATAAATTGGACTAAGTTTATAAAATTCCATAGGCATGTAAAACACTAATACTTCCCAGGTGATCACCCATCCCAGTACTACTCTATCCTGAGTGCRCTTAACTGTGRAGTTCTAATGGGATCCGGTGCATTAAYGCTATGTTRTAGGCATGTACATAGGACCACTAGGAAATCATTACATGATGTTTGTAATTAACAAATGAAGATGACATTACATTCCATTCCCCATCAAAAGGGTGAATATCATGGTTTACCAAAACCATAGGCTCAAAATGGTGATTCAATGGAAAAGGTGGATGGCCACCGAGATCCATCTGGATTAGTCCCACAAATTTAATATCTCTGTCCGAGACTATACTTCTAGGCAACCCATGTAATCTCACTATCTCTTTGAAAAAAAAATTGTTATGTGGGTAGCATCACTGGTTTTCTAACATGGTATGAAATGTGCCATCTTTGAAAATCTGTCAACTACCACAAATATAGAATCACTTCCCCTTTGGGTTCTTGGAAATCCCATAAGAAAATCCATGCTTATAGCATCCCATGGCCTGTCTGGAATAGGAAATGACTAATACAATCTAGTGTTATGTTGCTTTCCTTTGGCATATTGGCAGATTTTGCATATGTCTACAAACTTCTTCACATTAGACCTCATGCCTGGCCGATGGTACGAAGAACTCAACTGTGCATATGTCTTATCATGGCCAAAGTTTCCAGCCAATCCTCCACTATGCTTCTCCTTCAACAAGTTATCCCTCATTGAGCATTTCAGGATACACAACCGGCTTCCCTTGAATAACAGTCCATCTTGGATCAAAAATTGCATCCACTAATTTATGTCCCTTAGCAAAGGGTTCTCACATGCTTCATAAGCTTCTTTGAAATCTAGATCTTCCTAATACATCTCCTTGAGGTGTTCAAATCCTAAGGTCTCCACTTGGAATTCCTACAAGATCAAACATCTCCTACTCAACGCATCTGCAACTATGTTAGCACTTCCACTAATATTCTTAATAACAAAAGTAAAATTTTTCATGAATTCTACCCATTTGGCATGTCTCTGGTTCAATTTCTCTTGCCTAGTTATAAATTGCAAAGCTTGATTGTCAGTATATAAAACTAACTCCTTCAGGATAAGGTAATGCCTCCACTTTTTCAAGGCTTGTATTACAACATAAAACTCCTTGTCATACGTGGAATAATTTCTATTAACATCATTCATTTTCTCACTGAAATAAGCAACAGGTTTATTGTCTTGGCTCAAAACTGCGCCAATGGATACTCCACTTGCATCACATTTGACTTGAAAGGTCTTCTTAAAATCTGGTAGAACTAAGATAGGTTGTTATGTTATCTTCTCTTTCAACACTCTAAATCCTTTCTCAGCCTCTTATGTCCAATTAAAATATATATGCTCCTTCTTTATGGTGTCTAGTATGGGTACACAAATACTACTGAAATTCCTCATGAATTTCCTGTAAAAACTTCTTACCTCAAACACACTTCTTGGAGAAGGCCATTCTATGATTGCTCTCGCCTTTTCTGGATCCATCTTCAACTCATTTGAAGAGATTACGAACCACAAATATATAAGTTTTCTTTTCATAAAAGAACACTTCTTCAAATTTACTAATAGCTTCTCTTGTTGTAGTCTTCTCAGCACCATCTTCAAGTGTCTGAGATGCTCCTCCTTAGTCTTGCTAAAAACTAGAATATCATCTAAATAAACAATTACAAACTTACCTATAAAATATTTGAGTACTTCGTTCATCAACCTCATAAACTTACTTGGGGAATTTGTTAAGCCAAACGACATAACAAGCCACTCATGCAATCCTTCATTTGTTTTTAAGGTTGTCTTCCATTCATCTCCTTTTCTCATCTTGATCTGATGATAGCCACTCTTCAAGTCTATCTTGGAAAAATAAATAGCTCCACTCAATCAATCCATTAAATCATCCATTCTGGGTAAAGGAAATCTATACATGATGGTTATCTTGTTGATGGCTCTAGAATCTCTACACATTCTCCAACCTCCATCCTTCTTCAGACTCAACAAAGTTGGTACAACAAACAGGCTCAAACTTTCCCTAATCAAACCCTTATCCAACAATTCTTGGATTTGCTTCTTGAACTTTTCACTCTCTTGAGGGTTCAATCTGTATGTTGATTTGTTCGGAAAACTCGCTCCCAGAATAAGGTCAATATTGTGACTGATACTCCCGATGGGAGGTAAAGGGTGAGGTAACTCATCCACCACAATATCAACAAACTCATCCAACAACTCCTAAACTTCCACAGGAAAATCATTCATAGAAGTGCTTGTGAGAATGACTCTCATCTTACCTACAACAACAAACTACATTTCCTGTTCTTTTTTGACTTATTTCAAGAGTTCCTTCCCACTCATGAGAAGTATACTAGGATTAGCTTCTTCTTTGACTCCCTTGTCTTCTATTGGAAGCAACATATGCTTATACCCATTTTTCTCAAGGGTATAAGTGTTCTTCCTCCCGTCATGTATGGCATTCCTATCATATTTCCATGGTCTTCCCAATAGAACATGAAAAACATCCATAGATATGACATCACATAAGACTTCATCTTTATAACCACCTATTTTGAATTCAACTTTACATTGTTGACTTACCATGAATTGATGTCCTTTTCATAACCATGACACCTTATACAGATTCGGATGTGCAGTTTTCTCCAACTTCATATTTTCCACCATCTCTATGGATACTAAATTATCAGTACTCCCATTGTCTATGATCACTTTTCATACCCTATCTTTGGCCTTGCAAGTAGTTCTGAACAATCTATTCCTATGAACTAGCTCTCGTGCCTCTTTATTTGGATTTATGAGAACTTTCCTCATCATGAGTGATCCTCCTTATTTTGTTGCTTATTCCTTCATCTTTGTCTTCACATTCCTCTTTCTTGCTTCAGAAATGTGAGCTTCTCCAGTTCCTATATTTTTCTTCTCAAGACATTCCCAAGACATGTGCCTTGTCTTTCCACAGGCATAGCACTTCACTTCTCCTCCTCTACCTCTTCCTTTTCCTATGGAAAAATAATTTCATTCTCCATAGTTTCCTCCTCTAGAGCTTCCTCCTTTCTCTATTTGACTGTGATACTTTCCATCTTCTCCTCTGGGTTTCTGGAATTTTTCTTTGAAAATTCCTCTACCTCTTTTTGGACTCTTTCCTCTATTTCTTTGACTTTTCTCCCTTGCCAAATTTTCTTCTGCTTTCAGGGCTACCTAATAAGCATCTTCCACTATCCTCATTTTCATCATGTTGATCGCATCCTGGATTTAATATCTCATGCCATTAATATACCTGGAATTTTTTTCATCGTCATTTTCCCTATATCTTGCTCTTATGTTCATCCTATAAAACTCTTCAGTGTACTCCTTTACTAACAACCATTTCTTCCTTAGGTTCTGCAACTTCCTAAGTAGATTTATCTCATAATCCTTGGGTATGAATTTAGCCTTCAACTTAGCCACCATTCTATCCCAATTATTAATTTTGGACTTACCTTTGCATCTTATGTCAGCTTGCAAATTGTCCCACCATAATGTTGCATGTCCCTTCAATCTGGTCACATCATGCTTTACCTTCTTCTCGTCATCAATCTCCTCATAATCAAAGTACTTGTCTAAAGCACTTATCCAGTCAAGTAGTTCCTCCACATCCAAATTACCTTCATACATTGGGACTTTCATTTTTTCTCTGGATCCCATTTTAACAACATATCTCAGTAGTCACTCCTCTATTGTTTGTTCTCCTACAACTTCTTATGCTTCAACATCTTCAATTTTGGCTTTAATAACGTCACCAGATTCAGGTGCTATTCTTTATGTTGTCTCCATGGAATCCAAACTTAAACGAAGTTGTCTCATCTCTTCTCCCATGGCTGCATTGACCACTGGTCTCTCTCTACGTCTCCTTGGCAGCATGGTTTTGAGTTTTATTTTTCCTACAAAGCTTAATTCAGGCTCTGATACCACTTGAAGCAACCCCCCCCCCCCCACTTCTCGGTCTAAGAATCCTTATGCTAAGGATATGAATTAGCTCATGGGCCCTTGCTGAGCCCTTGAATTCCTTTTCCATAGGCCTTTACTCTTCTCCCTGCGCGCAAAATTACATTCGCGAGGGTCTTATCTCGTCAACAGAAAAATCCAAGTGACCTTGGGAAAAAACATGGGCTAATCTATTTAACCCTCAAGAAATCTGGCACTTCGGAGCTCCAGGATTCAAGAGTTCTAAAAAATACAACCAACAATCCTCCTACATGCCAAATTCATGAATAGTCGAACTATGGTAGAGATCAATGGTTCTCAATAAGTGTCGAGATCTACGGTTCACCCCGTCTTCGAGATTCTGGGCTTAGGGTATTCTACCTGCTCCAACATGCCATACTCCCAAAGTATTGACCTCTGAATCAATAGATCGGATGGTTAATACTTACCTCAGATCAATGGTCCCCGTCTACTCCATGCTCTAGGCTTTAGAGTTTTTCACAACATGACACCTCAAATCCTCCAGAGTGTCTAACTGGTGCACTCACAAAGGGGCTCAATCGACGGTCCACACCTCTCTAGCAACCAATGGTTACGATCCTCTCGGAGACTCCGGCCTTTGGGAGTTCTGAGAGGTTAACAAATAGACTTCCCCAAATCATCGAAATCCGAAGTGGTAAGGAGTCATGATCTACGGTCCACGTTTCCTTGCAAATGGATGGTCTGGATCTGCTTTGGCCTTCAAGGATTCTCGTTCCACAAGACTTTGCACCTTCATTCTCCAGACTGTCGAACCCATGAATTCTGAGATCCGTTGACACGTGTACTCACTATCAATGGACCAGATTTACTTCAAATCTCGGGGCTTTAGGAAACTTATCTCCTCCATGACATAAACTCAAGAACTTTTGAATACATGAAGTCTGAAGGACTTCAAGGGTTATCTCTCATGTACCTTTTTCCAAATCTGATGGTCACGAAAGATCTTATATTCATCCAAACGGATCTCATATGCTTGTCCTCCAAAAAAAAGGAATTCTTCCTTGTTGGCATAGGGGCAGACCTAGGGTTCAATAATTTGATAGTGCACCAACAAAACCCTAACTATTGGCCATTTCGGCAACACCTGTGAAGAAGATGAAGTCTCAGCCGAGGTAGAGGTAGGGGTGGTTGTAGGACTTAGGTGTCTACAAGCTAGCTGGGACACAGATCTGTGATCACAATACTTAACAAAGCACTTAGTAGTTACCATTCATTAGTATTTAATCCTTATTCACATCACAGGTTAAAACCCTAATTATATAAAAACTCAATATTCAATGAGATCTAACACATTCAATCACTGAGCACATAAAGATAGATCAAATCTAGCATTCATCCACATTACCAAGTACCAAGCTAACATATCAGATGCATCTAACATACAAAGATTAAGCACTAAGCATAAATCACATCAATCACACAAAGAAACCATAACAGAGGATATACGTGGTTCACCCCCAGCGTGGGGCTACATCCACCAACTCTTCTTCTTCTTTATTATCTTCTGTCAATATTCTTACATGCACAAAGCACCAAAAAAAATCTGCATAGGAAAGGAGATATGCTCACACCTCGCCAGATCCTCCTTCCCCGAGTTAGGTCATAGCACGAATCCTTCTTACAGTCACTTGCACTTAGCTCTACAAGTCTTAATAGTATGCACTAAACCAATCACTACATACATGCACTTAGCACAAGATTCTACAATCCGCAGGTTCTTGCACATAGCCAACAAGAAATCTATCTTTCTTACATCACCTAGCTATGTATTTTTACATTACAAAACAGGTCAACATGGGTAAACCCATGGGCCAACATCCCATACCCATTACACAATACCAAAACCCAAAAAGATCCACAAAAGGTTGCGAGATCCCGCGATCTCCACTTCGCCTGGGCGTTCCTCCTTCGACCAACATGTCGAAGTCCTGAAATGGTCAAAACATGACCAAGGTTCTCCAAAACTTGGTCGAGGGCCAACAAGCCCCCAACACTCACATGTGACTCATCCCAAGTCACTTTGATCTAGGTAATCTTGCTTCAAATGTATCAAGTTTGGCTCGAGCCACTTTGACCTGATTCTTCGCCAGAGCCTCCTGCTCGACGAAATTTGAATAACTTACTCAGTCATTGATCCTTCCAAGCATTGTTCTACTATGGTGACCGCTTTCTCTAGTTGCGCACCCTATCCTTCGATCCCCTCAAAAAGTGTGCAAGCTTCATCCTGCACTGGCTGGAGTCTCTAAGTCACTTCCATGACCTTACTCTATATGGGATGGACCTGTTGCTGAATAGTGCGTTGTTCCTGGGACTCTTTCATCCTCTCGACCGCTGACAGTGGTTTCAACTGTGCCTGAAATGTTGCTACTTCCTTATTTTCTTCTTGGAGCTGTGACTCCAATGTCTTGAGCTCAGGGTCCTCTACAAGGCACTCATAGGTCTGTGCACTTTGACTGCTGAGTTGTTTTCATTCCAAGGCTAATGCTTTAATTCTCTTGACTACACTCCTCACAGCGTCTTCTCTATGGTCTCGCACTTCCTGTGGAGTGCTTGGCACGGATTGTAAGTTCCAGGGATGATTTTAGGGGCTAAATTTCATTCATGGGCTAATTTTCCATGGTTTTTCCCAAAAAAAGTTTCGCTATTCTAAAAATGATTTGCCCAAATTTTATAGGATAAAATTATTTATCTTAAAAATCGCAAAAATTTTATACAAACTATATAAAATCCTTATAAATTTGAATATTTTTATAAAAATATCGCTAAACATTTATAGTTGGCATATGAAGGATCAGTAAGATTCACCAAGGTTTCTACATTTTAAAATAAATTTCCATCCTTAAAATCATCCATGTTTGTAACTCCAATTTTTCCACTCTTACTTGAAGCTGTTGAATGACGTAAGCAAGCTTCCCCACCTGGCTTTCAGCAGTTCCTTCTTCTATCTGTTCCAAACCCGTCACAGAGTGAAGTGGTCTGGTGACTGCTTCTTTAATTCTAATCTTCTCTGCGAGCATCTATTCTTTATCCTTTTAGATTTGGGCTCTATCTTCTACAAACTTCGCTTGAAGGTTGTCTTTTTCCTTCTACGCAATCTGTCGTTTCTCTATGACTTCCTCTTTTGCTTGCTTGAGGGCCTCTGTGGCCTATTCTTTTTCCTCTTGAACACAAAAAAGGTGGGATTCTATCGCATTTTCTATTTTGTGTAGTTGGGCAGGATCATCTCCCAATGTTTCTCCTTATAATGGAGGTGGTGCAATAGATACTGCACGACTATCGTAGAGGGCTTGTTGTACCCCTTTGAGTTCTACCTCAATCTAGTCATACATGGTCTCTTGTTTTGCTTCAATTTTCTGAAAAATATCCTCCGAGGTGTCTGATACAGTTGCAATAATGAAGTCAAAGTCATTGTCTGTGAGCACATTATGTGACTTCGGTCTGTTTTCACAGCTCTTCTTTCTAGATGAGGGTTTTTGTGGAGAAGCCTTTATTTTCTTGGAAGCCTCTGCCTCTGTAAGGGGATCTCTAGGTGGTGTCACTTTACCTAGTTCATGTTTGTCTTTCTTCCCTCCCTCTTCTTGATGTACTTCATCATCTCCTCCTTTGTTAGGTGATTCATCTGCAGTTTCTTCTGATGCGTTGTCCATCTCCTGTACCTCTTCCTTCTTCTTCCTTCTACTACTGTTGGGTGCATCGTACTCTTCGCGAGTGACCACAGGACTTTTGATTAGGTCGGGGTCAGATAGTTCTATCTGATTGACTAGAATAAGGAGCTCTGCAAGCCATTCCTTAGTTATTTCTTCCATATCCTCCTCTGTGAGCTTGTGGTAGGATTGAAGTTCTTCTTTATGTTCATCTCCACCCACAGTGATATAAATAAAATGTCTATCTGTGCGGAACTTTACGATTGGCCTGAACCGATTCAATGTATTGGACATCATGTGAGGGAAGGACTCAATAGCCCTCTTCAACTGTAGGTAGTAGGTGTGAAACACTGCGTTTGACTGCCATTGTTTATCCATGTCACTCGAATACCAGAGCGTGGTGAAATTCGGAGCTAAGGGTTCGAAGGGTTCAATTTCAGGGAAGGTCCCACCTTCTGGCATATCCCAAGTAGTTAAGGATATGAGGATTAGTAGCCAGCTAAAATGGAACTCATAGCCCAGGTCTTGAGCTTCGCGGTAGTCCTGTTCTAACTGGTTAGCGATATAGCTTGCCTAGTTCATCTGTAATCCTTCGACGCATTTTTCTGCGAGATCAACGACAAAGCCTGTGACCTGCGTGGGTATGTTCTTCCGGACTAGCTTACCAGTGATCAAATGGAAAGCTAGGCTCATTGCGCCATCTTAAATTGAAGTGACCTTGTATCCGTGCTTCCCTTTTTCAACATCACCATAAGTGTCTTTGATTTTCTGCGCCAGGGTGCGATCTGCAGCCTTCCCCGGATAAAAGTCTTGTGGGTCTAGTCCTTGCATGCTTAATTCGGTGATCCTATGGATCAACGTCGGATCTACTGTGATACGCTTGTCCAACCATAGGTAACCACCATGGAAGCATGACAGCAGGAGCTTAATGTACGCTTTAGCCTTCTGATGTCTTCCAAAGTGTCGTATTTTCATTGCATTCAAGATGGTGGACGTCATGATGTCCATGGTCTAGGGCTGGGGGATGATCTTCGTCTTATTCCCCTTCATATTGGTCAAATACTTATGTGGTTCTAGCATAATGAAGTTCTTGTGATATCCCAAGTTGAAGTCACTGACCTTCAATGTCAAAATTCTCTCCATCCCTGGTTTGGCTTTGCATATCCCCTTCAGGAGGTACGCAATAATTAGGGTGTAGTCGAAGTACCTCGGGACACTATCATGACTCACCACGTCGGCCAGAGGCAGGATGTAGTCGGGCAGGATTGATGGGATGAGCTTCGCATTTGCTAAGTCATCACGATGTTTTCTTCTCTTCTCTTCATTCGTAGTTCAGGATGGTCCCGATCCATGAGCAGTTATCAGCCATGAGGTCAATAAGGATCTCCTTCACAGATTCATCTACTGCGCTAAGTTATTTAGACATACACGCTTAAGGGAGGGTATCTTAGGTCGGTGGGAAAACAGTCAAGGGAATTAGATCTACAGTGAGGTCACAATAAGCATTGCGTGAAAACAATCTAATTCTCTGGGGGCTCTGATAATTGTAATTTGCAAAAGTGTCCATGGTAAGACATTCATCGGTGTAACAGACTCTTCCAACGGGCAGGAATTCCTTCATCAATGCAATTCCAACCATTACAGCACGGTCCCAACGGTCCAAGGGTGATCATTCCGATAATAGCTGCGTTTCTAGCCATTCTAGAGCATCGTTCTAACGGTCGGGATGCCTCCAACGGTCATATTTTTTCGCCATGGTGAAGTGACAATCTACGCTATTCTGATATTCTGGTGAGGTTCAACTTCTGTAAATATTCTTTCTACGAAGTCCTCTCTGGAACCTCCTACAATTTTTCTAGCTTTGCTTTATTCTTACTGAGCTTCCTAGCTTTCTGTTAAGGTCCTAACCCGCACATAGGTACATCAATGTATTCGGATGTAATAAAGGTCAATATTAATAAGACCTTTCAATAAAATAGAATAAGGTGGATGTAAGAAGACCTAATAG
>JZKD02S1104581.1:658569-673262 GCA_000966675.3 Picea glauca
ACCTTTCAATAAAATAGAATAAGGCGGATGTAAGAAGACCTAATAGAAGCTTCCGCTTCTAGAAGGATCTTCCTCTAGATGCTTCTCTTAAGAGACATATTTAGTATAAATAAGGTTCGAGGGTATGAAGAACCCTAGCTTGGAGATTATTGTAATAGAGCGTTGCTCAACTGGAGGTTTCCCCCTCGAAGAGGCCTGTGAACATTACTATCTAATTCAAAGTGCTATTTATGTTGCTATTTCGTATATCATTTCTGTGTATTGTGAAGATTGTGCTAGATATTTTACTGATATTCTGTTATTTCTAGCATTTCAATTATGTTCTGCATATTTTATATATCTGGTATCTTGCACTTTCTTTCCTGTGATCTGCGTCTCTAGATTCCTCTTTCCATTCTTATTCCTATCTCCTCTTAGCATAGTCACTTCGCGTTGTTGAATGTCCTTCACAGGGTTCAAGGGAAATACTTCTTCTTTAGATTATCTACTCTCTTGCATGGATAGGCTCTTTAAGCCTTCTTGTGTTCTTTCTATTTCGACAGCCAGGTCGCTAGCCCTGAGTTGCTTCGACTTGTCCTCTTGTTCTTCTATTAAGCGTGATATTCTCCTAGCCATGAAATATTTTAATACCTTCTTTTTTTGTTCTATAGCCTTATCTTCTTCTTTCCTTCAAATGTGATTTTTCTCAATCCAGGTCTTACCTAACAAAAGTGAAAATGGGGCGTTGTTCTCAAAAAACTTAATAACCTTGAATTATTCTTCTGTCAATGTTCCATGAGAAATCATAGGTACATGAATAAGTCTTCTGCATAGGGTTATCACTTTTCCTTTAAACAATCCAATTCTTCCCAATGAAGGAGCCATAGCAGGTTTTCCTAAGATTTCCCAAGTTCTTTCTGTCATAATATTCACCTGTGTTTCTTCATCCAAAGTACAATCTAGGTCGAAGTCTCCTATTCTTACTTCTATTTTCTCTTTATCTTCCATGATCTCTAATAAATTGTCATCTTTATGCTCATTCATTGTTTCTTTTATCTGCAATAATATAGTCTTTGATTCTTTCTGGTTCTATATCATATTCTTAGTCTCTTGACCTTCCTCATGGTTTTCTATATTCATCTTTTCAACTTTGGCAATCATTCTAGGGAAATCTAAAACAATATGTCCCAATTTTCTGCAACTATAGCAAAGAGTCAATCCTCTCTTTCTCTTAAACGATCCCCAACCTTTCTTGTATTGCACACTGGGATCAGAGTAATGTACCTGCAAAAAATTCTTTCTAGGATCCTGCATCCACTTATTAGTCCAACAATTCTTTCTATGCATAGGAATAACGTATCTTTCACTATTTCTATCAAATCTATTCATATCAAATCTTCTTTCTTCTATCTATGCCCTAGTTTTCAAGCTAGGACAAACTCTATCAAACATACCTAGATCCATACTTTTGAAGAAACAATTTCCACTTATCTTACCTTTCCAGAGCACAAAGATTTAATATATTACCTCTTTTCTCCAACTCTGGTTCCTTTCTTAGCACAGAGCTTCAAAATTCAAACAGAATACTGCGCATTATAGCAGCAGATCTTCGCACAGAGCTTTTCCTTTCTGTCATTTCCCAGCAATCACAGTTTTAGGTCCCAACAAAAGAACCATTTGTTGGCACAGGGGCAGACCTAGGGTTCAACTCTTTGAAAACACACCAATAAAACCCTAACTACCGACCCTTTCGGCAACACCTGTGAAGTAGATTAAATCTCACCCGAGGTAGAGGCAAGGGTGGTTGCAAGACTCAGGTGTTTGCAACCTAGCTTGGATATGTTAAATTTTCTTCTATTATTAGGTTACTTTCAATTTACTAGATAACAATAGCATAGATAGGATCACTGAGAGAAACACAATCACAAGAGTACACAACATTTATCCTCGGAAACCCTCATGGGGAAGAAAACCCAACAAAACTTCCTTAATATATATAGCCAATACAATGCCAAGATAATGAACCAAGCAACATAGAAATTCCTCTCCCAGAGATGCGCCTCTCTCTCTATTCCTTCTTCTCTAACTGTAGCTCCAAACTTGCACTCTAATGAACAAGTGAGTGTGTGTCTAAATGAGGCATTGGCCTCTCTTATTTATACAATCTGGCAGGTGTGAACATAAGTGTATTTTCACTGGCAAGGACGACTTCTCATTCTGGGTTGTTAGAACCACCTTTATTTAATCTGGGGGCTGACTTCTCATTATGCCTATTACAATTAGGGTTTGACCAATCCGCAAAAGGGGATTTTGTCAATTACAATGCCTGACATGATCAATCCACAAAAGGGGATTGATATAATCAATAATAAATATATTTTATCTTTATCCACAAAAGGGGATAAGAATATTCTTTGCAATTACACAATATTTTAACGCTCCCTCTTACCAAGAAGGATATTCTTTATCTTTTGACAGGTCACTAGATGTCAACATCAACTAGGTAGTAGCATCCACTGGATAACATCATCAACTAGGCAACATCATCATCTAGGTAACATCGATAACTGGATAACATCATCAACTGGCCAACATCATCAACTAGGTAACATCATGAACTGGATACTAGGAGGCATCAATATAATCCACTTGGTCATCTGGCATCATGATCACTGACTGGCATATCTATAAATCATCGAAATTTTTGTTCTCTTTATCTTCACGTAGAAGATACTCTTTCTTTCTTTCATCTTCACGTAGAAGATACTTATTTCTTATCTTCACACAAAAGATATCTTATCTTCACACAGAAGATGTCTTATCTTCACACAAAAGATATTCTATGAGTTTTTCCCTTCCTTTTATGTTCTCCCTTCTCTTGTAGTCATATATCTCTCCCATCCACTAGGGAGGACTACTACCATAGCTTCACTTCTAGTCATCCCACATGAACTAGAGAAGCTAAGATGCTAGCCTGGGCAAGAATAGACTCCCTTTCCATGATCCACGCAGGATCACGACACAAACTTCAAGATCCAACTAACCATTCCAAATGGTCAAGTTTTGTGTTCCAGGCTACTCAATCCTTGTCCAGAGGAGAGTATCTACCCGCTGCCCCTTGGAGAAACATCCACATTCCTCTCTACGAGGGTATTCTAGCATGTCCCTAGAGTATCCAAAACTCAACACTTGGACAGAGGAAAACCTTAGCAAATTTCTCATTCCCCTACTCTACAAAGGTCTCTTCCTTCTCTACAAAGGTCTCTTCTCTTTTCCTTCTCTATGAAGGTCTACCTGTGGGATTTCTCTTTCCTTCTCTACGAAGGTATTTTCGCTTTCTCCTTCTCTATGAAGGTATATCTATGGGATCTGAAAAAATCTCTTGTGGTCCAAAATATTCCCATGGTATAATACCATGCTACCCATCTACTGGGCACCATCCATCTTCTTTCCTAACTGCATCAAATCACGATCCTCCATTTCGAACTCGGAGACATGGCTCCCTCTTGCACTAAACTAATAGCTTATAATCATCATCCTTAAAGTTCTCTTCTTTAATATCTTGGGTGCCTTCTTGAGTTCAAACATTTCTTTCTTTCTGACTTCATATTAGATCAACTTGCTCCCTCTGCATCTATAAGAACGATACTAGAGAAACCTATAGTCACCTGCATCTCATCCACTATATCTGAGTATCCATCTTTTTCTTCATCTTGAACATTTATGTTCTACATCTTTAGGAGCCTCTTGCTCCTATATAAATATTTGATATTGTCTGGTATTTATTGACTATCATCATATCATACATTCTTCTCATGTTGTCTAACTTCTGCAAGTCACGGCATAAGTTCTTTCTGCTGAGACTTGTCAACTTACTTACAATATGCTTTCTTTGTCACTCTCATGAGTGATCATACCTGAAATAAATATTTTATCTCTTTCTTTATCGTTTTCTTTGATAAGTCTGCATAGACACTTTTGTTTTTTGTGTGGGGAGGTTCTACGGACTCCACAATTTTCTATCTTTCTTCAGTTCAACTTAAAGTACATAACCCTCAATTTATGCTAAAGCTTTCTTTGAGGGAGGAGATTCCTCTTCCTCTACCACATGAGCTTGATGTTTTCTTTTCCCTTTTCCTTGAGGACAATCATATGAAAAGTGTCCCAACTTATGACATTTGTAGCATCCAATCTTTGAAACATCTTTCTTCTTATCTGTAACTCTTACAGAGTTAGCTTCTAGTTGTTCTTTGAATTGTGATATTATGGAGAAATATTCCTAAATTGTTTCTTCTTTCTGCATCCTTGTATTCTTGAATTGAGTTCTTAGATTTATCTTCCGATTGATATTCCTTCCTTCATATAATCGGGTTATGGAATCAAATATTTCTTTTGGAGTCTTCTTTGAGGCCACTTGAGGAATCAAGTGATCTTTGATAGAATCTGCAATGATTCTTTCTATTGGCCCTAGATGTGTCTTTTTGGTGTTTTCTTTAGCTGCAGCATCGGGGGGGGTTTGGTACATTCTCTTTAATGAATCTTGCTAGGTCATTCTCTTCAAGAATGAGTGTAATCCTATACTTCTAGGTATGAAAGTTTTCCACACCTTCTAGCTCGTCAACAAGCTTAGTTCTTCCAGACATCTTATATCTGGAGCTAGAAAAATGACCAAAAAATTAAAATGCTCATAATTGAATTTTGAACTTACCAGGAGGTGTGTTTAACTGAGGCAAGTAGCATGGTGTGTTTAGATTTCATAAAATCAAACTTTTACTCCTCCAAACTTGATCTGCGGATTTATGGACTGGTACTTCTGGTTTTCTGGTACTTTTGGTTTTCTAGTACTTCTGGTACACTGGTACTTCTGGTTTTCTGGTACTTCTGGTACTTTGTGAAAACTAGGGTTTCACTTTTCGGGAGATCTAGCCACTGAAAAGTTGCGCCGAGGATGCCAAAATGTTCCTTGAGGTAGGGCTCACTTTTCTAGATGGATTTGGGGCTGAAATTCTTCTTCAATAAAAAGCCCTAATTTGCATGTACGACAACAGTGACGTTTTTCTTTTTCCTGTAAAATATGCTCTCTTTAGCTTGGCTCTAATTCCATGTTAAATTTTCTTCTATTATTAGGTTACTTTCAATTTACTAGATAATAATAACATATATAGGATCATTGAGAGAAACAAAATCACAAGAGTACACAACATTTATCCTGGGAAACCCTCATGGGGAAGAAAACCCAACAAAACTTCCTTAATATAGATAGCCAATACAATGCCATGACAATGAACCAAGCAACACAGAAATTGCTCTCCCATAGATGCACCTCTCTCTCTCTTCCTTATTCTATAATTGCATCTCCAAACTTGCGCTCTAATGAACAAGTGAGTGTGTGTCTAAATGAGGCACTGGCCTCTCTTATTTATACAATCTAGCAGGTGTGAACAGAAGTGTATTTTCACTGGCAGGGCCGACTTCTCATTCTCGGTTGGTAGAACCACCTTTATTTAATCTGGGGACCGACTTGTCATTCTACCTATTACAATTAGGATTTGACCAATCCACAAAAGGGTATTTGGTCAATTACAATGCTTGACATGATCAATCCACAAAAGAGGATTGATCTAATCAATAATAAATATATGTTATCTTTATCCACAAAAGGGGATAAGAATATTCGTTGCAGTTACACAATATTTTAATAGGATATAGATCTGTGATCACAATACTTAACAGAGCACTTAGTAGTTACCATTCATTAGTATTTAATCCTTATTCACATCGCAAGTTAAAACCCTATTTACAGAACAACTCAGTATTCAATGAGATCTAACACATTCAAGCACTGAGAAAATAGAGATAGATCAGATCTAGAATTCATTCACATTACCAAGCACCAAGATAACATATCAGATGCATCTCACATACAAATATTAAGCACTAAGCATAAATCACATCAATCACACAAAGAAACCATAACACATGATATACGTGGTTCACCTCTAGCCTGGGGCTACATCCACCAACTCTTATTCTTCTTTATTATCTTCTATCAATCTTCTTACATGCACAAAGCACCAAGACCGACTCCGCATAGGACAGGAGATCTGCGCACACCTCACCAGATCCTCCTTCCCTGAGTTAGATCACATCACAAAGCCTTCTTACAGTCACTTTCACTTATCTGCAAGTCTTAATAGTATGCACTAAACCAATCACTACATACATGCACTTCACACAAGATTCTACAATCCGCAGGTTCTTGCACATAGCCAACAAGAACTTCATATTTCTTACATCACCTAGCTATCTATTTATACATTACAAAATAGGTCAACATGGGTAAACCCATGGGATGACATCCCATACCCATTACACAATCCAAAAACCCAAAAAGGTCCACAAAAGGTGGCGAGATCCCGCGATCTCCACTTCTCCTGGGCACTCCGCCTTCAACCAGCATGTCAAAGTCCCAAAATGGTCAAAACACGACCAAGGTTATCCAAAACTTGGTGGAGGGCCAAAATTCATTTTGAGTAATGAACTCGCTATCCTTATTAAGCTTTGGTAACTTCGATGTACTTAGACTTGGGCACACTCTTTGCGCTTCCCTGCAACTTCAAAAACTTCAGACTTGGAGATTTTTGGAAAATCTTCCTACGCACTCCTTGCGCTCGTCCTCCTTGAGAATATTTCATCACTTAACTAATTTTTGGCCCGATGCACACCTTGCACGAGTCTTCTCGATCATCTCGAGCGTTTATACTCATATAAGTATATGTGCACTCCTTGCACTCACTCTGCGAGAATTCACTCAATCTCTCCTGAGCTATCGAGTCTGTAAGTGACCCTGCCTTCGCACTCCTTGCACCATGTTTTCAAAAGAGAAACAATTGAATCTTACAGAAACTCAAAGGTTCATTCACTCAACCATAACATGCATACACAGGCATATAAAACACAGAAAAAAAATCGTATAACATTACCCAATTACTCGAAGGCAAACATGTGTAGAGATCTGAAAGCAATTCTCCTCTATTATATTCATTCAGAAAGAACTTACAAAGATTCTGCAGCTCTCAACTTCTTCTCTACAACTCTCTTCAACATAAATCACAAAATAAACTTTATCAACCTCTTTGCGCATACATTACATACATTTATACATGAGGGGGCTTCTCGAGCTTTCCCTCCGTCCTACTTAATGCTATCCTATTACAATTAAAACATTCTCCTACTAAGCCTTATTACAATAAATGGGAATTTGCAACCCAGATATGAGTTGATGCTCAATATCTATACAATCCTATATGCATTTAATAAATTACAATATTCTCTGATATCATACAATGGCTCAAGCGTCCAAATATTTAAAAGGTCTTTAATTACAATCTTTTCAAAATATCAAAATAACCCGCTCTCCTTGGGATAAAAAATTATCTTGAATGTGTGTGTTGGATGTTGAGTTGTCCTCCACTTGGTTTCTTTGAACGTTGATGGCGATGCTCCTACATCACCACGTCTACTTTTAAAAAAAGTAGTAGGACCTCCATTAATCAAAATCACAAAATTTGAAGTAGTTACACAACTCATAATCTAGTTTGTAGACTTTAGACCTATCCCAGACTTTAAAAGAATTAGCCTGAGAAAGTCCCAATTAACACAATCATAATATTTATGCAAGTCCAACTTTAGAACCAGGGCTTTCAACTTTTTAGTTTTAATGTTGTGTAAACATTCTTGCTCTACCCCTACAACATCCAAAATTTACCTTTCCTTTAAGAACCCAAATTATTCTATTGATAAATCTTTTGATAGAATCTTCTTCAAGAGAATCCCAATGAGTATTGCAATCACTTTATAAGCTAGGTTGTAGAGAGAAATCAGTGTAAAATCCACAAATCTTTTTTTTTTTGTTAGTTTGTTCGTGACTTGTGGGACTAACATGTGGCTAAGAAACCGCGACTCAGAGGCATCTAAGCTGTCAAAATCACCTGAGGATCACACCCAGCCTGAGCCACACCAACCCTTGACATGGATAGATTTTTTGTCCCCGCAAGTTTCGAACTGGTGACTTTAACATCACGGAGTGCCTTAACAACACACTCCATCACCGACTGTCCTACACCTCCGGGACTAAAATCCCCAAATCTTGCAGGCTTATCCACTTTAATAATTAGAGCTATAAAAGTCGAGTTTAAGGAGTTTACCATCAAGACCGAGCTACTTGACTCCTCCACCGCTTCCTGAACATATGTCCCTAAGATATCAAAATATTTGAGGAAAAATTCCACCGTCCATCCATTTGGCCCTAGACTCTTGTCCTTGGAAAATCTTTGCATCACTAGTTTAATTTATTCTACCGTGTTGGGATTTTTGAGCTCTTACATATCGCTCTCCATGAAGAAACATGGATAATTTTGAACTACCTTCACCTAATCAATGGTTGTGTTCTGTCATGTGTCATCATATAGGGATTTAAAGAATCTAACTGCTTCTAATTCAATGTCTTCCTGTCTCCTGCGGTTGGTGCCTTGACCATCCTTCATTTCCTAAATTGCATTTTTTATTTTTCCCGTGACTAGAAAATCTATGAAAAAAATTTGTATTCCGATCACCCTACTGTAGCCAAATAGCCCTACTCTTTTGTCTCCAAGTTTCTTCCTCGTCTAGTAGATATTTATGTCTTCTCCCTTCCATCTCCTTGATGTTGTTGTCCGTATCCAATGTGGCCCTCCCACTGAGGTTTAATGAGTATAAATTCTCTAATTTCTTCTCTATTGAATCTAGCTCAATGAACCTCAATTTCTTTTGCAATTTCTCCCACCTAGTCACTTTGTGTTTTAAGTCTTTTAATTTTCCTGCTAGTCTTCTCATTGTTGAGGGTTCTGAATCAAACTCTTTGGACCTCCACAAAAAAATAACCATCTCACTGAAACCTTTCTCTTCCAGCCATATAGGATTGAGTTTGAAAGGGTAAGCAATCGGCCTCTTCTCGTCCTCAATATCCAACGCAATCATAGCATGGTCTGAAAAGTAAGGATAAACTATCCAAGATCTGTACCTACCAAATGATTGAACCAAGTCTTCCAACATAAAAACCATATCCAGACATTTTTCTATACTTTCAACTCCTCCTCTTCCATTGTGCCAAGTATGGGTGAATTCTATAGGGGCTATGTCAACCAATCTAGAGTCCTGAAAGATACCTTTGAAGAAATCATCTAGTGGGTATAATCTGGCTTTTTGGCTCCATACTTCACATGTTGAAACTGTAAAGTTTAGATCACCAAAAAATATTAAATTTTTGGTAGCTAGAAAACCACTTGCTACCACAACTTCCCAGAAGGATTTCCTATCAGTACATGGCTTTCCTATCAGTACAGGGACCATAACAATTGAAAAAGGAGACCAATCTATTATCTTCTAATAAAGTTCCTTCAAGGAGAATTCTTGCACATGTTAATCATGGTTGAAGAACTGCCTTTGCAGGGTTCCAAGTCACACATAAACCCCTTGATTGTCCCATTGAATCCATTGAATGACAATACCATCTAGGAAAGAGTTTAGATACTAAAGCCCTTACTTTCTCTCCTTACACCATGGTTTCTTATAGAAATAGAATATCAAGTTTGATACCAGTCATTAATCTTCAGAGGATTGCACTTTTAGAACCCCTCCCACTCCCCTTATGTTTAGAGAAAGGAGTTTCATTATTTGTCTCTAGCTAGAGATTTGAGTCTTCTAAGAGCCCTTTCTTCAGTGTTATTGTCACCTTGAGTGACCGATTCCCCTCTACTTCTCCCAACTTTCCTATGAGCACTTCTTGTTTTAATAGGCGAAGCATCTAACCCCAATCCCCCCGACCAGTAATCCTTCATTGTATCTCTTCCTAGGCACCGCATCTCTGACCCATGTTCACTTTCTGGATTTTCTCCCTTTCCACCATTTACCACTCTGCACCCTTCGTAAACTTCCAAATATTTCTTGATGACCATGTCTCGATAGTTGGGTACTAAGGGCTCCAAGATGTCTTCCAGGGAGCACTCTCTCGAAGCCCTTTCCCTCCCCACCATTGGTTTTTTGCTCATCTCCTCCTCTTCTATGTGAGACCCCAAAGTCCCGGCACATTCCATAGAATTTATCAGCTAATCTGGGACTTTTGAGTCCAATATTTCAATAGTTATGTCAATGATGCCCTCCTTTTTCGACTCCCTATCTAGGCTCTCAAAAAATGCGGGAGGATCCCTAGTGTAAGAGGATTTTAAAATATTAAGACGGTAAATATCCCATGACATTAAAGTGGAAAAGAAGGAGGGACATAGGAGTTTCAACTTACTTAAATCAGATTCATCCATTGTTGGGTTTGATGATTCCTCCTCTAATGAAGTGCCTCCCCTGCTTGATGAAGGGTCCTCCACGGGAATTTCATTGTACTTTGTCTTCTTGAGCATTGTCGACTTTGATTCATCCTCAAAGACTGTCCCTTGACAGTATTTATGTAAATTCCCCGTCCTTCTGCAGAAGGTGCATCAAAATGGTAGGCCCATGTAGTATATTTCTTTCCCATAAGTCTTCCCCCTCCATTCTATATGAAGTCCTTCCAATAGCCCATTGTGAGCATCCATTTCCATGAGAATTTTTCCCATTCTCCTGTCACCTCCTTTTAATATTGAATCATCCACAAACAAGAACCTCCCCAGTTCATTTCCTATTGTTGAAAATGCATCTTCATTCCAAAACTGAATTGGTAAGCTTGGAAAAAGCACCCAAATGTGCCTGAACTAGAATTATTATGCCAATGGGTCAAAGCCCACTTGCCATCTTTTTAACATCAGACTACCTTTATTTAATATCCAGGTTTCCTATAGGATTTTCATGGAGTCTTATGGGGTTCTGAAGATGAATAAAAACCACCCCCTAATGAGAATAACCGTCTCTGGAGACTACCCAAGTAACGGGCCCCATTTTTTCTCCACCCAGTTCGATAAACCTTGGAATCTCGTAGCTTTGTACGAGAACATTCCCACTATAGAACACAAAGACAAGTTGCACGCATCCTTCGAGCCTACATCCCCTCCAAGGACCACTTTCCTCCTGGCCTTCCTTGGTTTTCGTAGTTTTTTCCCATTCTGATTTCCCCCATTAACCCTTTGTTCATTCCCGTTGCTATCATGACTTTGTTCTGAATTTTTTACAATCAGTTTCCCAGTCATCCCCAAGTTGTCTTAGTGTCTTTCAACCCAACTTCAAGTAATAGTTCTCCTCCAAGCGTGTCCTGACATGAGTTTGTGATCAGGTGGGAACTTCTTCCTGTGTCATTTTTGACTATCTCTACTCTTTCACCCAGTAAGGTCATGACTTGTTTCCCTTTCCCAGCCTTGGCATGTAGTCCATTTGTACAATTCTCTTTGTATACCTTGTTCTTTTCCCCTACACTCTTTTCAATAACTGTCTCCCACCTAACTGTTGGCTTCTCATGAGAGGTGTCCACATTTTTCTCCCTCCTCCTGACACTACCTGCCCCGCTCCTTAGCTCCTCATCCCGGAAAAAGAGCCCAAAGTGTTTCCATATCTCCTCATCTTCTGGGCTCATCATATCCCTCGCACTAGTGATTCTAGCCTTTCCCTATATACCAATTTTTAGATATCGTATTTATTTATGGGATTTACTTCCTACTCGAGAAATATATTTCCCGAATGAGAATAGCTACACATGATCTAGGGAAGGAGGCTTGGTAACATCTCGGTAATGAAAGTGCTTATCGAACTGTAGATGGATTTGAGTAAGGCGGTTTCACTTTGACCATAATATCTAGATCCTCTCTTCGATACTTGTAATAATCCATTGATTCACTTCTACTTCTGATTGGTCAGTCTCGCTAGTATGTGGCTAGTCATGATGCTCCAAATGTAGTCTTGCTACTCCAATTCGTTATGCTTTTGATGCTCCAACTCCAAGAGTTGTTGTCGGTAAGGAGAGCTTAGAAATAGGACTTTACTTAATCATGCATAATATAGAGTTGAATCAGCTGAGAATGGCATTTAAAAACCATAAAATAAATTCAAACTGACATAACTTCACTTTATTCACTATCAACAAAAGATATGAAAGAAAAAGAAACAAGTAGAATCAGAGAAACATGTTAAGCAAGATATTATTAGTTCTAATTGGAGAGTTAAAAAAAAATTACTAAAAGGTGAAACTGCATAATAATAGGTCTTAGGGTATGATTTAGCCACTTTAATGGACATAAGAATTATCCTTCCCCAATGACTGACACAAGGAAGGGATTTTGATCATTGATAAATAACCAACCCACAGTAAACCAATCAAAGAATTCTTTCACCAATTCCATGTTTAGAAAAATTCAATGTTGAGAATATGATGGAAAATTTTCATTTTATAATTATAAACTAACGTGACACATGGAAAATTAAGCCAAGTCATGAATATGTCCATAAAAAAGTCCATCCAAATGCCTTAACTCATAATGAAACTTCAATAGATGTAATTCAAAACTGTTGACAGCAGTAAAAAATAGTAGTCTCCAATTGTCTAGACTTTGGAGGTGGTTCATGTTAGTGAAATACATGGATTATAAAGAAAAACACATCATGGAATAGTAGGCATGAGTCTAGTATTGAAGGAATTAAAGGATGAGTGCTCAAGGGCACTTGGGGCAGTTAGCTTGAATTTTTCTACCCGTTAGTAGAGAGAGGGTAGTTGGTTTTTTCTAGTTGTTGGTAGGGAGAGGGATAAGGTTGTCTTTGATAGGTTTATGATTGCAGGTGATTGAAAATGAGTGAGATTTATTTTCTTAAGAATTAATAATTATACATATTTCAATAACAAGATCAACAACTACAACAAGAATTTTTTGTTATAAACGCTTGCAGAGACTTTTGTAGCAGAGAACTAGTAAGAACTTAGATTCAACAATGTTTTCTTTGTTGGAAAATTGATTGTCATCGATGTCAAGGTTAAAAAAAGTCTATAAGCCTCTATAATTATTGGGTATAATTGAAGAGGTCTCCAAAGTGGTCCCATTATGGCATAGCTTTAAGCATGGCCCGCACGGGAAGACATTTTGAAGAAGACTACAAGAAACCTAGAGGTGTGATCATGAGGCCCAAACTTGACTGAGGAAATGAGGTTGAAGAACATTTCAAGTACATATTATACCCTCATATATGGATATTCCTCATCATGTTGTTCTAACAGTAGGTGGTACACCACGAGGTTCCTCACGGTTAAGGAGTTATGCCCTCATGAAGTTGGAAACCCCATAGAATAGCTAAGAAGCCCCTAAACAACTACAAGTCATTAATTGAAGGGAAAAGAGGTTGTAACAAGAAATTATAGGTCGACCCTAAAGTTAAGGAAATAAGTTACTTGGAAAAAGTATAAATACACCTCAAGAAGTCTCTCATAAACACACATGGATCTAATGATTATCTATCTTTCAATTGATATTTTGGTAAACTTTTCGTTGTGTATCTGAGGAAGTGGATCTGAAGAAGAAAGGTGTATGAAAGTCTCGAAGTTTTAGAGGAGGAAGGGTTTGAGGAAACCCTAATTTAGTTGACCCCCGCTGGTCAGACTACTGGTGTCCTACGAGGCACTCCAACAAATTGTTTAGTGTATGTTCCGCGAGGCCCCGTGTGATAACTGGCATCTGTCTAATGAGGTTAAGCCATATTTGAAGAAGGATTCTTGGTTCAGGTTGCATCAAGGCATGATGATACAACAAGGTTGTTACAAGGTCTGAGATGGTATGCTTCATATTTTATTCATGAGTAAAGGTATGTCTTTTATTTGTTTGTTTGAGACTTGTATCATGGATGATATGGCACATACTTAAGGCATATCTTGGAGGCCCTTTTTGGTACATGGTTGCATATGGTTGAGGCTCATGTCTTGGTGATAATGATACATTCTTGAGACATATCCTTGGTAATTAGTTTATGGATGTTATGGTTCATTGTTAGAGCCACATCTTTGCAATATT
The DNA here is from genome assembly GCA_000966675.3 of Picea glauca. Lineage (NCBI taxonomy): Eukaryota > Viridiplantae > Streptophyta > Pinopsida > Pinales > Pinaceae > Picea > Picea glauca. The sequence continues at coordinate 672,558 of JZKD02S1104581.1, forward strand.
GGCATATACTTGAGGCATATCTTATGGTACATGGTGTGATACGTGCTTGAGGTACATGGTTTGAATACTTGATGTTTGAAATATCCTTAATGTGATATATGTGAGTGGATCTAGTTGATGTATCAATATCAGTGACAGTGACAGAGAAAACAACAGGGATAGTGACAGGTTGACAAGTTGATGATCAGTTACAGGTTGATGAGACAGTAACATTGATAGGGACAGTAGTAGGTTGGATGATATATTGATATATTAGTGAAAATGGTAGTGGAAGTATCAATGGTAGTGACAGGTTGAGTCTACACTTATATTTTAGGGCAGCGGGACGAGACAAGGAAAGGGGATTGTAGCATCCTTCTGGTTGGAGCTAGAGACTACAGAGAGTTGGAGCCTAAAAACTAGGGGGTTGGAGTTGGTGAATTCAAGGAGTTGTAACTTCCTTCAGGTTGGAGTTTGTAAAAAAGGGGTTGGAGCCTCCTTCTAGTTGGTGCTGGAGAATTTGGAAGTTGGTTCTTCCTATGAATGTATTCTTTTGATGTATGAGAAAGCATTCGGTGGTTTTCTCCCATTTGGGTTTCCACATAAATTTTGGTGTATTGTGCATATGGTTATTTGATGTGATATTTATTATGGTTATATGTTCACAAAATGTTAAATGAAGGAATAATTTTTTAATGATTATATATTCTGGTTGAAAGTAGTAAT
>JZKD02S1104581.1:697621-713265 GCA_000966675.3 Picea glauca
GTTGCAGCTGGAAAACAAAGGAAGTTGGTGCTTCCAATGAATGTAATTCTTCAAGACATATAAGAAAAAGCATTTCGTGGTTTTCTTCCGATTTGGGTTTCCACGTAAAACACTGTTGTACTATGTATGTGTGTGATTGTTTATTTCTTACCGCTCATTATTGGATAATAATTCTACATTGATATAACATTTGAAGAAAAAGGATTATAATTATGCTATTACTGATTCACCCCCCTCTCATTAATCCAACACTCCTTTTATACCATCTACTAGAGTTTCTATAAGTTTAGATTTTGAAAGATTTCATGTTGAACTTCCCCCTTCTAGTATTCATTTGGAAGGAGAAAGTTTTGAAACTCATGTTTCCCCTGATATTGTAAAGTGGTTTAGACCCAGGAGATTAAAATATTTCCCCACTTTGTGTTTTCCTACTCCTCCTCCTATCAAAATTGATGTATCTAAAGAGGTGGAAACTTCTTTTCCCTTGAACCCCATATCATTCTCCTCTAGCACTTAGTCGTTTCCCCTTTCCCCTAGAAACACATCGGTAGTCCAAACTCCATCTCCCCCTTATTCACTCAGAGATGGGTATTTCTGGCCTGGCCTTTTTATTGATGTTTGTGCAAATATTAGAGCTTGTTTCAAATGCCAAAATGTTTTTGGAAAGCAGCAACTCAAATCTTTGCCTTTGAAACCTATGGTGGTTTCTGGACCTTTTCAATAGTGGGGTCTCGACTTCATTAGAGAAATCCACCCATCCTCAAGTGTTTAGCACAAGTGGATTTTGACTGCCACTGATTATTTCACCAAGTGGATAGAATCCATTCCTACAACAAGTTCCTCCCACAAGGTAATCATTAGTTTTCTTGAGGATATCATGTCCAGATCTGGTTGTCCAAGCAGGATTGTTGCTGACAGTGTTTCCTCCTTCAAAGTTGAACCATTGATCAAGTTCTGTGAACAATATGGTATCACATTAGTCCATTCTACTCCTTACTACCCCCAAGGAAATGGTTTGGTAGAGTCCTCTAACAAGAGCCTCATAAAGATCATCAAGAAATTGTTAGCAGACAACAAGAAAGCATGGGACTCAAAGCTGAAATTTGCATTGTGGGCTGACAGAGTTACAACAAATAGGTCACTTGGTGTTTCCCCTTTTCAGCTTGTATATGGGGTTGAGGCTATATTTCCTACTCAGCTTGCATTTCCTGTGGAAAAATTCCTCAAGGACTACCAAGGAGGATACAATAGCTGGTAGAAGTACATCAGGCTAGGGAGAAACTACTTGATAAAGCTCAGGATCATCAGTAGAAGATAAAACAAGCCTTTGAAAAAAAGGTAAGAAAGGAATATTTTTAGTTGGGTTATCTAGTGCTCAAGTGGGATGCACCCAAGAAAGACAAAGGCAAACATGGTAAATTTGAAGCCTTATGGATTGGTCCTTTCAAGATTTTTGAGGTATTTTCAAATAACACCTATAAATTGCAAAGCTTGGAGGATTCTGAAGTTTTTGGTGGCCCTATCAATGGGCACTTTCTGAAAAAATATTTTTCTTAAGCCATGATTGGCTTTCCATCCATTGTAAATTCCACTTTCTCTTTTGATTTCTATTTTAATAAGGGACTCCATCACCCAAAAACTAAGGCATTGAAACTGCACATTCTTGGCAGCTCGCAGGGAGCATGCCATCCCCTTTGGAGCCAATGTTATCACATGAAATTGTCCAGAGTCACGGGTGAAAACTATGAGCGTAGGTGAGGGGGAAAGTGCAGATTGCAGTGGTAGAGATCCCTTGTGCAGTTCAATTTAGTGCTATCTATGAGCATAGTTGGAGGAATTCCATAGTTAGCAGGTGGATAAATTTTAGCAGGGGTGCTAAAATAGCAGGCGCGCCCATATCGCAGATCTTGATTGGATCAATGGTCACCAATCATTTCGACGCCACAAGCTACGTGGGCATTAAAATCCAAAGGCAAGCCGAAATACAAACTACGGTATTGTGGGGAGGTTACATGGCGAAATATTGTGCATTTTGGGCCTGAAAGTGGTGTGGGTCCAAACCTCTTTCGACAGCCCCAAAATTACGTGCACATATAATATCGTATCCAACAACGACAGGTGGTCGCCCGCTAGTCGTCCAGCCACGCTCCAATCCCGAGGAGGATTCAGTTAATGAAAAAGGACCGATAGTTGAAACCTCAACCCAGTTCATAAATAGGAAGCTTGGAAGCTATGGTTGAGGAGACAGAGTTGTCAGCCTGAGGTACCATGATGGACAGTTCCTTCTTGTAGACCCATATTGATCTGAGCTTGTGTCTGACAGGAGGAAACATGCACAGTCTAACAGAAGGATGCACAGACGAAAAGCTTTGAATGGGATGACCAGATCACACTCCTAGCAGTTGTGGACTAATCTGAGTATAAATAGATCAGTTCATAATTTTTTTATGGTTGTTGAATGAATGAGAAGAGCTCCCTATTTTGTAATATTTTGATACTAGGGTTGTTCTCTGGTTATGTATGATACTTGAGACTTCTCATTAATAAAAGTTAGTTGCTTTCATCATCTTGTTTAATCTGTGTTGAAATACTCGTGCATGGATGATCCAGATGAGTTGTTTTAGTTGTATTGTAATGGAGGTTTGATTATAATGATGCTGTGACATGTTTTAGTATTCTCTTTCGTTGTTTTTTTTCTTGTTATGTTTAAATGCTCGTGCATGGATGATCCAGACGAGTTATTATAGTTGTATTGTAATGGAGGTTTGATTATAATACTGTTGTGATATATTTTAATATCTGAAACTTGAGTTCAAGAGTGCTCTTGTGCCTGAGTTTTTCTTCACCAAGTTGCTTGAAGGTCGGATGCTCATGGTAGACTTTTCCACCTTTCTCACTAAGTCTTCCCCCTTCTCACTTTTAACCTTAAACCATTGACTAAAGTTAATGAGGACCTGATTTCCCTATGCATTACTTTTCCAGTTACTGTGTTAAAAAATTCTTGTACTGAGCTTTGTTCATTTGACCTCCACTTATAAACCTACATCCACAAACAATTTGATGGGTATTGGGCTTATCCTCTTGCAATCTGAGGGTGACTTTCAGTGCTAATGACATGAGGACACCAACAATCAAAGGAAAGTAGTCGCGGGAGTATCAATGCAATCAGGTCGATTTAGAACATTCACAGTAATTCTCCGAAATTTCAGGTAGGGTTGGGGTGACAGATGTCGAGCAGTGAATCCGAGCAGCGGGCAACAGCCCTTCCTAGCAAGAAAGTGCCCTAGGCAACAGGACAACATAGTTGGGCAGCACCCAGAAAAGGATTCAGGCAACCTCAGATAGGAATCCAGGAAAAATGCAACAGGTCCGAGTAGTGATACATGGGTGTTGGATAATGGAGCATTTAGCCATATGACAATGTTGACGCTTGAATCCGTTAGGACTGAAACGAAAACCTCACGAGGATGTAAATTCCCCTGCAGTTTTATAGAGGTGGTACTCCACTTTGATTTAATATTTTCTTGGGATTCTAGATATTTAGAATATGGGATGTGAACAGAAGTTCATCGTGGTAATTCAAAGAAATATAAATATTGCAAGAAAGATAAAAAGTAAAATGTTTTCTTTTCTTTTTGAACAAGTTCCTAAGAAAGGACCAGGAACCGAGCGCATTCACACATTTAAAGAAAATAAGGAAAATTTCCTCACATCCATCATAGTTTAAAATGAAGATTTTTTATCCCATAAAAATAAAAGAAGATGGTATGCATGCATAAGAGAACTTTAATAGAGTGAACATGGAAAACTCAAATAAATACAATGATAGATCAACCTCAAATACTTTGTATTCAAAACTCTAGGTTACAAAGTACAGTCAAGATTGTTCCCGAAATAACTCTCTTGAAATTTCTAAAAAATATATAGTTTGTTACATATTCTTTGAAATTTAAAATGTGTTCGTCTTAAAGACTGGGATTGGGGCTCCCGCGAACCATAAAAAATATATACATAAGGAAGATGGTGGCCAGTAAAAGAACAACAAGACTTGGTAAGAAGAAAAGAGTAGTTATCAGTCTTCGGTTAAACCTTTCTAGTGAAAGAGGTGGAATAATTGGATGAAGGACTTGATAAAGAAAAGAAGGACGTGATCAGCGTAAACTTACTATGATGGTCTATCATGTGTTCACTTTCTTGTTGGTGTCCTTTTATTGTATTCATTAACAGTTACAAGAAACGTCTCAATTATTTCTTGCCCCTCGGTGGTCAATTTTTTGGTAGCTTTCTTAAACCATTCTTCAATATAAATTTTCAATGGTACCATGTTTATTTCATGCTAGATTTTGATGTTGAACAGCTTGCCCTCCAAGTCTCTCAGATCAAGGGAAATGCCATGTAATTCTTCTTCAATGTCCTTATTTTTCATGAGTAGTCCACTAGCCAATTTTCTATGTCATCCTCATCATATTCAAGTATACCATAGAATGTTTTAACTGACAACCCTTTAAAGATCTCAACTTTCTCATCAAATTGTTGCTTTGTTAAGAACAATGAGTTGAGGATCAATTTGGGATCTTGGGCTTCGTTAGTGCTTCAAGCTAGGTCCACCTCCATGATCCTTTTGAATAGTTTTTCCCTCCTTGATATAGCTTGGTTGCATGTTTAAAAAATGTTATTCAAGTTTTTGTCTTTTCTTTCCAACACTCGTTCAACTGTTTGATCCGACTTGGAGAGAGAAGATCCTCCTTTCTTCTCCTTAATTTTTTCATGTTGGAAACTTTAATACCAAGTGGTACCACAACATTAAGGTAAAAACTTTCTTCATTATTTAGGTTGGCTTGCAAATACTCATGGAAGGCATGCGCCCTCGAGCCAAAAGAAACCTTGTTTTTTGAAATTTCCCAATCCTCTGTGATCAATTTCATTCTTTTCTTGATATTTCTCTCCACATAGCTCCTGGCTGATTTAAGTAAGCTTGAGGATCCCTTTAATTTAGCAGTAGGCGTGGTGGGTCCAACGATTGTCAAAGGACCAGCAAGAAGTGGAAGAGGCATTAAGGTCTCTTCCAGTTCCTTGATCCTTTCTTTTAACTTCGTGTTTTTTTCTTCAATACCACCAATGGAGTCATCCAGTGCATCGTCGATTGCTCTATGAATTCTAGAAATTTGGGAAGGCCGCATATCTCTTAGGTCAACCTTTGAACGATATTTTCCTTTCTTACTCTTCACATCACTTTTATCAATAATTAATTTCTTGGATTCCCTGTCAAAGACAACGCTCTGAAAAACAAATGACTCTTCTTCATTGAAGGTCTCATTCTCAATGATTTCCAATGATGGATTTTGGTGGGACGTGTTCCCTGACTGATCCAGTGGGGGAAACATTTTCTCTATGTCTGACTCGAGCTCCATATCTTCAAGGGAGAATCTATTGATGTCACTCTCCATGTGTTGGTCTTCTTCCTCTTGCATGACATTTTTCCTCTTTTTTCTTAGAGGAATCTTGTGCAAGTTCTCAATTTTTCCCAGAGGGGGATTCTTTCCTCCTCCATCGCCTGAACTATTGTTGGTCACTTTTCTATATGGGTGGGCCACTGGAGCATTTCTTTGAGATGTTCTAGTCTTAGGGTTAACAATTGGGGACTAGGCACTCTTCTCGTTGGCACCCTTTCCATTTTTCTTGTAAAATTCATTAGTATTGAGTACCATTTCCAAGTCACCAGCATTGTGAGTAGGAGCGCCTAAGTTATTATCTTCTTATTCACTTAGAACAGTATGGATAAATGAATTGATGAATCCCTTTGCTAGCATATGTCCACAAAAATTTTGTTAGGGTCAAACCCTTTTATTTTTTCATTATATTTGAGATTCAGGTTGTGGAAGTGGTTTGCAAATTCATCGATTTTGTTTATATTTATGAATATAAAGTCCCCAAATTTCCAAGGCAAGGGTATGAATTGCTTTTTTCATTTCTCATGAAAAAAGTGCAGCCAGAAATTATATTGCGTTGTGACTTTCATAATAAACATTCTATCGGATATATGGCATGGAATAAAGGAGGGATTTTCCTTAAAACCAAAAATACTGATAACATTGTGATTTTTCATTTTCTCCAACATCCCCTTTTTATCCAAGAATTTACTTTCCTGGTCAGATATTCTGGGGGTATCTTTTCCAAACAACAATCCTTTAAAAACTGAGAAAAAATCATTGAAAACTTCATAGAAATGCAAAGAAGATTTGAGTCTCCACAACGCTTGGTACCAAAAGGTAGCTAGGTCAAATTCACAGTTCACCCTCTTACAGATAGACAATTTAGGAAATTGACAGTAATATGCTATCACAAACACAAAATAAGAAGCCATAAATAATTTCTTATCCTTTTTCTATTGTGACAATTGGGAAGAAATTTCAATGGAAATCTATTTTCCCCAATCGAAAATGGCTTTCTCTTTGACATTAAAATATAAGATATAAAGAATCATACATGAAATTTTGGCGGTACTTTCTTGGCCTATCACCCTAGTGAATAACAAAGAAATTTCCCGAAATGGGTTTTTGAATGAGTCGACCTACAATATGGTAATGTGTTTGGGGAAGGCCGCGGGATTCTCCAAGAACTCGGGAAATAGATTCAGGCCGTTGTCATGTTTTTTTAGGAAATCCCTGCAATCTTCTTCTTTGAAAGTAAGTGTTGGCTCAGAGAGATTCAACATTTTACAGAACACTTGAGGTGAAAGGGAGATGGGAGAATGGTATTGAAGTTGAATAATCTGCTAACTTGGTATATATTTCTCAACACACCATGCAACCAATTCCTTGCAGTCAAAAACCTCAGGGAAACACCCTGCACGAGCAAGTCCAAACATCTAGATGAATTCCTTCTGAGCATAAGGGGATGAATAGTAAGAATACGCTCTAGACCATTGAAAGTTATGGTCCTCTCATCCAAAAATATTCAAAGTATCTCCACATAATTGTTGTCAAGCTTTTATTGCCATAAGTCGATGAGAGTGTTCTTTTCATCCAAATAATATTTGTAATGAGCACTTGAGAGATATAACAATAATATAATCTTCATTAAATCATGCTTTAATGCGGTTTTAATGAGAAATATTCTCAATCCCTTCGCTTATTAATGATGATTTTAACGGAACCTGCATGATGATTTAGTAGCATTAAACCATTCTTAAATGCGTATTGGGAAAAGCATGAGGATGGCGGGGACGAATGAGAGCAATTAGGATTTGAGAATTTTTGTGAACCCGCCAACACGGGAACCCATAAACCTGCGGTTGTGATAGGTCGAAAATAGGATAAGTGTTGTAATGCGGTCAATAGGACTCAATATAGGAGAGATGAGATACTTAGGAGCTCGGCGAGTTCGATGGTCAAAATGTAGATCACGGATCTTTTGGGTGAAAAATGGATATCGTGGAACATGGGATATGAAAGCTTGAACCTGTGAACCCAAGAACCCGCGACTGTAGAAATGATTAAGTATAGAATAATACGACGGTCGGTCAGACTCATGATATGGGAGTATGGATGGAGATGAATATCCGTGAGCCACCAACCTGCCTACCCATCGCTTTGAAAAAGTGACTAAGTATAGTAATCAGAAAGGGAAAAATAGAGGGGAGAAAAGAAAAGGGGAATTTGGGTAAGTATATAAGAGGGAAAAGAAATGGAAAAAAAAGAAGCTGGGAAAATAGAAAGGAGACTGAAACTCGAAAACAGGAAATGGTCTCAACAACTGGCTCCAACTGTGGGAAGATAACCCCCTGCGGGTTGTCAAGAATCTAGAATCTTTGTGATCAGGAGTCTCCATACATTAGGCTATGGAGTCAAAGGTAAGAATATACAAACTGAATAATAAACTTATGTATAAGGAAACTGAGAAAAATTTTAGGTGGAAAAACCTTTCAAATGTTGCTCATTGATAGGCAGCATCAATATTTTACCCTTCATGTCATGGAGCATATAACAATTAAAACCCAAGATCTTTTCAACAATGTATGGGTCAATCTAGAATGCTTCGAACTTTGTAGGCATCAATGGTTTCTCCTTGGACTTGCTCCAAAGTAACACCAATTCTCCCTTCTGAAAATTCTTTACAGTTGCACTTTGATCAAAATATATTTTGATACTTTTTTGTCTCTAAGAAGTTCAATTCAGATCTTTGCTTCATTCTTCTTCCAACTATAACAACTAGTTGATCCTCCTTTGGATAGGTAAACTATCTTTTGTATATTTTGTATTAACCACGAAATTCAAGGCATTGAGTTATAGGCTAATTGTCATTTTCACTTCTTTCCCATAAACCAATGTATACAGGGACATCCCAGTGTTGTCCTTTGGAGTCATTCTGCTTTGCCACAATGCATCAGTCAGCTTTAGATGCCAATTTATTTGGTTCTTGTCAATAGTTTTCTTTAGTATCTGAACAAGTGTTTTATTTGTGGATTCAACAATACCATTACATTGTGGATAATAATTCGACGATTGACCCATGATAATTCCATATTCTCCACAAAACTCTGTAAACTTCGACCCGATGAAAATTGAACCATTATCAGTGATAAATTTATCTGGGACACCAAATATTGATAGAATATTATCTTTGAGGAATTTAATTATGTCTTCAGAATCATATCTATTTAACTCCACTGCTTCTGGCCATTTCATGAAATAATTTGTAGCGGTGAGAATGTACACATGTTCCTTGCTTGGCTTTGGATTTATTGGGCCGACGACATCAAGTCCCCATTGGGAGAATGGTTGTTCTACAATTATGGGCTTGTTGAGGGGTCTAAGATCCTTTAACTCAACAATAGGAACCAAACCCGCTTAAGAGGCCCAATTAGACTCGTAAGCGTTTTGATGAGTGGAATGGTTCTCCAGATCTTTGATCCGACCAATTTATCGATGGGCTTTACTAGTGACTAACAAGTGTGCCCTTCTATGAGAATTTCTCCTTCAGGTTAAATGGTTCTCTTTTTATTCTTTTCCACTCTTAAATGATTATGGTAAAATAAGATGATGGTATAAACCATTGGCAAAGGGAAATTACTGTATACTGAAGAATATTGAGCTTAGGATAACCTGTATACCTCAGCATGCAGACAATGATAATCAGACCTATTCCAAGATTAGCAATAAAAATTTTAACTTGCGGACATTCAACAATGACTGAGATAACAATTATAGAAAGGAAAACACATACATAATAAAGATGAGTGTAAGAAAATTAGTTCTCATAGCTTTTACTATCAATCACATATTAACACAGTGATTTATTTTCATCGTTTAGAACAAAAGAACTGTTATAGTATTGAAATATAACTTAAAAATAAATACAGAAACTCTTACTAAATACTGTTATCGGACAAATCGGTAAGTGCGGACACAAACAGATCTCCCTAGTTTCACCACGAAACTAGAACAAAACAAGACATAATATAAAACTTTCCCTAAGTTTCAATCATCAAGCATACTAACTAACCAGAGATAAATGGCATACCTTTTAAACGTCGTTTGTCCTCGCTAGTGTCGTCCTTGCTCCATTCCAAGGCTTATGGGATGTTGAACCTGTAAAAAGACACAAGCCAATGAAGTGAAATAAACAACATATACTCAACAAAACCTATGTATGTGATCAAGGAGTCATACAATAAAATAAGACCAATTTTATGGGAAAGAAATATATCACTATATTAAAGATATGAAAAGGAGAATACAACCAATGCCTTGATGTTGTAATGTCCCTTCCAACAGTTCCTTACTTCCCACACAATTATGCTACATGGATTCTGAGATCAACAATCTATCTTGACAAAGCAAGGCTCAAAGCCAACATACAAGCTCCAAAAACTCCAAGCTACAAAACTCAAGAACTTTCCAACCCAATCAAGTTAATTTTCCCAAGCTAACTTTTTCCATGAGAACTCTTCTCCTTTTATAAGATGAAAATGATAGGGTGAGGAGGTTAGGATGATCCCATGAGATCAGGGATGTGACTCAGATCCAAACCGATCGGAGGCCAATTCACCCTCGAAGCTTCTATTCTAGAACTTTTGAGAAATTCCTCTTTTTCCTTCGTACGAAAATCGTCGCACCCTTAACACTGATAAAATTGTGACAGCGTCGCATGCAACTATGGTGCAATCTACGACGATCCTATATCATCGCACCCTTAACACTAATCAAGGTGTGATGATCCTTTTTTCTAAGGTTTTTGACAAAGGAAAAGTATAATTTCATCTCTCTGGAAAAAGTATCTTCATTCTTCTTCAAGGATTAAGACCATTGATCCTTCTAATGAAAAAGGATAGGTTTACATCATTAACGTTCATAGGGGTGATGAAAATAATGTGTAACAGTGAGCCCCCCAAAGTATGAAGTTAGAACATAGTGATAGTTGAAATACTTTGTCGCGTGTGTGTTGGGAACAAGGAACACATTGGTCGGAAACCTACCAACAAACAAGGAAATATAGTACAATAATATATCATCACTGAGGTAGGCATTCCCATACTCAGAATACAAATGACTCAAAGCATAAATTCCAACATGAAAATATCCATGTCAATTAGCATAGGTCATGGCCACTAAACATACACTGTGGATCCATGCCAATGTGACTCAAATCTGAACATAGTCACCAAAAATACATTGTGGATCTATGTGTTAAGGAATCAAATTTGAACATAGCCATGAGACATACATTGTGGATCTATGCAATAGTACAATCTGAATATACTCAAACGCAACATGAATCTATCATAAAATATCTAGGGTCTTCATCTCCACCACTCTATAGTACGAATCTAACCATGCAAATACATGTGTTGAATTCGAACATGGTAGAAACAACTTGATTACCGGTCATTAATGAATACTGTTAACTAGTGCAAGGGAAATCACCATTAATGTCAATGACCCCCAAGGTACTCTAGTACAATCCAACGAATGTGAATTAATGAGCTGAAGTTGAACACTCGATGGAATCTCCTGATCAGGGGTCAATAATGAAAACCCATTGTCGAAAGCGAGGAAACCTGTCATTGAGGCATGCAAGTTCCAAGGTACCAATTCATTTCTAATTCTAATTCCTAGATAATAAGTTGAAGTTGACAGGAAAAGACTCATCACATGAGGGCCTTAATGTATCCCCCATCAATGACACAAAACAGGTAAAGAGATTTGAGGTACATCAAAGTAATAAGTGATTCAGGACTGACTCAGGGATGGTCGACGCAATAGAAGGTTTAAGGACTGCAAAAATGGCCGACACAATAGAAGGCTTTCTAGGTTGAACTTCTCTTTGAACATATTGACGACGCGACAATTGTCTTGGAAACACTGACTCAACAACAGGGATCACAGACCAATTTGTAATCTCATAAAGGAGTATGATCAAGAGACAAGTGGATTTTCCAACCTAGACAGAAAGCGAGTAAAAGGGTGTCATGTTCAAAAGAGACTCTTCCATAGAATACAGGTTTAAATACATTTATTTCCCAATTTCCCCCCACCATTTATGGTGAGTACCTATTTATTTTTACACAAGCTTGAGGAGAATAACATACGCTTGAACTGTAAGCTCATCCTTCAGATGAGTCCCTCGAAGTATTTTTAATGAACCCTAGGAAGGAGTGGTTGGGTCCCATATGGGCCTTTCGATGTTTGTTTTACGAGTCCAAAGAAAGTAAACATAGGGGGTTTTCATGTTTAGAGAGTCTGAAAAACACTTAAAGAGAACTCCATAAGGTCCTTTTTTATAAGTTAGTCTGATGAGACCAAAAAAGAGATAAACTATCGCTCAACAGACGTTTTCTTCAAATACTTGAACGACCATGAAAAGAACAAGATCGCTCGACAATCTTTTCATGTTTAGAGAGTCTAAAAAGAGCTTAAAGGGAACTCCAGGGGGTTCCTTTTTCATATAACCTTTACGAGTCCGAAAAAGTGATAAACGTTTACTCAGTTACATTCTCAAGTATCTACAAGCACGAGAAAGAACAAAGACTGAGCTCGGGATTGTTTTCATTTCTATGCAATCTTAAAACCAAAAAAAAGTATGCTCGAGATAGATTTTATTTTTACACAAGCTTAAAACTAGCCAAAACTATGCTTGGGATAGATTTTATTTTTACACAAGCTTAAAACTAGACAAAACTATGCTTGGACCTGGTTTCATTTTTACACAAGCTTGAACCAGAGGAAACTACGCTTGAGGTAGGTGGTGACCTGGTTTCATTTTTACACAAGCTTGAACCAGAGGAAACTATGCTTGGGGTAGGTGGTTTCATTTTTACACAAGCTTGAACCATAGAAAACTATGCTTGGACTTCCCAACGCATAACAAAAGGATTGTTGGTACTTAGCCCCCAGCTTAAAAAACTAGTATCTTAACTTCAACATGAATTCCAGAGGCTGGAATCATTTCCCCCCAAGCTTTGTTTCATCCAACGACATAAGGGGATGAAAGGAAGCTTCAAATACTATACGTAATGAAGTACTTGACTCAATCGAAGAGGGGGGAAATCTATTTCATTTTTTAACAATCTTGACATAGGAACAAGAACTATGCTCGTGAATCCAGGTTTAATCCTCGGACCTCTGTTTTATTTTTTAACGAGCTTGACACAGAAACAAGTACTATGCTCGTAAGATTTGTTTAATTTTTTAACGAGGTTTCCACAGAGATGCAAAACGATCCTCACATTTGGTTTCATTTTTTCACGAGATTGAAATCAAAAAACTATGCTCAAAAGACTCTTCTTGATTATGGCTTCCAAGAGGACAATGCTCTGGAAGGACACCATGTCAAGGGATAAAACTCGGTCATGGATTCCAAGAGATCTTCACTTGACTAAAGAAACACACTCTGGAAGGAACACATGTCGAGGGTCGTGACAGGGGTAAAGAGATCAGGCTCTAAAATCCCTATCGAAGAGATCACCATGTCAACTACCGGATCCAAGTCATAAGAGACTGAGCTTACAGTGAGACGCTCATCTACATTGGCAGCTGAAGGAATGGGAGACAACGCCACATAATTGACCTGTGGCGAGGAAGATACTGTCTGCATATACAAACCATCTAGGGAGGTCATTGACTTGATGGTCAATTTAGCGCCAACAAATGAAATTTGATCAACAGTCACAATTCTTCCATCGTGAGGGAAATATATCACACGAAAAAGAGTGGACGCGATAGATTTCATGGCATAGACATAATCTCTCCCAAGGAGAAAATTGAAATCCAAGGGGTATTGGACTACCATAACATCAATAAAAACATTTTTCCATCCCAAAGTTACGGGAAACTGAGGAAGGACTCTTAAAGGGTGACTGGTTCTTCTGTTAAAAGCTAAGAGATTCTGCACAGTCGGCATAAGTTGAGGATAACCCAAAGCTTTCCAAGCAATAGAGGAAAAAATAATAATAGATGCACCTTCATCTATCAATGTTTGAGGAACGTCTCGACCAAAAACCTGTATGGTAATGTTGAAAGGAATGTGAGAGGGAAAATGAGGTCCAGTTAGCGCACCCCAATAAAAAAGGATGACCTCATTACTTGGAGGGAGTTCCACGGGAGAAGGAGGAATGCCCCCTAGCACGGTAGAATCTGTATCAACAAGAAAAAATGTGGGTAGTATCGGATTTACTCTCCAGCAGGAGAGTAGGATCGACCGATGACGAGATCAGATCGACCACTTGGGTTGCATTCTCCAAGGGGAGAATGGGGTTGACAGGTGGAAACGAATCGACTGCTTAGGTTGCACTCTCTAACAAGAGAGTGGGATTGACCGAAGATGGGATTGGATCCACCACTTTGTAAACTATTTCAACTAAGGACATGACCATATTGACTACATGATCAACCAGACTGACTAACGAAGGGACTGGATTGATCATTCCATCAACTATAGGTGGGTTGAGATTAAGCTTGCGAGAAGAATTTGGAAGTTGAGGCTAGGAACCAGTCATGTCTTCCAGTAATTTTGAGGCTTTGTCCATATGAGGGAAAAGGTGAGTTTCATGACTCCCTTCACATAAAATACACGGAAACTTTACTCTACTTTTCTTCGTCCCAACGGTATCTTGACAAGTTGATGGAAGGTCATCAACATGTTGTTCAGAGGATGATGACATGGCTTGGTGAGGGTGTGTAGACCATGCTTCTATAACCTTGTATAGACCAGGGCAATCCTTAAGAAGATGGCTACCCTTATAAATCCTACAAGGGTACTTGGGCTTATGTGTTTGGGTTGTCTTGGAAACATCAACACTCCCAGCACGATCATCAGTAACTGGTTGGTTTCCAACATGTCTAGAAGTGGTTGGAAGTTTTGACCCTTGCTTATTTTTCTTCTTCTTAACCTTCCTTTTCTTCTTCTTCTTAGCCACCAAGTTACTAGCTTCAAAGCTTTCACTCGGCGAAGAAGATGAAACGGAAGAAGACCTTGCAAGTGGAGAAGGTGAAGAAGATCTTACCAGTGAAGAAGGTGAAGGATCAACATGAGGTTGATTTTCTTTGGGGGGATTTCTTACAACTGAAGCACTTGTTGCATTCATGATTAACAGAGTGGAAAACAACCATACCGACAATCCAATTGTCAGACCTGGACGGCTCAAAGTAGTGATGTAAGAAGGACCAACATTTCTATAAGAAGGAAAAACTAAAGGTTCCCCTGGAGTAGGGGTTGTTTCATTGGTCGTTGTGGAAACTGACACCATTAAACATAGATACAACCTAGAGTATGCTAGGGAAAATAAACAAGACACGCTAAAAAACTAGGAAGCAAGCAAACAAACAAAACCTTCTCACAATGAACACACTAGTTGGTGATGAAATCCAACGTCGTGAGAACAATGTAAGAAGGGGCTGAGATAGAGCGGGTGTAAAAGTTACATTGACAACCTGCTTAACAGACTTGCACCCTGGTGCAAGCTCCCACACATAAACTTTTTTATACCCTCCAATGAGCCCGAGTGATTTTGGCCAACGTCAATTCCAAGTACCGTGAAGACTTGCCCCTCCACAATCACTTTGTGTAAAGACCCTAAAGAGATAGGCTACTAAGGTTACCAATTACGACAATGATGCATGGGGAAGCAATCGAAAGTCTGATCCACACATAGATGTAGGGTATCTAAGCCCGAAATCAACTCAAGAAGGTCCCCACATGATTTTCTTCTAAAGTGACCCCCAATAATACGCGCAATGTCTACACTAAGACCAACAAAGAAGGGTGAGTAACTTTGTCAGCCCTAATGCGACCTCGTGATTGACCCTTGTGTGAGAAGGGATTCCTAGCACAAAATGCAATAAGTGGATTTTACCTCTCCCTAACTCAAGATTCTATGTTTGTTTGCATCTTTAGAAAGTTATCTTTCACACCTATTCCAAAGCCCTACAACTAATCTAATGTAGGTTTGCTACCAGAAAATATAAAAAATGTCTAATCAATTTTTATAAGCGCTTTATTTTAAGGTTGTTGTTTACTCGAGAGGGAAATGGCTGTTGGAAATATGCCTACAACAGAGATGACGCAGATGATCAAGGCGCAGATGATCAAGGTTGTCATTGATGGCAATCGATTGTTTATGAAGAACAGATGCTGAAACATGCTGC
>JZKD02S1104581.1:720643-750879 GCA_000966675.3 Picea glauca
CCCCCCCCCCCCAACCATGAGGGGGAATTCAAGATTAAAAATGCCAAAAACCATGCAATTTTGCTACTTCAAATGCAAAGATGCCCCCAAACTAATGCAAAGAAAGAAATTAATTTTTTTTTGTTTCAAAGATAGCTAAAAGAAAATTCAAAGATATCAATCAAACTATAATCAGACCCAAAAAATCACCCCAAAACCATGTCTAAGATCTGGGCAAGAAAAACCATCAAAAATCAATTTTTTTCACAATCGTCGCAGGCTGTAGACTAACACAGCGCAATGATCCTTGATAGTTGCAGGCTAGAGAAAAAATATAGTACGATGATGTCACACTGTGTCAAAAGGTAGGTTGTGTTGATCCTATATCATTTCACTCTCTCAAAGTAGGGTGCGACAATAAAAGGAAAAATGGAAAAAATAAAAGGAAAGAAGGTTTTTCCAGTGAAGTTTAATAGTGAGAGAGTCAAGATGGATCTCCTAGTGACTCAGAAAACAAAACTCAGGAAATCAAAGAAAGAAATAAAAACAAACTAGGAAAACAATTCATTCCCCACTATGGTCGCCAATTTTGTTATCGAAAAAATCGGTAAGTGCGGACACAAACAGATCTCGCTAGTTTCACCACGAAACTAGAACAAAACAAGACAAGATATAAAAATTTCCCTAAGTTTCAATCATCAAGCATACTAACTAACAAGAGATAAATGACATACCTTTTAAACGTCATTTGTCCTCACTAGTGTCGTCCTCGCTCCATTCCAATGCTTATGGGATTTTGACCCTATAAAAAGACAGAAGCCAACGAAGTGAAAGAAACAACGTATACTCAACAAAACCTATGTATGTGATCAAGGAGTCATACAATAAAATAAGACCAATTTTATGGGAAAGAAATATATCACTATATTAAATATATGAAAAGGAGAATATAACAAATGCCTTGATGTTGTAAGGTCCCTTCCAACAGTTCCTTGCTTCCCACACACTTATGCTCCACAGATTTTGAGATCAACAATCTATCTTGACAAAGCAAAGCTCAAAGCCAACGTACAAGCTCCAAAAAATCCAAGCTACAAAACTCAAGAACTTTCCAACCCAATCAAGATAATTTTTCCATGATAATATTTTATAATATGAAAAGGATAGGGTGAGGCGGTTAGGATGATCCCATGAGATTAGAGATGTGACTCAGATCCAAACCGATCGGAGGCCACCTCACCCTCGAAGCTTCTATTCTAGAACTTTCGAGAAATTCCTCTTTTTCCTTTATGAAAATAGCTGCACCCTTAACACTGAGAAAAATGTGACAACGTCACAGGACACTATGGTGCAACCTTCGAAGATCCTAGGTCATCGCACCCTTAACACTAAGAAAGGTGTGATGATCCATTTTTCTAAGGTTTTTTACAAAGGAAAAGTATAATTTCATCTCTCTAGAAAAAGTATCTTCATTCTTCTTCAAGGATTAAGGCCATTAATCCTTCTAATGACAAAGGATAGGTTTACATCATTAACGGTCATAGGTGTGATGAAAATAATGTGTAACAAATACAGCAGCACTTATCAAATTCGAAGACGGAAACAATCCCTCCTCGGTCCAATCACATTCACGCTTTAGATGAAAAAATTGTCTTTGGTTCTAAACAGAACTTCTAAATTAAAAAAATTTGCGCGGAAATAATTCTTTTACAATTCTCCAAAAAGAGTCTTTTCAAAAAACCATTGACCATTCATTCAAGGTGGATGGCTTTATTTATAGCAAAAATCAACTAGTCTAAAAATAGCTACTACAATGGTATTAAATTGGGAAAACACCATGTGGCGGATTTCATTTGTTTGTTCTCTTCTGCTTCTCAAATGGTTCTACTGGAGTGGATTTTTATTCTCATACTCTAACCACTTGATGAAGATATCTGTGCATGTTTTTTCATATGGAAACTTGTGCTAATCCATCGAAGCAAAGAATACCTCTTTTATCTCTATTGCTTGTTCCTTGTACTTGATTATCTTGACACTTAAGCGTTGTAGGACTGCGAGAGATTTGATTAGGTGTTCCATGATATTCTTTACTTGACATGAGATCATGCTTGAAATTCAAAAAATTGTTGCTTCCCATGGTGATTCTTGCTCTGTGTGTCGTTTGACTATGTCATGCAAATCGGCGAAATCTTCCCGTGGGCCAAACTTTGGTAGGCCAATGATCTTCATCCCCTGGTTGAATTTCTCCCAGCTTTTCTCACATTCTTTCCATATTTCTTGTATATTTTGTTAAGGTTCTTAGACCATACTTACCCAGTATTCAGTTGTTTTCCTGATTCAGGAGATGTTGCTATCCATCAGCATTCGGATGCCATGCTCCTCTTTGTCTCGGCCTTTCTGCACTTCACTTATGTAGTCGATATGCTCCAAGGCATGTGCCTTCTCATACCATCTCTGTACATATTTACAGGTTTCCAACGCCATGAGAGTATCTTCTTGAAAATTGAAAATGCGAGTGGTGAAGAGATCCCTTTCGCTTGTGAATTACACATACGTTTCTTGGAACTCACTCGTTAGGAGTACTACCACCTGTGTTGAATTCTGGTAATACTCCGCTTGATGGCACATATGGTCTAGCTCTTTCTTCATGGTGGCTATCTCTCTTTCATATCTTCTTTCCCTGTCTAAAGTGGCATCGATGATATCCATACCTACTCCAATTAGCTCAGTTATCTTGGCATTTTCTGCGTCGAGTAGTGTCTCCTCTGTGGTGACAAGAAGTGTCCTATCGAGTGTGAGCCTCCTTTTCTTGGTTGTTCTTCTCATCACAGCTTTTATTTTTCTATCATAAGTGATATCCTGTACATCGGAGATTTCATCCACTGGTTCAGGAATTTGTTTATCTCCCTAGGTCAGAGTATTGCCTAGGCTCCCTGTCGTGTAGAAATATCCTATGACCAGTTCTTGTGATTCCTTATCCAGGGAGGTCTATGTATGCTCTGGGGACATATACTCCTGCTGGTCCTCATCGGCTGGTGGAGTCTTTATCCTAGCTGGGGAGATAGGAAAAGGATCATCTTTAGTTTGGGGGTCGGCTGATGAACTACCGATTTCTGGTTAATATGTTTCCTCTTCCTGTTCACCAGCACCCTATTCATTTTTGGGGCTATACTTCTAAAGCTGTGTTCCCACTTTGTCAGAAACTTCAGTGTTTAGAGTTCTTCCAACCTCATGGTTTCCCTTCATAGGATTTGGTATCACAACGTAGGAAGCTGGAGCAATTGTTTCCCCTGGTTCTTCTTCTTCTTCTGTGATTGGCACTAGTGTCATGTGGGAGACTTTTGAACTTTCCTAATCATCATATATGGTAATTAAGTATATGAGGAAATTGGGCACACTCGCCCCACTTGATTCTCTTTTTACCCTCCGTTGAGCTGTAGTGATCCCCAACGATCCTTCTTATGAGAAAACAGAGTTGGGGTTTTCTTGATCGGAAATTTCCTTTTGGGGAGTTGCCTCTGAGCCATTTAGTTCTTCTCCGTGATTTCTTGTGTCGACCGGGGTAATCCTAAAGAGTTCAAACAAAGGGTTAAGTGGGGGATCTTCTTATTCCCTTTGTATGGCTCTCTGGGCTTCATCTAGTAACAACATCCCCCTCCTTTGTGCCTCTATTGCTTCTATTGTTCTGCTTTCATCTCTTACCTCAAGATCCTCTTGAGTTGTATTCTCTATTGTCTCAACCTTCTCATCCAAGGAAATTGCATTGAACTTAGTCATATTCGGGTTGTCCCTTCTTTGCAGTACTTCCTCCCAATCCTGGGCGCCTTCAATGAAGATTTCATATTCAAAATTATCATGAGCATACGACCAATAGGAGGATACCTGAGTCGTGTGTTGGGGAGATAAACCCTTGGGATTGTGATTGCGAAATTGGCATGTATGAAACCAGTACTTGAGTTGATTCAACCCCTCTTGTTTCGCATGTGCAGTGTCTCTCACCATGTAAAATCCTATGTGAAAACCATAGGGAATGAAATATCTCTTCTTTTGTTTGACCAGGGAGGAATTGTAGCCTTACAAGATGGTTTGGTAGAAAATCTCCCCCAAAATGAGGTGATCTGGGACATGAATAGGGAGAAGGTGGGGTGCACTGGTAGCTACGAATACTATAATATAAGTTCTAGTTTCTTCGAAGTACCAGTGGCCAACCTTTGTTATCATCTTATTTACCACCACCGAAAGCCGAGGGAACTCTTTTCTAGAGATGATGAAGTAAACCCTGGCTAGGAACTCATCGAATATTAAAGCATATGATCTCTTGTACCTATTTTCCCACAATACTCTAAAATAGACATGTACAGGAAATTCGGAAATATGCCAGCTTAAATTCATACCTACAAAAATGTTCCTTGTGCAAATTACATCCAACAAGTAGGATGCCATGTAGAAGGTCATAACCTATCCTTCCTTTGGTGTCTGAGCCTGTCAAAGTTTTATACTGAGCTGCTTGGATATAATCACTACCCAATTGAAGTTGCTCCCCAAAATTTCCACTATGTATGCTAAGGGCATCCATGCCTCTGAAAAATTGGAGCAATCCTTTTCTCCATATAACCAACAAGTTAATGCCATCAGATACATGTATGGCTCTCGTAGATTTACTGTGTTGTACCATGCAGTGCTCCAATTTGTGAATTTCTTGTCTTCTTTCCACCACGAGGCTAGAAATCCACTGGTATCATGAACATCCGGGTCTCTAATTTTTTAGTATTTATGCACCTCCGTCAGAAGGAAAAAACCAACACACTCACCTTGTTCATTGTTGATGGTTCACTTCTCCGCATCGGCATGGTCAATTATCCACCCCAAGGTCTCGATGCAAGGTAGAACTAGGGTCTGGCTAGACACCCTATGCAGATTTGACCTCTGAATGTTTGGAAACACCTTATCATCCAATATTCATACATTTATATTGCTATGAGGCATGAACTCAGGGTATTCCTCTTGACCAATTTTGTTGTACTGGTCGCCCCAATGAAAAAGCACCACTTTAGATCTCATGGTCACTTCTATGTCATTCAACGTCAGAGGCTGGATAAATTGCTTCTTGGTGGACGTGTGGATAACCAATTTTGTCTTTGAGGTGAAATCTAACTCTCTTGTAGCACTCGACGTAGATCCTTCCCTAACCTCTCGTTCCTTTATTTTGGGCATCTTTGGTGAGTGCCTAGTTGTCAGTTTTCTCAAAGGCATTTTCTGCAAACAGATAAAGTGAGATACCAACCTCTAAAGTATTATAGACACAATTGCAAATATAGAGATGATAAATACAATGCATACCTCTTCCTTGCATAATATTAACCTAGTTTAGAGTTAAAGATTGGTTGTAAGCTCTTCGACATGTTCTCTCGCTCCTTCGACTGCTCCAGGGAATAAAATATTTGTGCACAAAATGGCACATTTGCATATGTATTTGTAATTTAAATGGAGAGAATACTTACCTTGTCACATCAGTTCTTAAATTCAAGGGTGTAAATGTGCCCTGCATAATCCGTTACTAAATCTGAAACATGCTCGGGATTAAATGGAATGAAAACTGGTGGTGCAGGAGTGGGTTACTTCGTAGTTCATAAGCGGATACAAACTTATACTATTTGGCTGGCGCGTGGGATAGTAAAGTGGGTTGAGTAAAAAATTAATTGGCCTCTTAAATAACCAAATCCGATCTTATTCCTACCGAAGGTATCCCATCAAACTATAGAGCCTTCTCGTATTTTTAGCACTGCTATGATCGGCGTAGGGGGGAAAAGGCAGGGTATTAAAATGGAACCAAAGCGTAGAGCATCCAGGATCGTCGATGTAGAAGGGGAAGGTTCAATGAAAATCCCCCGTCGTATGATGTCCTATCAGTTTGTTGATAGCAAACGAGTGGATCGGTGTCGGCACTTTTCTTAAACTTTTTCCATGGATACCTTTAGCCGAAAGCTCGGATACCGATCCAAAACTCCGTATAGTGCTAACGTGGAAATGTTGACTTGGAGATACAAACCCAATACAGGGAACATCAAGAGATGACGTAGGGGAAATAGGTCGCGTAGTACGAACTGCTTACACGGCAAAGACACGTGGTGGTTGATTTTGACCTTTTCATGGGAAACATTCCTTCGGCATCGGTGATTTCCTTTAGAAATAGTTTCCACACCATGTTCTACCAACATAGACATCGTTAATGAGGATTAGAAATCGGTGATCGACGAAGTGCTAAAATGAAAATTCCTACATTTTTGTCTCTCAAATTTTGTTGATGCCATAGATGTGTCGACGATCAACAATCGACGATGGCAATTTATTCCGTTTGCAATTTACTTCTCAAAACTTGCTAACGTTGAAGGGTTTTTTTGGACTTAAAGGACTATCTTATAGGCCAAATTTCGTCGATCGGCGATTGTTAAAAAATTTTACACCATGCACCTTTCGGGCCTATCATGTATTGTTACTTAGAAAAAATTCAATTCGTAAAAACCAAACAAAAATAGCCGATGATAAGGTTTAATGACATAAAAGAAAGAAAATACATTCACCCATGATACAGAGTCTTGACTTAGAGAAATGAAAAGTGGTACCCAAAGAGAAAAATATTTCGCAAATACTTTTAGGGTGTGTTTATTGCTCAACAAATCACGATTCTTTGGGTGAAAATAGAATCTTTGCTCCTTCCTACGGGCTTAGTTGGTTCAAAATTTGATTGAGAAACCATTTGGCTTTGCTTTCAACAAAGCATTTCCTATCAATGCGTACACAACTTCCCAAGGTTTATAAATCTGGATTCGCCTATGGAGTTCAGCCTCCTTTCCACCTTCACTCCTCTTTACCATGACCCATGCCCTTCTTTGACAAGAGTCGGGCAAGTCATCCACTTACTTGAGTCCATTTTTAGTTATTAGTATTCCCTTGTTGCGGTGTCTCTTCGCTGCCAGCGAGCGTCCATAGCCCTGACAGAGTCACCCCAACATCACAAACCTTGCTCTGCTGCCAACGAGCATCCATAGCCCCGGTGGAGTTATCTGCATACCCTCTCGGACTTTGCACTCCTTTTTTAATATAGATCAATTTTTTTTGGTAGAAATGCCATGAGTGAGTCGAAGAGGAGGACATCTGTTATTGGTAAAGTGAAACTGTTAAGGTGAATCCTTTCCTAGATCTGTCTTAGAGGTACATGTGATCCTTTCCAACTAGCCATCATTTCCTTTGGGCTTTACCAGAGCATTAAGCGAATATTTCATCATTTACCAAGGTAGTATGCTTGCAAAGACAATATTTAGATCTTCTTTGAAAATTTGTGTCTGTTCATTATCTCTTATTTTGCATGCCAGTGTCAGTCAGAAGCAGATTTTGTTCTACTATATTTATTAAAATCAGCCACTGCTTTACAAAACACAACTTACTTAAATAAAATAACAAGCAAAAGAAAGAAAAGAAAATGTATTTGCAATCGGTCTTCCCTAAAACCACACACTCGGTTTGATCAAAATGTATGCCTAAAAGAAAAAAGAAAATCAAACAAAACCTCCAAAGACATTTTTTTTTAGGAGAAGTATTGTTTTAGGGCCTGGCCATCACCGGGAGGGTGTTAGACTCACCCCTCAGATTTTGCAATTGATATGTGCCTGTTCCGATCTTCTCGACCACTTGAAAAGATCTGAGCCATAGATTTTGGAATTTTAAGTGTTTTCCTTTGGACTCGTTTATTTTATCCCACTTCAAGGCTAGGTCCCTACTTCAAGAAAAAATTCTCTGGCCTTATGTTTGTCGAACTATCTTTTAACTATCTGTTGATGAGAAGTGAACTTAACTTTAGACTTTTCCCTTTCCTCATCCAACATGAGAAGGGTATCAATTCTTTGTTTTAGAGTAGATGAGGGCTGACCTCTTGATGCATGGGAAAGTTGTAAGGATGGAAGGTACAATCCATTTGGAGGAATGGATTATTTCCCATATACTAGAAAATACAGAGAGTTTCCTATGGCTTCTTTAGGTGTCACTCTATCGGCCCACAGGGCGTTATGAAGAAAATCATGCCAATTTATCTGATTTTCCACAACTGTCTTTTTTAAAATTCGTACCAGATTTTTATTAGTTGACTCTGCTACCCCATTCCCTTGCGGATAATAGTTTGCAGAATATCTTATTATGATCCCTTTATCAAGAGAGAATTATGTCAAGCGTGTGGAAGAAAAATATGCAGCATAGTAAAAAATGAGGATGGAAGGCATCCCAAACCTTGTTATTAGTTGTTATTCTAAACATTGGATCACTACCTTTTCATTAGTGTGCATGAGAGGGATATCCTATGTCCACCTTGTGAAATAATATGTTGCAGTCAAGATATACTTATGTTGTTTCGAAGAATTGGGAGTAATTTCTCCTATGACATATATTCCCCATTGCTCAAAAGGTCTGGATATGGTCACCAGTTGGAGTGGAATGGCTGGTCTCTTTTCCCTATCAGTGCTCATTTGACAAGATTTACATTTCCTGGCATATGCATGAGCGTCCCTAAACAAAGTGGGCCAATAATAACTATTCCTTAGTATTTTATGAGTCGTGGTTTCTCCTGCAAAATGCCCACCTTTTGGGCCCTCATGGAGTTCTCTCAGCACCTTTCCTGCATTGTCCTATTCAAGACATCTAAGAATGACTCCATCGTAATTTACGTGGAAAAGAACAAAATTTATGAGGTGATATTGAGCGGATTTTAACTTGAGGGCTCTCCTTTCTCTAGGGTTTAAGTTTTCCAGACAAGTCCCATGATGCAGGAGATAAAACAAGTTTCCATACCAGGATTCTTACCTCGAAGGTATGTATAGGGATTCATCGCACCATAATGATAGCTCATTTTCCCAACCGGGGTCTTCTGTGTTAATCAGATCTTGGGCCTCAGCAGCCAGTTTACACAATCCTTGTCCTTTGACCATTTTGGCAGGGTTTATGTCTAGATCAAATTTCTGAACTACTACCATCCAATTTCCCCTCCTTTCTCCCATCTCATGTTGGGTGAATAAGGATCTAACTGCAGCATGAGGGACTATGACTTTGGTATGATTTTTCAGGAAATAGGATCTGAAATGTTTGACTTCTTTATATACTACGTAAGCTTGTTTGTCTATAGCGAGGTAGTTTAGTTCAGCTCCTTGGAGGTTGGTGCTCATAAACAATATTGGTGCTTCATTGTTTTCATCATCCTTTTGGGTAAGTACTGCAGCCAAGGATGGGTCAGAAGAAAAGGTATAAAGAAAAAAATCTTTTCTAAAGTCAAGGCTTCGCAGCACTGGTGCTTGGGATATTGTAGTTTTGATGTTATTAAAATATCCTCTCCTTTCTTCATCCCATTTAAACTCTGCATCTTTGTGAATATTTTTTTGTAAAGGTTTAACAATTCCAGTGAAGTTAGGAGTAAATTTTCGCACAAAGTTGATTTTTCCAAAAAAGGATTGCATGGCCTTTTTATTGTGAGGCAAAGGGAGTTGAGCTATTTCTTTTATATGTTCAGGGTCGATGCTAATTCCTCCTTGAGATATGATGTGACCTAATAATTTTTCTTCCTCTACACCAAAGATGGTTTTCTTAGGGTTCAAAGATATTCCATATTTCCTACACCTTTCAAAAATATGAGTCAAATGATGAATGTGGTCTTCCTTGTTTTTTGAGTATACTATTACGAAATCTAAGTAGAATACCACACACTTGTTAATCAATCCCCGAAAAGCTATGTCTGTGGCCCTCTGGAAGGTTGCTCCTGCGTTAATCAACCAGAAAGGCATGTGTTTATAAGTAAAGGCTCCCCACTTGGTTCGGAAGGTAGTTTTTAATCGATCATCTTCTAAAACCAGGAACTGGTTATATCTCGAGAAATCATCTAGGAGGGAAAACATTTTCGAGTTGGATACTATCTGTAGGAGTTGTTCCATGTGTGGGATTGGGTAGTCATTTTTTTCTGATGCTCTGTTAAGATTTCTGAAATCCACAAATAGGTGGATCTCCCTAGATTTTCACATGACAGACACCAAATTGGCTACCCAGGCAAAGTTTCTAATCTAAAAGATAATCTTGGCATCTAACAACTTCTTGAGCTCTTGATACATCAAAGGTTCCAGAGATGGGTGGTACTTCCTAAGTTTTTGTTGGAAGGGTTTTACTCCATATTTTAACGGGATTTTGTGTTGGATAATGTGAGTATCATAGGTTTTCAGTTCTTGGTAGGACCAAGCAAAGACACCTTGATATTATTTAAATAGTTTAAGATAAAATTTTTTGTCTTCTTTGGACACTATCTTGCCCAGGTTGACATTCTTTGGGTTCTCGGGGGTTCCTAGGTTTATAGTTTCGTAAATAGGGCATGATCTCCCTATTTTTGCGTTTGTTGACCCTCTAAATCTTTCCCTTAGGTCGAAAAGGTTCTCGAAATTGGAAACTCCTTTCGATATCGTGTGAAACTTTGGTTTGTTATCAGAGTGATATGTTCCCTTCTTTTGTTCACGGGGATTTTATTCTGTGAATATTTCTTGGAATATTTCATCATCAATGGCCAAATCCTTAAAATTCTCCTAGTTAGTGAGGAAATCTACAATCTATTCATCTCCTTCAAAGACCTTCCAATTAGAAATGTTGTTAGGCACCAATGGTTTGTATAATAGTTCCACTATGAACCTAGAGGTTTCATAATATTCTAAAGGAGAAAATCTCGAGGTTGCGGTGGCTAATGAATCAACAAGAGTATTTTTTATCCTGGGAACAACGGTAATGTTGAAGACCTCAAAATTATATATTATCCTGTGTACCTCTTAGTGGTAGCTTCTTAAGTGAGGTGAATTGCAATGGATAGTATTCTTCACTTGCCTAATAATAATTTTACAATCTCCAAAAACTTTCAATTCCTTAATGTTTAGTCCCTGAACTAGAGCCTCATATTCAGCAGTGTTATTAGTGCATTCAAATTCTAATCTGTAGTATAAGAAGTTTTGTTTCCCTTTCGGTTCAATGAGGATACATCCTACTCCCAACCCCTCTTGCGATTTAGAACCATCAAAGTACAGCGTCCAAATTTTTGAGGAAAACTTACTAACTTCTTATGCCTAGCTATTTTCTCACTTCCATCTTCCTTATCTGCTACTCTCGATGAAGAATCCTAACAGGAGATTCTTTCTTATACAGCTGCCAGTAGGTTTACTTGAAATTTCATTTCATAGTTTTGAGTGAGAGGTACGTGAGACAAGAGAGGAGAGAAATTACCGAAATCAGAATCACAGGAGTAGTTTCCTAACACAGGGAAGTCTGTGGATGAGGGTTCATTTGGAGTCTCCAAATTAGTGACAATATGTTTGAGATATATTTCCATGTCAATGCTAATCATGTTTTCATGTCCCTTTAATGGAAACTAGAGGTGAGCCCAGTCAGTACTAAAGTATCCATTTAATTTCTTAGACCAATCTCGACTAAGTAACATTCCATAAGCCTATGGGATGTCTACAACAATTATGTCAATTACTTGGACAAATTTGGGGTGTGTAGAAATTCTTTTCACGACATATTTCAGTTCCCCAATGACCTTTACCTGAGTCCTGTCCATTTGTATAATGTGTTTATCACTTTTGAGAGGAGTTGAGTTCAATTTCTTGCAAATTGGCAATGGCATGACATTTGAAGATGCCCCTAAATCAACTATGAAATTATGTAGAATTTTTTTGAAGACTTCAAACATCAAGAGGAAAGGAGGAACAAAAGGCCTTCATTTTTTGTCTAAAGAGAAAGAATTCACACTTGGCTTATTTGTTAAATCTTAGGGATATGGGACCTGGTTTTTCCTAGTGCCTGTCATAGGGGTATCTATTGATTTCAAGGCTTGTAACAAAAAATACTTTTGTTGAGGGATCCTGAACATGTCCATGACAGACACATTATCCTTCATCTTCTTCAAGTCTTATACCACATTGTAGTCTATTTTAGGAGCTTCCTGGGTATGTATGTTTGTGGGGTTTCTTTTGGGAGAAAATAGTGGTTTGGGGTGATCAGTCGTTGGTTTCCCTTTAGATAACTGAGTATCTGTGGGATTACATTGGACTAGTTGACTCCTACCTCATGTCTTTACAACTATAACTTTAGCGGGAGTTCCCTGCACTTCAGCGGCATCATTGAAAGGCATCAGGTGATTTGGATCCCATAACAACATGGTTATCTCTTCTGGGGGATATTGTTCTTCTTGATCGATGGCATTTATTGCCGAGCTACTAGGTTGTTCGGTTAGAGAGCATTCATCTAGGAATCAGTTTCCCATTAAACTCATAGCATGAAACCATTGCGGATAGTCCCTTTCTGAATGATTCTCTTGGTGGTACGTGTAGAAAGAGTCAGATGCTACAGTCCCTAAGTCGACATTCAGATTAGATGGGGGAGGTTCTATAGCTTTGAATGGTGGATTTATTTTAAAAAAGGGTTTATAAGGCCTTTGTCTTCCTTCCCCGACACTCCTTTTCATATCTACTATCTCATTGGAAAGTTTCTTGATCATCCATTGCAGGCTTTCTAGATCCCCTCCCTCTTTCTTAGGACCTTGTTTTGTTTGTTTTCCTAGGGGTATTGTTAACAAAAGTCCTCTCTTAGGTGGAGGTTGGGTTTCCTTCTTTATTAATGAGATTTGGGCTTCTTTTCACCCTTTCATTTGGAATTCAATCGTTTTAGCTTCTTCGAAATTTTTGGCTAGGATATGTTTGGCAACCCTTTTTATAAACATGGAAATAGAGGCTAGGAGAGTATTAGCATAAACTTCAATCTGCAACTCCTGGGTAGGTTTAGCCTCGGTTTGGAATTTGTTCAAGATGGTGGTGAACCTTTGATTGAAATCTTTCACCTTTTCTTTGGGACTCATTGTAGTGACAAATATTTCATCCATTAAATATCATGTGGTAGTTTCTTCAATAAATTTGTCTAACAAATCCTTTTGAAACTTTGTCTAGCTAGTTATAGAACCAACCAGCAGATTGAAATACCAAGTCGAGGATGAATTTTCAAAGGTGTAAGGAAAAATTCTTCACACTACATATTCGTGTTGCACATTCATCAACCTTGTAGCCAATATAAACTTCTTAATATGATCCTCGGGTAATCTGAATATTTCGGGGTCAAATTTAGGAAATATTGTTTTTGGATGTATGGGTAAGTTATGCATTCGTCCTGGAATTTCCAAAGCATCTCTTGCCAAACATGGTTGGTTATATTGAGGTTTATCTCCCCTTTCTCCATTTTTATCATTATTATCATCCATGTCTTCTAATTTGGAACCTGAGCGATCTAATTTAGACCCTTCCTCTTCAGATTCAAAATCACCTGGTTCAGAGTAATTACTAGTTGGTGTTTCGGGTATCAGATTAAGGGGTTGTTTGATCTCTGTGAGGGAAACATATATTAGGTCCTCTACCGTGTGAACAAATACCCAATCCAGTGTGTCGAAAATTGGTCTCCTTTTTTTTTTCTTAGAGGAAGTAAAGGAGCTAAAGGTAACGCTCTGTCTATCGAGCATAATCCCTAGTGATTCTTTTGAACTTATTTAACTCGTCGTGAGGAAGGGCGTAAGGTATTTCAAGATACAGGTGTCCTTCCTCTTCATGTTGAGGTGAGTTACTCGTATCGGGAGTACTCTCTGTATGTGGGTTGTCTTGTGAGTGACTAGCCATGCATGTGGGTTGTTTTGAATCTATAGGCTATGCGGAATATATTATCAGAAATATTATTAGTCGTTCATTCATTCAGGCCCTCCTTCTAGCGCCAATTTTGTTGAGGGCGTCTAAGATCCTTTAGCTCAACAGTAGGAACAAAACCTACTTAAGAGGCTTGATTAGACCTGTAAGTGTTTTGATGAGTGGAATGGTTCTCCAGATCTTTAATCCAACCATTTTATCGATGGGCTTTACTAGTGACTAACATGTGTGTCTTTCTATGAGACTTTCTCCTTCAGGTTAAATGGTTCTATTTTTATTCTTTTATACTCTTAAATGATTCTAGTAAGATAAAGATGATGGTATAAACCATCGGCAAAGGGAAATTACTGTATACTGAAGAATACTGAACTTAGGATAACCTTTATACCTCAGCATGCAAACAATGATAATTAGACCTATTCCAATCTTCGCAATAATACTTTTAACTTGTGGACATTCAACATTGACTGAGATAACAATTATAGAAAGGAAACACATACTTAATAAAGATGAGTGTAAGAAAAATAGTTCTCTTAGCTCTACTATCAATCACATATTAACAAGTCAATTTATTTTCATCATTTAGAACAAAAGAATTGTTATAGTATTGAAAGATAACTTAAAAAAAAATACAACAATTCTTACTCAATACAGCAACACTTATCGAATTCGAAGACAGAAACAATCCCTCCTCGGTCCAATCACATTCACGCTTTAGATGAAAAACTTGTCTTTGGTTCTAAAAAGAACTTCTAAATTAAAAAAAGTTGCGCGGAAATAATTCTTTTACAATTCTCCAAAAAGTGTCTTTTCCAAAAACCATCGACCATTAGTTCAAGGTCGATGCCTTTATTTATAACAAAAATTAACTAGTTTAAAAATAGCTACTACAATGGTATTAAACTGGGAAAATGCCACGTGGCAGATTTCATCTATTTTTTCTCTATTGCTTCTCAAATGGTTCTACTAGAGTGGATTGTTCTTCTCATACTCTGACCACTTGATGAAGAGATATTCGCATGTGTTTTCATATGGAAACCTGTGCTGACCCATCGGAGCGGAGAAGACCTATTTTATCCGTACTGCCTGTTCCTTGTACTTGATTATCTTGACACTTAAGTGTTGTAGGGCTGTGAGAGATTTGATCGGGTGTTCCATGAAATTCTTTACTTGACATGAGGCCATGCTTGAAATTCACAAAATCTCTTCTTCCCATGTCCAGTCTTTCTCTATGTATCGCTTGACTATGTCATGCAAATCGGTGAAATATTCCAGTGGGACAAACTCTGGCAGGTCAATGCAATTCATCCCCTAGTTGACTTTCTCCCAGCGTTTCTCACATTCTTTCCATCTTTATTGTATTTTCTTCTAAGGTTCTTGGACCATACTTAACCAGTATTTAGTTCCTTGCCTGAATCGGGAGATGTTGCTATCCATCAGCATTCGGATGCCATGCTCCTCTTTGTCTCGGCATTCCTACACTTCGCTTATGTAGTCGATCCACTCCAAGGCCTGATGTGCCTTATCATACCATCTTTGTACATATTTACAGGTTTCCAACCTCATGAGAGTATCTTCTTGAAAATCGGCAATGCAGGCGCTGAAGAGATCCCTTTCGCTTGTGAATTACACATACGTTTCTAGGAACTCACTCTTTAGGAGTACTACCACCTGTTTTGAATTCTGGTAATACTCTGCTTGATGGTGCAAATGGTCTATCTCTTTCTTCATGGTGGCTATCTCCCTTTCATATCTTATTGCCTTGTCCAAAGTGGCATCGATGATAGCCATACCTGCTCCAATTAGCTCAGTTATCTTGGAATTTTTTGTGTCGAGCAGTGTCTCCTTTGTGGTGACGAGAAGTGTTCTATCGAGCATGAGCCTCCTTTTATTATTTTTTCTTCTCATTGCAGATTTTATATTTCTATCATAATAAATCCCCTGTACATTGATGATTTTGTCCACTAGTTCAGGAATTTGTTGATCTCCCCAGGTTAGAGTATTTCCTAGGCTCCCTATCATGTAGAAATGTCCTATGACCAGTTCTTGTGATTCCTTAGCTAGGGAGGTATTTGTATTCTCTGGTGAGTTAGCCTCATGTTGGTCCTCATCGGTTGGTGGAGTCTTTTTCCTAGTTGCAGAGACATGAAAAGGATCATATTTAGTTTGGGGGTCGGTCGTTGCACTGTCGATTTATGGTTGTTGTGTTTCCTCTTCCTGTTCACCAGCACCCCGGTCATTTTCAAGGCTATCCTTATGAAGATTGGTTCCCACTTGGTCGGAAAATTCAGTGTCCAGAGTGATTCCAACCTCATGGTCTCCCTTAAGGGGATTTGGGATCACAGCATCGAAAGCTGGAGAAGTTGTTTCCCCTGGTTCTTCTTCTTCTGTGATTGGCACTGGTGTCATGTGGGAGACTTATGAACTTTCATCATCATCATATATGGTAATTAAGTCTATGAGGACATTGGGCATACCCGCTCCACTTGATTCTCGTGTTACCCTCCGTTGAGTTGTAGTGATCCCTAGCGATCCTTCTTGTGGGAAAACAAAGCTGGGGTTTTCTTGATTGGAAATTTCCTCTCAGGGAGTTGTCTCTGAGTCATTTAGTTCTTCTTTGTGATTCCTTCTGTTGGTTGGTGTAATCCTTAAGGGTTCAAACAAAGGGTTAAGTGGGGGATCTTCTCCTGCCCTTTGAATGGCTCTTTGGGATTCTTCTAGTAACATCATCCCCCTCCTTCGTGCCTTTGTTGCTTCTACTGTTCTTCTTTCATTTCTTACTTTGAGAGCCTCTTGAGATGTCTGCTCTATTGTCTCAACTTGCTCACCCAGGGACATCGCCTTGAACTTAGTCATATTTGGGTTGGCCCTTATTTAAAGTACTTCATCTTAGTCCTAAGCACCTTCAATGAATATTTTGTCTTCAAAATTATCATGAGCATACATCCAATAGGAGGATACCTACATCATGTGTTGGGGAACTAAACCCTTGGTATCATGCTTTTGAAATTGGCATGTATGAAACTAGTACTCGAGCTAATTAGCCTCTCCTGCTTCGCATG
Source organism: Picea glauca (assembly GCA_000966675.3). Taxonomy (NCBI): domain Eukaryota; kingdom Viridiplantae; phylum Streptophyta; class Pinopsida; order Pinales; family Pinaceae; genus Picea; species Picea glauca. The sequence continues at coordinate 737,436 of JZKD02S1104581.1, forward strand.
CGCAGTGTCTCTGACCATGTAAAATCCTATGTGAAAACCATAGGGAATGAAATCTCTCTTCTTGTATTTGACCAGGGAGGCATTATAGCCTTGCAATATGGTCTGGTAGTAGATATCTCCCAAAATGAGGCGATCCAGGACATGAACAGGGAGAAGGTGGGGTGTGTCGGTAGCTCTGAATACTCTAATATAAGTGCTAGTTTCTTCTAAGTACCAGTTTTCAACCTTTGTTATCGTCTTCTTTGCCTCCACCGAAAGTCGAGGGCACTCTTTTATAAAGATGATGAAGTAAACCCTAGCTAGGAACTCATTGCATATTAAATCATATGATATCTTGTACCTATTTTCCCACAATGTGCTAAAATAGACATGTACAGGCAATTCAGAAATATGCCAGCTCAAATTCATACCTACAAAAATGTCCCTTGCACAAATTACATCCAGTAAGTAGGATGCCATATAGAAGGTCGGAACCTCTCCTTCCTTTGGTGTCTGAGCCTGTGAAAGATTTGTGCTGAGTTGGTTGGAGAGAATGGCTCCCCAATTGAAGCTACTCCCCAAAATTGCCACAGTGTATGCTAAGGGCATCCATGCCTCTGAAAATTTGGAGCAATCCTTTTCTCCATATAACCGACAAATTAACGTTATCATATACATGAATGGATCTCAAAGATTTACAGCCAATGCTCCTATTTTTGAATTTCTTATCTTCTTTCCACCACGAGGCTAGCAATCGGTTGGTATCATGAACCTCGTATAACTTGACCATAGAATATGTGTTTATCCTTTCCTCCAAGTCTCTAAGTTTGTAGTACTTTTGCACCTCCATCGGAAGGAAAACACCAACACACTAGCCTTGTTCATTGTTGATGGTGCACTTCTCCACATCAGAATGGTCAATTATCCACCCCAAGGTATCGATGCAGGGAGGAACTAGGGTCCGGCTAGCCACCCTATGTAGATTTTACCTCTGAATGTTTGGAAGCACCTCATCATCCAATATTCAGACATATGGATTGCTATGAGGCATGAACTCGGGGTAGTCCTCCTAACTAATTTTTTTGTACAGGTCACCCCAATGCGGGAGCACCACTTTAGATCATGTGGTCGCTTATGTGTCATTGAACTTTGAAGGCTGGATAAACTGCTTCTTGATGGACGTGCGGATAATGGATTATGTCTTTGAGGATAAATCCAACTCTCTTGCATCACTCGGCGTAGATCCTTCCTCGACCTCTCATTCCTTTAGTTTGGGCATCCTTGGTGAGCGCCTAGTTGTCGGTCTTCTCGGAGGCATTTTCTGAAAATAGACAGAGTGAGATACCAACCTCTAAAGTATTATAGACGCAATTGAAAATGTATAAATGATAAAGACAATGCATACCTCTTCCTTGCACAAGATTAACCTGGTTTACAATTAAAGATCAGCTATAATCTCTTCGACGTGTTCTCTCGCTCCTTCGACTGCTCCGGGGAATAAAATATTTGTGCACATAATGGTGCGTTTGAATATGTCTTTGTAATTTAAATGGAGTGTTGGTGTATATATATATTCTTAGTATATTTCACTCATTTATATGTCAATCCGGGATTCGTAATCAAAAGAGTTGTTACACTATATGTGCCGAAAATAGGTAACTTATCTATGTTTGTTGTATCTAAATCAATCAGGAAATAATTAATAACATAACACTTTGTTTTAGAATATCCAAATGCTTCACACAACTTCAAACTCAGAAGATACAACTTATGAAAAAACTCTCAAACAACCACTTAATTGAAAAGGTTATTTCTTAGATGACAAGTCTGTTCATTATAGGCTCATGAAATGAAGAGATGAACTATGATGTTTTCCCTTGTAGCAATTAAAACAGTAATCGACAATCCACTTTATTCACTCGTAAAAGGAAATCAACATAGATCTATTAATTCCAATAAAACCTTCTTTAATACAGGAAACAATCAATAGAATTGAGAGACTTCATTATATGGTGCTTGAAGATGAGAGATGAAGTCTTATGGTTCTTGTACTTATTGAGAATAACACAGTCATAAATTCAAAACAATAGCATTTTCTTACTTAACAATCCCACACATATATCAAACTTTTATCAATTAAATATAAATCTGCAGAAATAGAAATGAAATTATCTACTATGTTCAATGTGTAACCATTTACTCACATTGATTCAAGATCAAATAAATATGTATTGTACTTAAATTGCATTTAAAATCATTTACAACACACAACTATCAAGTGTTCACACTCACACAATTGACTTACAATACACACAAAGACATGTACAAGGAGGTTTACCTTGGTTGGGGCGGTGGGCCCTTGTCGAACCAACAAGGTACCTCTAAAGAAATTGCAGACTAAAACGCTTTATTCATGCTCATGAGTTGCACAAAATATCATTTGTATTACTTCAATTGATCAATTGAATAAGCAGTTCAATATTCTGTTCAACATGACAATATGTATCATTCTCTACTTTCTACTTACTCCCTATCATCTACATAGCATCCCTTTTAAAGAAGGTGAGCCGTTATTACCAAGATCTGAAGATAATTATCAAATGGTTTCAAAATATTACAATTGGTAATCCATATAGTATCTCTAGGGATGGAATTCATCCTCATGACACGAAGTGCATGAGTGATGAAGTCTATCGTGATCTCCAAAAATACCTCAAGATACTTCTATCCAACTAACTTCTTGGAATCACCAACATCATACTCGTTCAACATGTAAATCCTATAGATAGGGGTTTAGTACCGGATGGACATAGTCATGACTATGGGTACCAGACCAACGCAAAGGCAATACAAGAATAGGCACGAGGCTGGTGGTACCATATGAGTGTAGAGTACCAGATGAAACGTTGTGGTGGTACCGGAATAGGCGTTGATTGGTGGTACCAGATGAAACGATGTGTTGGTACTAGAATAGGCATTGAACGGGTAGTATCGAAAGAAACATTGTGTTGGTACCGGAATAGGTGTTAAACTAGTAGTACTGAATGAGTGCAGAGTACCAGATTAGGAGGAACCTCGGTACTGGATCAGGCAAGGTACCAGATCCAGTGGAGTATCGGATCCAGTGGAGTACCCGATCATGCTATTGTTGCAGTATCGGATCAGTGGAGTACCGGATCCAGCGGAGTACCCGATCATGCTATTGTTGCAGTACCGGATCAGTGGAGTATGAGATGAAGTTTCTTAATTAAGAGTAAAAGTAATTAGGAGCATAAATAATCAACCATTTAATCCAATTTAATTCAGAAAATCAAACAAATCATGCTTTAACATAGGTTACCTCTCTATGCACATGGACAAGGTCACAAAGTAGATTTGTGGAGGAAATGGTCAATCATATACACATATCATAGGTAAAATAAACTCAGATAGAGGATAATATAGGATAATAGAAGTGTCAAAATAGAGACTCAACATTTCCCCCATTCTAAAGTCATTGCATGTCCCCATGCAACAATATCAAAACTGATACTCAAAATTTTGCAAAACTGAACCATTCCCCATCATTTATCTGGCTGTAGGATGTTGAGACCAGAAGCTCCACTCCTAAATTCCTTCTTAATCACCCTGGTGTATTGGATCAAACGTAAAACTTTGTTGAGTTTAGAAGAGAACTCTTCTTGTTCATCCTGTAATCTTAGGTTATATTCTTTCAATTGTGCATTCTCTGCCTTAATGTGCCTATCCAATACTTGGTACTCTATAACTTCTTGTTTTAGCTTCTCATTCTGTTTTGTCAGCTTCCCAATCTTAACTATCAATTGTTGTTTGCTCAGAGAATTGTCAGGATCAGATGTGGTTGTTTGTTCAATCACCTCCTCTCGGGCTTCCTTCTCCTTTCTTATACCTCTCAATTTTTTTGTCACCAACCCCTCAGTCTCACTAATTATATCTCCATAGCTACTTTCTTTCTCTGGAGAAGTCGGACTATCAATAGGCTCTTTTGAAAGAGAAGTCATATGTGGAATTGTTATTTGTTTGGCCATGCTCCATGTGGTTCTTCATAGAGGAAGTGAGACTTCCTCAGATTTGATGACAGGGGTGGAAGTCTCTTCAAACATATTCCTCTTCTTCATATTAATAGTAGTTATAGTCCTGGAAACTTGTTTCTCTTGTGTTGATTTGATTTTCACCTTGGGGGACTGAAGTGTGGGTTCTGGAGTTTGTCCTTGCTAAACATTTTCTATTTCCACTCTGGAGGACTTAGGTGTAGGCTCTGAGATTTGTTTCTTTTGAGCCTTCCTCTTTTTAAGCTTCCCCTTACTTCCAATTTTCATCTTAGCAGTTTCCTCCAACTCGCCAACCGATTCTTGAGGAAACACAATAGCTACTTCAGGGGTCTTTTCCAACTCCTTAACTGATTCTTGAGGGAACTCAATAGTTTCCTCGAGGACATCATGTGAAACTTCCTGTTGACTTGTTTTGTTCCTCTTTTTCCTCTCACTTTGTGGCAGTTTATATTTAGGACTCGAGGCTGGACTAGGTTCCTTAGATTGGGTAGGCCTCTCCTTCTTAGATGTAGTGGGATCCTCTAGGATTCGTTCTGCTGGCACACCCTTCTTTTGACCCTTTTTCCTGCTCTGAATGTTTAGTTCATGGGTATTTTCCAAGTTTCTAGTTGGCTTTGGTGATAACTCAATGGTTGCTTCATGAGCACTATTTGATCGTTCACCTTTCCCAGTGTCCTTCCTTTTCTATCTTTTATTTTTTGGAATCAAGGTTGGTCTTATTTTCTAAGATTGGGAGGCTTTCTTATTTTTGGATGCATTGGGCTCCTCCTCAACAGACTTATCTTTCTTCAATTCATCAATAGGTGGGGATGAGATAGGTGTAACCGTGACTTCTTCACCCCCTAACTTTTTCCCCTTGTTTTTCTTTGTCTTTCTGTTGGACCCCTCACTATGTACCTCTGTTTCTTTCTCTTCTACAGATTTGGACATTCCCTCCTGAGAAAACTTTTGTTGAAGTAGTTGTTTCCAACTACTGGCTTGTTTTCTCAAGGAACGTACAACCAAAAGTTTCATTAGGCCATGGTGATGGAGGCTGGTTTTAGGTTTCTTGAAAGATGATTTAACTCCTCTCACCATTTTATTTAAACTCATCCAGAGAAGTGAGGAAAATCAATTTGTGGCCCTCCTTCAAAATGTGACAAAATTTTCAAATGGTATAGGAAGATTACTGCATACCTCCCTTCGCAGGTGAGAAATCTCTGCAAACTAATGAACATCGTCCAGTATTCTTCTTTGATGCATCTTCGAGGAATTCCCTTAGTCCAATTAGGGACCTGATGTTCTGGCCTGAGAAAGTTTTGATAAAGTTTCCTGTCAACAATAACCCCCTTAAAGTATTTTTCTCCAGAAGAAGGTAGGCTTGTAGCCTCTGCCATGGTGGCCTCCAAAATCCTTAATTTCATATCTCCAAACTGAACACTTTATCCATTATATGTCTACGCAAAAGCAAGAGAGACTCCCTCGTGATATCCTTTAAATTTCTCAAAAATGGGACCCAGCCGACATGTTCAAATATCTCCCTGCAAGCTTGATATTCTGGTGTTTCGCTATATAACTGGAACACGGGATCATGCCTATCGACCAACATGATAGCTTAAAACAATTCTTAAAGTGTATGAGGAAACAGAGTAGAGGATTGAGGGTTGAGTACCGGATTAGTGCAGACCGTGATGGAGTACTGGAAGAAGATAAGTATGCAAACTATATGAAGGAACGAGATCACAGTGTAATTGTAGGTGGTGTGACAGTAAAATAGTAAATAATGCTCATCTGGATGTCAAAGCCATCCAGAGGAGTGTTTATAAGTTAAGATTCGAATTGCAACGGTCACATCGAGGGTAATGATGACAAGGTAAGACTAGTTGAATTCATGAATAACTTATAGAATCATATGAGGGTTGGCATCAGATCATGTCCACAGGAGTGTTGGATAATGATGACAAGAGAAGTGGTCATTGTGACCGGAACTCATAAGTATGAAATCATCTGACGTCACTGGAATCATAGTTTGACATGCATAAAGATGTGGCTTAAGTCATTCGTATGGCATGATGTTGGATTATGGGATTATGACGTTTCTCCACCATATAAGCAGAAGGAAGAAAATTGATCCTATTAAGGATACAATTACTTCGTACTCTCAACATTTCAGGTGTATAGGAATGATTTTTTTTTCACAAGGAGATCTAGACAAGGACTTGTAGAATTTCATGGTAGGGAGTATGCCATAATTGAGAGTAACCACATTTTTAATACATAATTAGTCTAATTCCTTAATAAAACAAAAAAATGTTGAGTTTATATGTCCTATTACTTGAAGCATTTAAATCGAGCAGCAAAAACTTTGAATATAAGATAAGGACTACCAACACCTCATTACCAGTACTAGATCACCTTAGTACAGGATGAACATAGAGTTGTGCCCAGTACCGGAATAGCACATGCCTTCTCATTTAGTACCGGATGAGTACAGAGCTTCTCCTACAGTACCGGATGAATGTATATTTTTTCCCAGTACCCAATAAACACAGACCTTCTCCCACAGTACCAAATGAACACAGAGTTTGCCCAGTATCGAATGAGAATAGACCTTCTCCCACAGTACCGAATGAACGCAGAGTTGTGCCCAGTACTGGAATAGCACAGGCCTTCTTCTACAGTACTGGATGAACGTAGATTTTTTCCCAGTACCCAATGAACGCAGATTTTTTCCCAGTACCAGATGAGCACAGAGGCAAACACTATTTGCAGTACCAGATGAATGCAAAGATGTTATCCAATACTGGATCATCACAAAATGGTATTTCAGTACTCAAGTGGAATTGGACAAGGTACCTATTAGTAGTGTTCTGTAGACTGGAACTTTGTAAGCTTCCTTTTGTATAAATTGTTGGTGTTTTCTGATGCTATGGAAGAGGACATGTAATTCGATTCTACTAAAATACCATGTAGGTGAAACAAATACCAACACTTGATACAGGTACTCTGAATTTGCAGTGGGAGTGTCAGAAAATAAGGCAAAAGAATTCAATGACTGGGCTCCAAAAAGGTACTCTTTAGTTGGATGACCACATGTTGAGATTCAGAATCCTCCTCTTTTGGAACCAAGTTGATCACTGCTCCTATTGCCACTTCCTTTTTATTATAATAATAATAATAATAACTACTACTTTTCTGTGGATTTTTCTCGAGCCCAGATTAGTTAATGCTCGTCGGTGTTTTCCATTTTAAGGAGTCTGAAAAACTTAAAGAAAAATCCATCTATTGTCCCGTGGATTTTTCTCGAGCCTGGGCCAGTTCCTACTCGCCGGTATTTTCAATTTTTAGGAGTCTGAAAAACTTGAAGAAAACTCCATCTACTGTCCCGTGGATTTTTCTTGAGCTCAGACCAGTTCCTTCTCACTAGTATTTTCAATTTTTAGGAGTTTGAAAAACTTAAAGAAAACTCCAAATGATCTACCAGGGATAGATAAATGGGTAGACCTACACCCGTCAGATGTCCTCCTTATTCATTTATCTACATGAGAACACAATCAATGTTTTGTTTTTGTTAGTAACACCAAAATTTCTATCTAATGACACACCTATTTACAAATATGTACAAAGCCAAATTAATTCACACAATCAAACTTATTGTGGTGGATCAGCAGGAGGAGAAACCCCCTTGCTTACCAGTTGCATTTCGGAATTCTGAAGAACATGTCTGACAAAATCCTCTTTCAATAGAGGCTTATGATAAACCTTCAATCAATGTCCATTCACAACAAAGGGAGTCTGATTCTCATCAATATTATTTATCTTAACTGAACCATTGTCATAAACTATATCAACTTCATAGGGTCCCAACCATCTAGTAGAGAATTTACCTTTAAAATTCTTGAACCTACTATCATACAGGATAGCCCAATCACCTGATCGAAAAGACTTCTTCTTGATGTATTTGTCATGCCATTTAGTCCTTTGTTCTTGTATAAGGGTGGTACTTTGAAGAGAATCTTGTCTGATCTCATCAAGCTCATTCAACTGTAATAGCCTCTATTTTTTATCCTCATCCAGATCCATCCCTAGTTGTATGGCAGTCCTGAAGGTTTTTACTTGAAATTCTATGGGAAGCAGCACCTACTTCCCATATACCAACTCATAAGGTGTATGGCCTGTTGTGTTTCTCCAAGTTGTCCTATAGGCCCGTAAGGCCTCGGGAAACCTATCAACCTAGTATTTTTATGCAGCTAAACAGTCTTGGTAAGAATAGCCTCTATCACCTTGTTAGTTGATTCTACCTGCCCGTTTACTTGAGGGTGACAAGGTGAATATTTTCTATGTTTGATTCTATATTTTTCAGTAAGAGCTTTGACCAAATTGGAGGTGAATTGGGTTCCTTGTTTAGTTACTATTTCTTGAGATACACCGAAGCGAGTAAATATTTAATCAAAGAGAAAGTCTACAACAGATTGTTCATTAGCGGAATATAAAGCTTTAGCTTCCACCCATTTAGTTATATAATCTATGCAGACCAAGATGTACTTATTCCTTTGAGACATAGGGTTAATGGGTCCTACAAAATCCAAAGCCCATTTTTCAAAAGGTTCAATTACTACCTAAGCTTGGAGGGGCATCTCATCAACTGCAGTAGGTTTTCCCATCCTTTGAAAATCATCACAGTTGGCCACATACTTCTTTTCATCCTTGAAAATAGTTGGCCAATAGTAGTCGTACTATAAAATATTGTATGTTGTCCTTTTATCAACAAAATAGCCTCTACATGGACCATCATGACAGGATTTGAATATATCATGCATCTTATCCTCCCGGACACACCTTCTGATCACCAAACCTGGCCTAGCTCGGTATAAACAATCATCATGCCACATGTAATTGACACTTAGCTGGATAATTCTTTGTTTTTCTCAGGAGGATAGATTCTGAGGTAGCTTTCCTGTTACAAGATAGTTGGCTACATCTGCATACTAAGGAATGTAATTAGAGATAGAAAATAGATTCTCATATGGAAAATCGTCATCTACTAGAGTATTATCACCTGTATGAATGATTCTAGACAAGAAATGAGCAACTAAATTATCTTTTCTAGGCCTATCAATAATGGTGATATTGAATTCTTGCAGTAATAACAACCATCTAGTCACTCTAGCATTTGTAACAGGTTTTTTCATCAAAAATATGATGGTTGAATGATCGGTATGTACAAAAAATTCATACCCTGTTATGTAGTGTCTGAACTTGTTAATGGCATGTACTACTGTCAAGAATTATTTTTCAGTGACAGTGTAATTTACTTCAGTAGGCAAAAGATTTTTGTTGACAAAGTATATAGCATATGGAATCTGGACTTCCCTCTGCCCTAAAACAACCCCCAAAGCTGTATCTGAGGCATCCATGCAGATATGAAAAGGAAGAGACTAGTTTGGTCCTCTCAAAACAGGGGCACTTGAAAGCTTTGTTTTTAAAATTTCAAAGGAGATTTGACATTGTTCATTCCAACAAAATTCAGCCTCTTTTGATAACAGTTCGAACAGTGGGGTGGATAGATTTGTAAAATTTTGAATAAACCTCCTATAGTAACCATCATGCCCTAAAAAGCTTCTGACTTATTTCTATGAGCTAGGGATTTTGATTTGGGAAATGATGTCAATCTTGGCAGGGTCTACCCTTATTCCAGTACTGGATATGTGGTGACCTAAAACAATTCCTTTAGTGAGCATCATTCTAGATTTTTCATGACTGAGGGAAAGGTTGGTTTCTTTACACCTAAACAATACTTTCTCCAAAATGTCCAATGCCTACTGGAAATCATCCCCATATACTGTGAAGTCATCCATGTAAACTTCTACACAGTCATGGGTCAAATCAGATAAAATGGCCAAGATATCCCTTTGAAAGGTAGCATGGGCATTACACAGACCAAAAGGAAGAACCCTATAGGAATAGGTACCCCATGGGCAAGTAAATTTGGTTTTGTCGTGATCTTCTGGTGAAATTTGGATCTAGATGTAACCACTAAACCCATCCAAGAAAGAAAAATACCTCTTCCCAGACAAAGTGTCCAAGACCTGGTCTATGAAAGGCAAAGAAAAGTAATCTTTGTAGGTAGCCTTTTTCAATTCTCGAAAGTCCACACAAATCCTCCATTTACCATTTTTCTTAGGAACAATAACTAATGGGGATACCCACTTGCTATCCGATATAGGGTAAATGAAATTGGCATGCAGGAGTTTCTAGAGTTCTTCTTTCACTATGTCTTTTAAGGTTGGATTCATTCTTCTTTGAGGTTGCCTAACAGGTCTAATTTTGTCATTAGTGTAAATATGATGCATACAAGTGTCTAGGTGGATCCCTTTCATGTCGGAGTAATCCCATGCAAAAGAACCAGATTTCCCTTGAATCATTTGAATCAATTTTTGTTGTTGATCTGTTTCTAAACTAGCATTGATGTACAAGGATTTTCTAGGGTTGATTTCAATAGCCTGGACAATTGATTATTTCCCTTCATCTACTTGTGAAACGATGTCTATTATAGAGGTGGAGGGGTGCCAAAATTCCTGGAATTCAGAGCTAAAGATATGTGTGTATTCAAGAAAAGATTGAGGGTATTCAATGCATTTTGTATCAGCCAAAAATAGGCTTAAGATTTATTCTTCAGTTTGTTCTTGAACTCCTTTTACTTGTTCAAGTGTCAACAAGGGTTGACTACAGTCCTCCTCCCCATGGATTCTCCAACCAAAGAGGAACTTTAGTGATTGGTTGGGCAGGAGGAAAGAGGATAAGTTTCTGACTTTGGGTGCCATTGCAAACTGTCATCTCTCCAGACCAACAACTAATAAATGCATCAGCAATGGCCAACCAAGGTCGGCCAAGCACTACTAGATGTCCTTGTTTGGACAATTTGGGGTGAATCACTAACAAGTCCACAGGGTACTCCCAAGAGGAAAAGGTAATTGTTATATCATCTAGACTTCTTATTGGGTTGATGACTGATTTGTCTGCTAATTCCAGAAAAGACTGTGTTGGTCTTAGGTGATTTAGTTGTAGTTTTTTCATGGTGTCAACTGCCATAACATTTATTGTTTCTCCTATATCAATAACTATGTTTGGTAAAGAAACACCATTAATATCTATGGTTACCACTGCATTTCTTGGATCATTATATTTGGATGTCATTTCTGATATAAATTCTGATAATTGTCCAACCACATGTATAACGAAAGGCTCCTTCCTCTTCCTCCCTGGATTTTTAATGAAAATATCCCTTACAATCTTATCATAAATAGGTATATCTTTGATGGCCTGAAGTAGGGGAATATTTACACATATGTTTCTAAGTTCAGTCTCTAGATTATGTCCTAGAGGTACCTCATATTTCTTCACAAGTAACCTTTCTGGATAAGGAGGAGGATTAGTTGTCTGAGGCATTTCTGTTGGGTAAGAAATTTATGTTGGGTAAGAAGTGTGAGGAGGAATTTCCTGTTGTGCAGGGGTATTTATTTCTTCATCTAATTGGTTAGACATTTGTTCTTCTTCTTTAACTGCTTGATTATCTATTTGTTCTCCTTATTGAACTGCTTGATTATCTACTTGTTCTTATTCTTGAATAACCATAGTAGAATTTGGTTTATTCAGAACCTTCCATGATCTTAATTCAATTCCATTAAATGAAGCAAGAGTTATCACATAAGTGGGGAAGGTTTGTACTTCAATATTCTTTGCAAGCTTTGTAGGTCTATTATTTGGATTAGGAATGGGTTGTGCAAGAATAGGGGTAGGCCGAGGAGGGTTTGGGATAGGTGCAACTTGCATTTGTTGTTGAAAATTCAGGTTCATAGGCAATGGATGTTTTTGTTGCAGCTTTGGAGGTGGAGGAAGAGAAGGGGGAATTAAATCTCGGTAGAAACTGAGAAATATTGAAAGGGTATTGTGGGTAGGTGGGAAATATTCTTGGTTGAAAGGTAACATTCCCATATGCAGGCCCTCTCCATCCTTGTTGCCAAGGCTGGATTTGTGGTTGTTGAGGTGACCATTGAGGATAAGACATTGGAGGTACCCATTGTTGTTGTGAATATTGCGTGGTAGGGTCTACAAACATATTGGGATTTTGTTGTCTCCATGCCCTCTTGGGGGGATATGATGTTTCCTGAGGTTCTCCCCCTCCCTTGGAAATGGCTTTTAGTCCAAGTAAAGAGGGGCACTCATTGGTAGGGTGACATTTTGTACAGAGGCCACAGATTTCGATAACATTAATGGGACATTCTTTTTCAGGATGCCTTTTCCTACACCGAGGACAAAAAATTGCCAAAGTAGCATTTTATTCTTCTTGTTTTATTTGAATTTTAATGGTATCAAGTTGGGAGCTGATGGTGTTTAGGATGTCTGTTTTGAATTTTTCTAGTAGATTCCCTAATTCTATCCTAGTAACACCTCATGGTGTGGGTTTAGTAATTCTGTTTATAGGATCCCTTACACTTTTTCCTATTTTGGCTTGACTGCGGGAGTATCTTTTACAATACTCTGCAATGTCTGCAAATGGATTTTGGTGCACATCTCTAGAACTCATGAGGTTTAGTACTTCAATGTAGTCATCCCTCACACCTTTTATGAAGATAGTCTTAACTATGGTTGTGTCTAAAGAAAATTTATTTGTCTTTTGGTAGTTGTATAGGAACCTTTCTAGGTAATCTTCCAAACTTTCTTCCTCAGATTGTTGCATTTTAAATATGTCATTCCTAGCATCCCTAGGTCTACAGTAATCTTGATATTTCTGGAGGAAATTCTCCTTCATACCATCCCAAGATAAGATAGTGTGTTCTCCTAGGCTCATAAACCACCTTAATGTTGAGTCTTTTAGTGTGGCTGGAAAGAGTTTTAGTTTTTGTTAATTATCAATGTAATTATAACTCCTACATAGTATATCAAATTCAAACAAAAATGAATCGGGATATTTTGTTGACATACCATGGAAGTGAGGCAGTGAGGACAATGGAATATTCTTCATAGAAACATCTATGGCGATGTCTAATATTGGGAATCTGAATGTCTTTGTTTCGTTGTTTGCATTTCCTTCTTCATTTTCCATGTCTCCAAATAACACTTTGTAGGGTGCTGGTGATGTCTCCCAACTAAGTGATGGTTCAACCACTGGGTTGTTTGGTATATATAACTGTTCCAATACCTTGTGTGTTTCCCCAATGGCAGATGCAACTTCCTCTATCACTACCTCTATCTCTTTTCCATCTCCTCCTTTTGATGGGGTCGTCAATGCTTCCCCTCTTTCTTGTTGTATTGTGCTTTCAATCTAAACAGTGGATTTGGATTTAGTGTCTTTGGTTGTTGCTTCAATTGATGCCTTTGAACTTTCTCCTCTGAGAATTGTTCCTGCACAAATT